>CM056723.1:82870808-83072689 GCA_029844215.1 Przewalskia tangutica | reverse complement strand
ATCCTCGAGCGTTGCCTCTTGCCGCCTCGCCGACGATGGAAGACTCGGCAACCTCGCGAACTTCGAACCAGCTGCTATCGAGAATCAATCAAGCGGATACGAGGCTCGCTGGCGATGCAAATCATGAACCGTATCCTCTCTCTGGCTTGCGTCGATAGGCTCCCGTGACCTACGTCACAGAGCATACGCCCTGACGTTGGCTTTCCCGGGTGGTGCGGGATATCAACATCGTAATCCTTAAGCAACTCTAACCAGTCTGCATCGTAAGTTCGACTCACTCTGGTGAAGATATCTGGAGGCTCTTTGTGGTGCGTATAAATATCCACATGAACCCGTACAAATAGTGCCTCGGATCTTGGCGTGAATCACGCATTGCGACTCGAATCGTGGGTGGGGTAGTTCCTCGTGTTTCTTGGTGTCGGGATGCATACGCTATAACCTTGCCGTCTTTGCGTCAACACGTCCCAACGATGCGGCGCGTATGATACACAACATGTCGGACCTGCGGAAGAAGTAAAGCGAGGCGGTCGTCGATCTCTCTTCGGCCAGCTGGAAACCACCGCTCACAAGCATCGATCCGGCTGAAACTTGGGCGCCACGAGTCGGCCTAGTCGAATGGTGCGAAGATAAAGCAAACTTCTCCACGAACCGTCGATAATATCTGAGGCCGAGCTGCGAACCTGCGCCGGAGTAGTAGGTGCAGGCCAAGTCTGTTGCCTCGATCTTGGCGTATCCACTCGAATACCATCGGCCAGGCAATATGCCCGAAAAGCCACGAAGTCGACCAAAACTCACATTTGGAAAACTTGGCGTCTGCTGGTCTGGAAGCGTCGGCCGCAGTCGCCGAAATGCTCGCGTCTCTCTCTGGCGAGAATAAACCAATATCATCGATGAACACTATCACAAGCGTGTCCAAAAATGGTTTGAACACTCGGTTCATCAAATCCATGAATCTGGCGGAGCATTGGTCGACCAAAGACATGACCACGAACTCGTAATGCGTCTGGGTCGGAATGCGATCTAGGGACATCCGCCTCTCGACTACTTTGATGATAGCGGGCCGTAGATCAATTTCGGAGAAACATCTACGCACCACTGGCGGTCGAACAAATCATCAATCACGGAAGGGTATCTGTTCTTAATGGTCACCTTGTTGTTGCTGTAATCAACACGTGCGCGGCGTCGAGTCACTGCTGCTACGAACAATGCGGCGCTCCAGGGGAGAAACACTAGGTCGATGAAGCCGCTTCTCTGCAAGTCGCTAGGTGATCCTTGACTCTCTCGACTCGGTGGTGCCATTACGTATGGCGGAATGGAAATAGGCGAGTGTGCGGCGTGTCTATACAAAACTTCGATCTCCTGCCGGGGAGGATACGAGGTCATGCGGAAACTGCGTGCGGGAACTCCGACTCTGGGCGGCGAAAATGCGGCGCTGCGACCTCGGTATCAAACACGAGCGAGATGGTAGATGTACCCGCCTGTACCGTCTTCCTAACGCGGGTAGGAAATAAACCTACCGCCGGCGATCTGTGCTCATAAAGCTCGACAAGCGGCTCGCCGAAGCTGGAACGTACTACTCTCTCTCTGCGGTCTACATTGGCGTAGCAGAAGCTAGCCAATCCGTCCACTATGATCACGTCGAAGTCAATCATCTCGGCTCTATCGAGTCGGCTAAGTCGGCATTGTAAATGAGTCACGGGACAAGCTACATATGCCGTAGAGCTACCAGAATCACTGATAGGCGTAGCTACCTCGAAAAGGTCTATGGACTCGGGCTCACATCCTATCTACTAGCAACAAGGGGAGATATATAGGGCCAGTATAACCGAATCTATCAAAGCATACCGTCAACCCAAAATTGATAAGGTACACGTGGCGACATGGTGAGGCCTCACGATCTGTCGGTGGACAAAGCATAAATGCGGTTACGAGGACCGCTAGAGCTGAGACCAGCGCCCGACCTGCCGCGACCTTTGGTCCATGAGTACCTTGCCCTCGGGCGGTAGGCTGTCGGGGATGAAGAAGACGTGAAAGAACTGTGGTGACCCACCATCGTTGCGCCGCGAGTGGGACGGTTCCTCGCATAGTGACCTGCAGCCTGGCCATTAGAAACAAGCTCCGTAGCGGCACGCGACTCGAAGTGGGATCTGCGCTCGGCCTGGCTGAGGTGGTCCGATCGGCGATCTCTGCTTCTGCGGGCGTCACGAAGTCTGAGGCCGCATGCGCCTCGAATATCTGGTGTCTTGAGGGCGGTGCGAGGAGTGCTACGGTGTTGTGGTGCAAATCTGGGCTTCTTTGAGGCCGCCCACGATAGCCACGAAAAGACCTGCCGTCCACGGTCTTCCTGCTGCGCCTGCTCGACCCGTCGGTCTGCGCTCGCCGCATCGAGAGCATGAGCTGCGTCGGGTAATGTCATGCCGGTGAAGAAACACGCGCGTGACTCGGCCGTATAATCATCTAGCACGGTGGCGTGGCGGTGCACCTATCCTCGTATACGCTGCAATATTTGGGACATGTCGAGCGATGAATCAAACTCGACATTGTACTCACGGCGGTCGTCCTCTGCGCCTCGGCGGTAAAATCTATCGGCCAGCGCCTCGCCATCTGTGGAAGCGAAGTGAGTGAGAAAGCCTCGAGAACTCGTCCCAGTAGGCGAGGGCGCGTGCTCTCCGGGATAACTCCGAATCAAACCAATCATTGCGGTATCCGCGCGGCCTATGTGAACCAAAGATCACGGACTCGGTCTCAGGCCTTTGATCACTCTCAAAATCCTCTGTGGCGGCGGATGAACTCCTGCGGATCATCGCCGACCTCGACAGTAAAACTACGGCGGGCTCTGACTCGGGAAGTCGTAGCCTCGAACTCTGCGCCTCGGGTGAACCCGCAGTGCAGTGAAGTGGGGCTGAAGCTGCGCGTTATCGCGACCATTCAGGGGCGTGGTGGTGCCACTGCAAGGGGCACCCAGTAGTCATACATCCAGTGTCGGCGGAAATATAAAACAAGAACGATTTATGTGAACAAGCGTCGCCTTTCGGCGTATATATATAAACCGAGTTTAGCGATTTACATCAGGCAGCAACGTGACTACAGACCTCTGAAATATACAACTATGGCGGGGCGGGGCCGCCGTACCTGGCTGTACAAACTATCTGATACGGAGATCATGCAAAAGTAGAGCCTCGGAGAAGATGGAGCTCACGACACGATGCGAAGAGATCTAAGGATGCGGATCTAGCACACCTTGCCACCTGCGGCATGAGCGGCCAGAAGAAGTCGATCTGGGTACTAAGTATGCGAAAGCGTAAAGTACTTAAATGAAAACATATCATTTTTAAACCGGTTTACAAATATGTGTGAAACAACGAGAAGCGCGCGTAGTATCATCCATGAACAAAACGATGAGTAGCGTAATAGGTCTTGTCTAGGCTGCGGAATGATCGAAAGCAGGGCGCTCGCCCGCATCGTCGATACTGCAAGCCTAATCTGAACTCGGTCGCATGGCCACTCGTGGGCGCGTGAGTATAACCCGCGTCGGTATTTACTCCTCGGCGTCGTCACGGACTCGTTGTCGCGTGGCCCACGTAGGCGCGTGAGGCATATGTAACGACGTTCGGGGCGTTGCGGTGCCTTATCGAGCGCCTAGTGATCTGACATCGAGAAAACCGGCGGAAAATAAAACATGAGTCATGAAACGAGATATAATAATAAGCAGGCCAGCAAGCGGTTGCGCTGGTATATACATAAAACACGAGCAGTTTAATCGCTTTACAGCCACCGCTGGCGGTACTACGGACCACAAGATTTGGCGACTATGGCGGGCGGGGCCGCCCGTACCACAGATGTACAAGAACCTACAACTCGAGAACACGTGCAAAAGATAAGCCTCGAAAGCGGGCTTACGATATCTTTGGCTTGTGATCTAGGCGGGGATCACGGCCGATGTACCTCACTGCGGCATGAGCGGCCACGAAAGTCGATCTGTGGTACCAGTATGTGGCGTAAAGATGCGTAATGAAATCATACTAGTCTATATAAAGCGGGAGACATGTATGATAACAAACTCTGATTCCTGACATAAAGCGATCGTATCGATCGGGGACTCGCGCCTCAGTCATCGCTCAAATATAACGCTATGGGTCTCGCCCGCGGCGTCAATCATGTTCGCGTCATGGCGCGTGCCGAATTCTGCATCGGTGTAGGCATGTCGTGATGCAACAATAATACGATGCCCGTGGCGCGTGCCGGAATTCTACCTCGGTGTGAACCGTCCGTGTGGCGTCAACAATAATATCTTTGGGTGATCAACCACGCGCGTAGCCACGTGCCCGAATTCTACCTCGGTGTAGACATGTCCATGTAACCCGCAATAACAATATATCGGGTAATCAACCCGGCCGCGTGGCCGCGTGCCGGATCTGCGTCGGTGTAGACATGTCCGTGTGACATCAGCAACGAGCGATAATCAAAATGGAAACATGCGTGGAATTCTCCATCACGCCCGTGCGTCCAGTAAGTTCTCGACAAGTCGTAGGCCCTGCATCGAGAGAGCGGTAACCGCGAAATACCACGCTTGCGCAAAGGCTATCATCAAGCATAGGCGAGTTTCGCGACAACAAGCATAGGCGAGTTTCACAACAACAAGCATAGCCAAGTTTCACCTGACTCAAGTACTTTCATTTTATGCCAAGTCGGGTTTTTAACCCAGGTACTACGTCGTTAAGTTCTTTTAAAAGAGATCCATTTCTTTTATAAAAGTCACGATACAGTAGTATTAGAATGACCAACCCAGCCATTTTCAAAACCAAGTAACAACATTCTTTTCCTAAGTTCGGTTTGCCTAGTTTGATTACTAAAACCGTTTTCAAATGGTTTCATAGTTCCCAAACTTAATCACTTGATTCCTTTTTAGAACAATCGAGTAACATATGTCATATATGTGAGTAGTTTATTCTTGTTTATAACGATCTTATTACAATGACCGTGATCTAGAAAATGTAATATCATTTTGTCTTATCTTGGCTTATGCGGATGGAGGTTTATCTTGGTTTTAATACAACACGTCATTATTGATACATTTTCCTTTTATTAGCATTGCGGTTAGTGCAGCCGATGCGTTACGATTCGAAATCGGTAAAACATTATCCTTTAAAAACCAGTACTCATTACTCGCGAATGAGGTTTCACGCAAACATCCACATTAAAACAAATAAGTTAAGTCTCTTATCTTATAAGATCAAGTCTCTTAACTTAACGTGATAAACCATTTTCACTTACATAAGGTCGTTATAACTAACTTCCCGTAAAGCTATTATAACACACATGTTTAAACCAACCAAATCACTTAGCACGTATGCGTCTCTGCTACATAGCTCCATGACAATCATGCTAGAAAAGATAGGAAGAGGTTCGCGTACCTCGCGACGATTTATCGACAATAAGCAAAATGCTCCAGTACTACAACGCACTAGCCCTTTCCACTCCTCGGTAGAATACGCTACTCTTGATACTTTCACTATAAAGGTCAGCGTCTATTAACCCCAAAACACAAGTTTCTATCTTTACATAGAAAATTGGCGGCTCCGCCATGGCAGCGCCGTCTCCTCTCTAGCGGTAGGCTACTGCAACGAGGGTTTACCGTCTACCGGGCGTGTACAATTCTTTCGATAATACTACACAAGTCTCTTTGTCTGATCCTATGTAAATCTGATTCGATTCGATTCTTTTATGCTTGGGCTTAAGTCAAAAGACGTTGTCGAATACTAAGTATAGTTCCGTATATAGTATACCTCGACTATATATTCTAACAAACGTGTAATTTCCAATTACAATAGAGGAAGATAATTACCTCGATAAGCCCAAAATTATCAAGTTATAATGTCGGTCACGAGCAAGGTTTAGCTCGCTCATGCGCTCGAGCAGCTCGAAACAACCCTTAGAAGTTCTAACCAACCTGCTCAAATCTTGACCAAGTATGAAGATTTCCTTAGGGTTTCGGTTTGAGACTAAAAGGACAAAAGGTAGTATTTAGGACTCTCGTAAAGAGGTATCTTTGGAATACTACAAGGTCTGGCTAAGGTATTTTGGGCATTATAACAATACTAGGGAGTATTTCTATACCTGACAAGGGTATTATCACGAAAACAACTAGGCTAGGGGTACCAGGCTAGCACCTGAGGGGAGGAGGCCTCGGCCAAGACTCTCAGAGGGGATGAGTTGGGCGAACTCAACACTAGAGGAGGAGGATTTTAGGCTTGGAAGGTTTCATTTGTGGATGAAGAGTTCATTGACATAAGGGGTATTTATAGCAAAACCAAAGCCACGATGGCGAATCAAGCCATGTGCAAGGCAAGTGTAAGGCGAATCAAGCCAAGTGCAACCTAGACCTACTCGCCCAAACCCTATGAAATATCTACTTGAATATCTGGCACTTGCCCAGTCGGCCAGTGCGGCTGATCTCCGTTGTGAGGTGACCGTGTCACCTCCCGTTAGTCGAGAATGTTTGCGTCTCTCGGAAAAATCATAAAAATACAAAGCGACATAGCGGAATTTTCCGCCGCATGAGTTCTGTAAGCGTTTAGTCGAAAAGCGACTCTGCAGGGTGTTGTGCACAAATGTAAAATCGGCCAAGGGTGCCACATGGGGTGACACGTGTCGCCCCGGATGAGAATATTTCGTCTTAGAAAATATCAAATTGGAAATCTCAAAAACAAAGCGGGCCCCAAAAGCGTAAATTTCTCAGTGGGCTGCGTGACCATTCAGAAAATAAAAACTCAAAATTCTAATATAATCTATGAAGTCCAAATACCAAATCTGGGAATCAATTCCCGTTAACGAACCTTTTTCTTCACAAATAGCAGGAAACTTTTAGTGAGCTCAGCGTCTTTCTTTCTTTCAAAATTTACTGTTGTACTCTCGTGCGTGCGTCCTCACATACATACCACTGCAACTACGGGGTATAACATTCTCCCCTCATAGAAACATTCGTCGAATGTTCCTTCTCGAGCGGATATCGATGAAGTTCCTCTAACAAGTTATCAGCCGCGGCAGCCACGAAATAACACGTTATCTTCCTTCCTTACTCGTCGTGCCCTTCTCGAACACTTGAACTCTCGGTATGTACCATACTTCAGTCATTACTTCCGTTCGAAAATCTCTGGAGTCACTACCTCGAGCTTGGTCATCTTACTAACCTCGAACTTCCTTAAGGCCATTCAGGCCTTCTGAACGCTTCTGGTCGAGCGCGTCCACGAACTCATCGTTGGTCGCACAAACTTGGGCCTAGCATCCTCGTGACCCTACCACCTGGCGGGACCACCCAGAACGACCCCACCCCAAACCGGGTTCTGGGTTGACCCGCAAATGGTCCTCAACCCGACCCGACGCGCCAAACTCTTGTTCCCGATCCGGAACAATCTTACTAATTCACGTCATGAAAGCTACCACTTCCGTCTCACACTACCGCGGACTTATCACAAATAAATCCCACGTATACTACTACTCGATAAGGGTCAAAAATAAATTTTTAACTCGAGCGACCTTACCCTAAGGTCTCGATCGTGACATAGTCTAAAGTTCGCACTTACCGTACCCCATCGTATCCTCCCGACTAAGCATGTTTTCTAACTCACAATTAACCTGGCGCTATTAGTACATAGCACATAATAATGAGACCATCATAACAAGCATGCAAAACTCTAGAGGGTTAAGGATATACGAAGCTACAGCTCACTCTAATCATAGGCACGCCTGCCAGTATGCTATGAAAGGCGATGAACGACCAGCGTCCGGTAGGGTGAGTCGTAACATCAGTGCTCCGCTTGGTGAGACAGTTCCTGCAAAATGGCCTGCTGTCGCCAAAAATAACAAGCTCCCTGGCACGCGACACTCCCGAAATGCGGTCTACCATCGACCACACCGAGGTAGGGGTGACCGCGTCAGCCAACGCGCTTCCTGGAAACACGAACCGCGGAGCCACGACTGCTCCGAATACTCTGAAGGTTGTGGAGGACCACTCTGCCGGCGGAGGTGCAAAACTAATATCTTCTTGAGGCGGTCCGCCTCGAAAGTCGCTAAAGACCACGATGTCACGGCCTCTTCTGGCGATCCGGTCGTTGGTCGACCTCTCGTACCTCGCGTCCTAGTGCATGAGCTGCGTGCGGGCAATGTCGTGCGGTGAAGGGCTACTCTGAACATGCCTCAGGCATGTAATCATCGAGCCACGTAACATATCGGTGCACTCGATCCTCCATACTAGCTACTGCCATTGGGGCGTCTGGACGATGAGTCGAACTCCACATTGTACTCGAACCGTGCGCGCTCTGTCTAAGCATCAAAAATCGCCGGCGTGCCCTCGCCATGCGGAGGCAAAGTGCGTGAGAAAGCCCGAAAACTCATCCCGTCTGCTTTGGAGGTGCATGCTCTCCCGGAAAGCTCCCATGAATCAAACCAATCATTGCGGTATCACGCGGCCGATGCGAACAAAGGTCCGCGAACTCGGTCTCTGAAGCCTTGATCACGCGTGATCGTAGCTGCCGGATGAACTCCTGCGGATCATCGCCGAGCCTCGACCCATAAAACTCTGGCGGGCTACAACTCGAGAAAGTCCGTAGCCTCGAACTATCTGCTCGAGGGTGAACGGCTGGTGCTCTTTGGGCCCAGGCTGCTGCGTCCGGCCTATCGCCGTATCGGCCCACGACCACGGCGGCCCCAGGCCATCTCGCGTAACCCGTCTCCTGCCCGGTGTGGGATGGAGGCTCGGTGCTGTCGGGGCTGCGCCCTCGTACTCCTACGTATCTCGCGCGGCACCTCGGCTGCGCTTGCCCAGGCTCTGGTTGCACTTGCGGAGGCATAAGCGGTAAAGCGAGAAACGAGAGAGGGTCGGAGGTCCGACTTACGGCTACAGAGCGATCTCGGAATGAGAAAAATGAAACCAATCCTAAATGTCCTGCGACCTCGATTATAGATGTGGTGCCTGACGCGCCGATAATCGAGACTCTACTAGACGCGGTGCGTAGACACTTTCAGGATTAGCGCTGCGATACCACTTTTGTAACGACCCGTTCGGGGCGTTCTTGGTGCATTATCGGCGCCCTAGTGATACAACATCGAGAGAAAACGGCGGAAAATAAAACATGAGTCATGAAGCAGAGATATAATAATAAGCAGCCAACCAAAGCGGTTGCCTTGGTATATCGTAAAACACGAGCAGTTTAATCCTTTTACAACCACACTTGCGCGATACTACGGACCCAAGATTTACAACGACTATGGCGGGGCGGGGCCCGCCGTACCACGAATGTACAGAACCTACAACTCGGGGAACACATGCAAAAGATAAGCCTCAGAAAGCGGAGCTTACGATATCTTGGCGTGATCTAAGGCGGGGATCACGGCCGATGTACCTCTACTGCGGCGTGAGCGGCCGAGGAGAGTCGATACAGCGGTACCAAGTATGTGAAAATGTAAAATACTGTAATGAAATCATACTATTCTATATAAAGCAGGAGACATGTATGATAACAAACTCTGATTCGCGACATAAGCGATCATGTCGATCGAGGACTCGCGCCTCAGTCATCGCTCAAATATAACTATGGGTCTCGCGCCCAGCATCAATCATGTTCGCGTCGTGGCGCATGCCGGAGTGCACGCCGGTGTAGACATGTCCATGATGCAACAATAATACGATGCCCGGCCACGTGCCCCGGAATTCTACCTCGGTGTGAACGCGTCCGTATGGCGTCAGCGATAATATCTTTGGGTGATCAACCTGCGCGTGGCCACGTGCCGGAATTCTACCTCGGTGTAGACATGTCCATGTAACCACAATAACAATATATCGGGTAATCAACCCGACCGCGTGGCCGCGTGCCGGAATCTGCGTCGGTGTAGACATGTCCGTATGACATCAGCAACAAGCGATAATCAAAATGGAAACATACGTGGAATTCTCCATCTGCCCGGCGTCGAGTAAGTTCTCGACAAGTCGTAGGCCTGTCGAGAGCGGTAACACGAAATACCACACTTGCACAACAAGGCTATCATCACAAGCATAGGCAAGTTTCACGACAACAAGCATAAGCGAGTTTCCTGACAACAAGCATAAGCGAGTTTCACCTGACTCAGAAGTACTTTCATTTTATGCCAAGGTCAGGGTTTTAACCCCAGGTACTACATCGTTAAGTTCTTTTAAAAAGAGATCCATTTCTTTTATAAAAGTCACCGATACAGTAGTATTAGAATGACCAACCTTCCTTATTTTCAAAACCAAGTAACAACATTCTTTTCCTAAGTTCGGTTTGCCTAGTTTGATTACTCAAAACCTACCGTTTCAAATGGTTTCATAGTGCCCAAACGTAATCACGTGATTCCTATATAGAACAATCGAGTAACATATGTCATCTATGTGAGTAGTTTATTCTTGTTTATAACGATCGTATTACGTGACCATGATCTAGAAAATGTAATATCATTTTTGTCTTATCTTAGCTTACATGCGGATGGAGGTTTCTCGGTTTTAATACAACACATCATTATTCAATACATTTTCCTTTTATTAGCATTTGCGGTGGTGCAGCCGATACGTTACGATTCGAAATCGGTAAAACATTATCCTTTAAAAACCAAGTACTCATTACTCACGAATGAGGTTTCACGCAAACGTCAGCATTAAAACAAATAAGTTAAGTCTCTTATCTTATAAGATCAAGTCTCTTAACTTCTAACATCGATAAACCATTTTCACTTACATAAGGTCGTTATAACTAACTTCCCGTAAAGCTATTATAACACCTATGTTTTAAACCAACCAAATCACTTAGCACGTATCGTCTACGTACTACATAGCTCAACAATCATGCTAGAAAAGATAGGAAGAGGTTCGCGTACCTGCGGACGATTTATCGACAATAAGCAAAATGCTCCAAGTACTACAACGCACTAGCCACTTTCCACTCCTCGAGTAGAATCGCTACTCTTGATCTTTCACTATAAAGGTCAAAGCGTCTATTAACCCCAAAACACAAGTTTCTATCTTTACATAGAAAATTCGGACACCTCACATGATGCAAATCTCCTCTCTAGCAGTAGCTACGAACCGAGGGGTTTACCGTCTACCGGGCGTGTACAATTCTACTGATAATCTTACACAAGTCTCTTTGTCTGATCTATGTAAATCTGATTGATTCGATTCTTTATTCTTGAGGCTTAAGTCAAAAGACATTGCAGAATACTAAGTATAGTTCCGTATATAGTATACCTCGACTATATATTCTAACAAGCATGTAATTTCCAATTACAATAGAGGACAAGATAATTACCTCGATAAGCCCAAAATTATCAAGTTATAATGTCGGTCTGAGCAGGTTTAGCTCATCAGCGCTCCAAACCACTCCAACAACCCTTAGAAGTTCTAACCAACTTCTACTCAAATACTTGACCAGCTATGAAGATTTCCTTAGGGTTTAGGTTTGAGACTAAAAGGACAAAGGTAGTATTTAGGACTCTACGTAAAGAGGTATCTTTGGAATACTACAAGGTACAAGCTAAGGTATTTTGGGCATTATAACAATACTAGGGAGTATTTCTATACCACAACAAGGGGTATTATCTGAAAACAACTAGGCTAGGGGTACCCGGCTAGCACCTGAGGGGAGGAGGCCCTCGGCGAGACTCTCAGAGGGGATGAGTTGGGCGAACTCGACACTAGAGGAGGAGGATTTTAGGCTTGGAAGGTTTCGTTTGTGGATGAAGAGTTAAATGACATAAGGGGGTATTTATAGCAAAACCAAAGCCAACCAATGGCGAAGATCAAGCCATGTGCAAGGCAAGTGTAAGGCGAAGATCAAGCCAAGTGCAACCTAGACCTACTCCTTAAAACCCTGCACAAATATCTACCGAATATCTGGCACCACTTGCCCGCCGATTGCCAAGTGCGCCCACTAGTCTCCGTTGTGAGGGTGACACGTGTCACCCTCGTTGATCGAATGTTTAGTCTCTCGGAAAAATCCGCAAAAATACAAAGCGACATGGCGGAATTTTCCGCCGCAAATTCTGTAAGCGTTTCGTCGGCGACTAGCAGGGTGTTGTGCACAAATGTAAAATCGGCCAGGGTGCCACATGGGGGTGACACGTGTCGCCCCGATTCGCCGAATATTCGTCTTGAAAATATCAAATTAAAATCTCAAAAACAAAGCGGGCCCCAGTAGTAAATTTCTCAGTGGGCCCGCGTGACCATTCAGAAAATAAAAACTCAAAATTCTAATATAATCTATGAAGTCAAATACCAAATCGGGAATCCAATTCCCGTTAACGAACCTTTTTCTTCACAAATAGCAGGAAACTTTTAAAGTCGAAAACTCGCATCTTTCTTTCTTTCAAAATTTCTGCTGTACTCTGCGTCGTGCGTCCTCACATACATACCACTGCAACTACGGGTATAACGCATAACCCGCATACTAACACGGAACTCTCGTAGCTCGCGTAGGCCTGGACGCGTGGTATTCTCGAATCATGGTCTGGGCCTTTGAGTCACCCCGCGTGGAGGCGACAACCTCGGTATCATCTCAAGAGGTGGTGATAGTACACTAACATAACGACTTATCTTTAAAAAACATAAGCCTGACAAGGATACTCTCTTATACAAGCGTTACAAGACAACACCGTAGCGTCATATCGTATACTTATCAAACCATGCTTATTATTCTTTTTCACGATTCAACATAAGTGCTGTTATAAACACGTAGGCAAACTTGTTTCTTTTATCAATCTTAAGTGGTTATACTTAACTTCCCGTAAAGCTAGTATAACTCTTAAGCTGCATTTAAAAACCGATTAGTTCTCTTACATTAAAAATGATTGATATTCTTATGAAATGCTTTGAGATCTTTATTATTAGGGCTTAAGCGTGAGGCATTCTGTAAGTGTTATCGAGCTTAAGCGTGAGGCATTCCAGTAAGTATTGTCGAGCTTAAGTCAAAGACATTGCCGTAGTTATTATTCGGTTAATACGTATGCGTCTACCGTACTATATATATTGTAAAATATCATGCTTTAGGAAGAATCACATGCATACCGTGAAAACACTTTGCCAAGTTGAATATGTGTATGAGAGAATCGACCTATAATAGTCGAACACGTCTAACAGCGTTGGACTACTTTATGTGATTCTAAGCGAGAGGTTCTATATCTACGGAAAATTGGGCGTGCTTCCTACGGTGAGCTACTCGAGTCTCTGTGAAAGCGGTCATGTAAATCTGATTTGATTATTCTTCTTTTAAACCGCTTCTCTGTGGTAGCAGTTCAATTCTATACGTGATATTCTTCTAAGTATTTAATACTTATTCTAATACTACAATAAGTATTCTCTTATTCAAAGAGGTTAGGATTTGTTACCTCAGTAAGCGATAATATCCTAGATAAAGTCGCTGAGCAAGGTTTAGCTCACCAAGTTTATGCGCTCAGGTAGCTCGAAACCTTAGAAGTTCTTCATGACTTCTAACAAGGACTAAGGGATTTGGGCTAGGGTATTTTGGGCATTATAACAATACTAGAAGACAACTTTTCTACCAAGGGAGGGGGTAGTGTTTGGCTAGGGCTGGGAGTATTCGGACAAGGCTTACAAGGGGGTATTGGCCAAGGCTTCTAAAGGGAGTGAGGCTTGGGGCGATGGCTCGCGAGGGAAGGAGGATTTAGACTTGGAAATTTGTGATGAATAAGTCTTCAAAGAGAGGGTATTTATAGGCTAAGACATGGCGACAATGGCCAAGATCAAGCCAAGTGGGGGCAAGTGGAGGGCGAGATTTGCCCAGTGCCCTAACCTGCTCCTCAAATCACTCCTGAGCAAAGGTCCGTGTTCTAAGCCCAAAGCCTCTCAAGCCCGAGGCAAAGGCCGCGGCGTCGCGAGGTGACAAGTGTCACCCTCGTTGATCAAAAAGGGTTCGTCGCTCGGAAAAATCCATAAAAATTAGAAATGACATGGCGGAATTTACCTACGCGAGTCGTGTAAAGCGTTTAGTCGGAAAGCGATTCCTTGTGTGGGTTGTGCCCAAAAAGCGTCCTAGGCCTAAACTTTTAAGGCTACACTTTTATGCGTCGTCCTCGCGTACATACTCGAATCTGAGGGTATAACACGCGTCGGCTGTCTGCTTGTCGGCGCGATCACGGCGATGGCGGGTCGTCTCTGTAACCCGTCTAAATCTGCTCCGGTGTGGGGTGGAGGTGTAAATGCTGTGGTCTCGTCGGCCGGCTGTTTGCTGCCTAAACCCCTCACGGGTTGTGGCGTCGTAGAACTGCCGTCTACGGTATAAAGGCCCGAGCCCTCGTGACTCTAGGTGTCCCACTAGAAGCTCCTCGGTGCCTTGCCGCCACGGGCGGGTTGCCTTCGTGGAGGCATAACTATTCTGAGAAAAGGGATCGTTAGAAGGGTCCGACTTATAACACTCTAAGGCGCGATCTCGGAATGAGAAGAATGGAAACCAATCCTAAATATCCTATAGCCTCACGATTATTGGTGTGGTGCCTGACACCGATAATCAAGACTACTAGATACGATGCGTAGACACTTTCAGAGGATTAGCGCTCACGATACCACTTTTGTCACGACCGTTCGGGGCGTGGTAGTATACGGGCACCCAGCGATCATACATCGAGAGAAAATCAGCGGAAATATAAAACAAGACATAAGCTTGATTGTAAAATGAGACCACGGTTTATCGATGAAAAGCTTGCCTTTCGGCGTATATATATAACCCAAGTTTTGCGATTACATCTCAAGTGTACAATAGGACTACAGACCTCTGAGGAAGTAAACAACTATGGCGGAGACGGGGCCGCCATACCTGAATGTACAAACTATCTACTGTCTGGAGATCATGCAAAAGTAGAGCCTCGGAGAAGATGGAGCTCACGACACCAATGCAAAGAGATCCTAAGGATGTGGATCTAGCACACCTTGCCACCTGCGGCATGAGCGGCCCGAAGGAAGTCGATTACTGGTACTAAGTATGTGAAAGCGTAAAGTACTTAAATGAAAACATATCATTTTAAAAATCAGTTTACATATATGTATGAAACAACGAGTAACCGCATAGTGCCGCATCATAAACAAGAGCAACGATAGGTAAGCTATGCGAGGTCTTTTCTGAGTGCGAATGATCGAAGCGGGCCAATTGCGTGGTATCACCATACAAGCCTAATCACGGACTCCGTAGTCGCGTGGCCTTCGCGTAGGCGTAGGGTATATAACCCCGCATCGGTAGCTACTTGTTATACCCGTATTTCCAAAGTATGCGTGGGGCGTGCGTGAAAATTTGAAACTTTTAATATTGGCTTGGCGAAAATTATTTGTGCACAACACCCGTTTAGAGTCGTTTTTAAATGACGTTTTCCACGACTTTCGTAGGGAATTTCGGCTATGTCATTTTTAATTTTGCGGATTTTTAGAGGCGAAGCGTGTTGGGCCAACAAGAGGCGCCACTTGGCACCCTCCCATTGGCGGACGTGAGGCTCGGTTGTGGCGATTGGAATGGCTTTAGTTGGTAGGATATTTGTGTGTTAGTTGGTTAAGGGGCCTTGGCAAGATCTTGGCCTACACACTTGCTAGGCGCTTGGCTAGATCTTGGCCGTTGGTTGGCCTTGGCTTGCTTATAAATACCCTCTAAGGTTGAAGACTTCTTCATCCAAAATGCCTAAGTCTTGAGAGCCTTCCCCTACGTTTCGTGAGGCCCCGCCAGCGAGAGTTTCCCACAGTGGGGTAGTAGAAGGTAGCCACCACTCGCTGTGGTGTGGCCGTGGGGTACCACTAGCCTAGTTTGTTTCATATAATACCCCTCTTGGTAGAAATACTCTCAAAAGTATTGTTATAATGCCCAAATTACCTTAGCACTTATACCTTGTTGTATTCTAAGGTTATACCTATCTGAAAAGCCGAAATACTATTATACTTACCGTCGGTCACCAAAGCGAAACCCTAGGAAAATCTCCATAGTCAGTTGGAGTATTGTGTAGAAGTTGGTTAGAACTTCTAAGGGTGGTTTAGAGCGGGTTGGGCGCTCGAGTTGGAGCTAAGCGATTGCCGGGATCGACTTTAAGCTAGGATAATTATGGGCTTATCGAGGTAAATATCTTGTCCTCTATTGTAATTGGAAATTACATGTTGTTGGAATATATAGTTGAAGTATACTATATATAGAAATGAGCGTAGTTATCGTGATGTCTTTTGACTTAAGCACGAAATAAAAGAAGATTCTTGGTGTAATTACTTAGTGTATTCTGGTAGACTTGTGAAGTAGTGCAGTGGAGTAGAATTGTACCGTTAGGGTTAGATGTATAACCCACTTGGTTGGCTTGATGGCGGCCTCGATGGAGGAGGAGATTTCTGTTGTTGCGGGAAATGCTTCTTAGAATTTTGGTAAAATATTCTCGATGAGATCTAAATGTTAATAAAGCGCCTTGTGGCCTTATAGGTTGAAGTACTACGTGTGGCGCGATCTACTTGGCTTAGGAGTAGTGGCGGTTGGATGTACTTGGGCGTTTTGCTATTAGTCGATACTCGTCGCGGTATGTGAACCTCTTCCTATCTCTTCTAGCATGATATGTGTGAAATATGTGATGCGGTGAGCGTCGTGTCTTTGAGCGTATTTGATTGGTGTAAAACATAAAGTGTTATAACGGCTTTATGGGAAGTTGGTTATATGACTTTATGTTGGTAGAAAATACATGTGGTTTTAAAAGGTAGCGATTTGAACTATAAGCGGCTTGTTATGTGTTAATAAAGAACTTGAAGTATTTCAAAGATTTTGAATCATTTTGAAAGAAGAAGCAATATTTGGTTTTGAAAACTTAAGAGTTATACTAGCTTTATGGGAAGTTAGGTATAACGGCTTAAGAATGTTTTCTTGGTCGGAAATCGAATGTGTATCGACAAACCCTGCGGTGTTAATAAAGAAATGTTTTGAATAATTAAGTATTATTAAAACCGGTAGAAACTTCATCTGCATAGAAGCTAAGATGAGACAAAATGATATTTCTAGATCATGTTGCTGTAATAAGATTGTAATAAACAAGAATATCCTACTCACATATAAGGCTTGGGTTTCTCAGGTTGTTTAAAGGAGAATTATATTCTTAAATGAATAAGACTATGAACTACGAAACCTTTCTAAAAAATGAGAAACTTGAACATTGGAAATTAGGCAAACTTGAACATTGGAAAGAATGTTGCTACTTGATTTTACAAAGAGAAGTAATTGATTTACTTTAAAAAGATAATCACTCTATTTTCATATACTACGGGTATTGTGTGACTTTTGTGAAATGCGTATCTTTTAAAGAGTTAATGTATGAAGTACTTTGGGGATAAAAACCGATCTTGTTAATCGTATAGTAGAAAGTACCTTGTGTGAACAACTTGATTGTATTGGTTTGTGATAGCCTTGTAATACTTCTTGTTGCTTTGATAAGTAAGCGTGTTAGGATCTCGTGTGTTAGTATCTTGTGATGTTTGTGTAAAGGGGTTTCCCTTGATTGTGCTTATTAACTATCGGTCGTTATGATAGTATTGTGGCATTAAATCTCTTGAGATGATTAGGGGTTAAGCGCCCTCCGTCTGGGGTAGACTTCGGTGATGCAGGACCGTGATTCGAGAATACCTCATGCGGGTCTGAGGGCCTATGCGGAACTACGAGAGTTCGAGTTAGCGTCGTCCTTTATGGGCATGCGGTCGCGTGGCCATGCGGACTCGGAAGTCGGGGCGATGGGAGTAGCTACCCTCGATGCGGGGAATACCTCATGCGGGCGATGAGATTGGCCTATCTTGGGCTGCGGGAGTTCGAGTTAGGCAGCGCGCATTGATCTGCGGGCAAGTGGCGGCTTTGATCATGTAATGGTCTGACAGATCTTATAATCTGATTCGCGACCTTGTTAGTGCGTGGGTTTTTAGTAATCGGCTATGCCCGTACTTACCGTCTGATTTTATTATGACCGGTGGGACACGGTGTTGAGTGTGTTCCTTGGTGTTTTTATCATAGGCTGTGGCGGTGAGGAAGGTATTCCACGGGCATGATTGATGTTGTGGGCACGAGACCCGTTGTTATACTTGAGTGATGACTTGAGGCGTGAGTCACGACTTGGCATGGCTTTGTTGTAAGCGTAGTTTGGTTATCATACATGTCTCTGCTTTATATGTTGCTATGATTTCATTTCTGATATGTATTTTGATTTCACATACTAAATTTTTGTTATGCGACCTCGCCCGAGGCTGCGTTCATCTGCGAGTTGAGGTACGCGATCGTTGATCCTAGCTCTCGAGTCCGCAGTTTGGCGTTTGGGAAGCTCGTTTCTCGGAGGCTTATCGGTGGTATAGTCCGCATGTCGTAAGTGTTTACATTCGGGGGTTTGGCGGAACTGTCCGCCATTGTTGTCGTATCATTCTTAGAGTGCATGAAATCTTTGTTGTGGCGAGTTTGTAAAAGGATTAAAGCGTTCATGTTGAAAAAGGTTGCTATTTATATATATCTTGAAGGTAGTTTTTGGTTGCTTTGTCTTCTTATTTCCTTTGTCTTATTACCTTTGGTTTCATGTATTGTCTTTATGTTCGTGATTACTCGATGTATGTCTACTTGGGTGCGGGGTAAGGCACGATCCACGGGAGTTGGTCGTGACAAAAGTGGTATCAAAGCGATTAATCCTCGGAAAGTGTCTGAACCGTATCGATGAAGTCTTGATTATCGGTGTGTTGTGCACCGCTTTGATAATCGAGGAGGCTATAGGATATTTAGGATTGGTTTCTATTCTTCTCACTCTGAGATCGTGCCTTAGAAATTTGTGTTGTAAGTTGGACCCTCGGCGAAATTCTTTCCACTTGTCGTTATGCCTCGCGTAGGGCAACCGGGCCGGGAGGGCAAAGCGGCGAGGAGGCTGCGAGTAAATCTGAGAGGGTTCGTGGGCACGAGCCGATTATCACCTTAGGTGGTGCTTCGTTCGGGAGTTACTGCGGCGTCGCTAGCCCGAGTTTGCCGCAGCGGCGGCGATTCTACTGCGACCATGATATTTGAACCTTGATTCCACGGCCAGAGCGGTGAATATAGATTGCAAAGAGGCAACCTGTTACTAGCTATAGATTTGGTTACGAGAGTATCACGATGTCTGCATGAGTCTTGAGGACTATCTAAAGAGGTTGTGCAAGAGTAATTCTTGATTAAGCTTGAGCATGGCACGTATGCGGGCTTATGCGCGGCGGCCGAGGCGATGTAGAGATCGGCCAGGTTGCGAAGGGCGATAGAAGAGGCGGGCGGCAAGGTCCTTTGGTAACTTCGGTAGTCGCCTCCCAGCGAGTTAGATATGCACCTCACTTGGTGCGAGTGGTCTTACAAATTCGGGGCGTTCGGGGTGTGCGGGAGTTGGTGAGAACTCAGGGGCTTCGGTTCGCGGTGTGAGCGTCATCGGGAATGTCATCTTTTAGGTTGGTACTTGTTGTACCTATGACCGTCGAGTGCAGTGTCGAAGAGTGTCCTTGTAGGAGGACTTAGCCTTGAGATCGGTGGGTAATTTGTCATCTCCGCCATTTATCGCCTGCAGGCGAGTTTGATTAGAGCGACTAAGAGGAGTGAAGCGATGAATATAGATATATCTTTAACCCTCAGAGTTTTGTTTATGTGATAAGGTGAGTATACCTTAAGTGTTATGTTACGATAGCGGTGTGTTAGTTGTGATTAGAAATCTTGGTTAGTTAGCAGAGTAAGATTTTGGGGATAGATAAGGTGTGAGCCTTAGAATGTTTCGTAAAGACCTTAGAGGTAAGCCGTCTCGAGTAAAGGTGTAGTGTTATGTTTGATCCTTATAGGAGTGCATAGTGCCGTGAGCTACGTTTGTGGGATAAGTCACGGGTAGTGTGAAATGAAAGAGGGTAGTTGAGCTATGAAGGCCGCTAGGTTTTAGTAGCGTGATTAGTGAGAGTTTTCCTTGGGGAACTAGTGTTGTGCTCGTTGGCGGGTCGGATTGAGGCCATGATGCGGGTCAACCGCGGCTGTTTGGTGGTGAGGTCGGTTTGTGGTGGTCGCGCTTGTGGTAGAGTCACGAGGGTGTTAGGCCCAGTTTAGATAACGTCTGCGAGTTCGTGGATGCGTTCGACGGTGGTCGGGCGATGGGAGCAGCCCATTCGTGTCCTTGATCGAGGACCGTTTACTCATTGTGTTGTTTTATCGAGAAAGGTTGTAAGGCTGCGCGGTGCCTACGCCACCTTATGGCGACAGTGGAGCCAGTTCACGGCTGTTTTGTTTACGAAAGTTTTGCCAAGCATGTGTTAAGAACTTCGGTGAGTCTCGAGAATCGCGTTCGCCCTCGGGCGGTGTTTGGATTTGGGGATAGTTGTGGGGATTGTTGTCTCTGTGGAGGTAGTGTTTAAGCTACCATTTGGTGTTCGGATATCGCCTTATGAAGCCTTGTAGGCGGAAGTGTAAGATGCGGTCGATTGGTTCGATGATAACAAAGTTGAGCGGTTGGTTGAGCTTGTTCCGGTAGTTGTGGATAGTGAAGCTTGTCTAGAAGAAGTTACAGCGGCTCGGAGGAATCGTGCGGATAATCGGCGGCGGCAGAGTTGAGTTGGCGGTCGGTCTTGAAAGTACCACCGGGGTGGGTGTGGCGAGTTTTGGAAGGCAGAGGAACTTAACGAGTTACTTTGGGCCTTTTGAGTTCATGTGAAGAATAGGCGGGTTGCCTATATGATTAGCTTTGCCGTCCGACTTAGGAGAACATGCGTCCGATCTTCGTATTGTTATGATCGGGAAAAGTATCGGAATCCATCGAGTGTTCCACTTAGTGATGACCACGTTAGAGATAGTAACCGAGTTTTGGAAAGCTGAGCGATGTCGAAATGTGGAAAGAGTTCGGTATCGACATCCTCGGGGATCGCGTGCGATGGTACCATTTGTTGGAGTCGCTGAGAAGGTTAATGCCTCGAGCAAAGTGACAAAGTGGTATCTACGGCGAGTAAAGAGAAGCGGCATGTATGGCGGCGTAGATGTGATCATTTCTTTTGTAAAGAGAAGGTGCGAAGGAGGTATATTTTAAACCGGTGAGAAGTGTTTTATGGTGATGTTAGAGGTGTTTCCTCGTGGACTTGGATGTAAGCTTTTGCGCAAGTTGTTTACGTGGCCATGTGTGGCAAGGATTGTTCTCGTAAGTATAGTAGTGAAGACTATCTTTGGCGCGTATTTGTTTGAGACTTAGAAGGAACATTCGGGACGAATGTTTCTAAAGCGAGAGAATGTTATACCCGTATTTCCAAAGTATGCGTGGGGCGTGCGTAGAAAATTTGAAACTTTAATATTGGCTTGGCGAAAATTATTTGTGCCTGACACGTTTAGAGTCGTTTTCGGCGAAAGCGTTTTCCACGACTTCGTAGGGAATTTCGGCTATGTCATTTTAATTTTTGCGGATTTTTAGAGGCGAAGCGTGTTGGGCCAACAAGAGGCGCCCGGCACCTCCCATTGGCGGGCGTGAGGCTCGGTTGTGGCGATTGGAATGGCTTTAGTTGGTAGGATATTTGTGTGTTAGTTGGTTAAGGGAACTTGGCAAGATCTTGGCCACTAGCACTTGCTAGATCTTGGCCATTGGTTGGCCTTGGCTTGTGCTATAAATACCCTCTACAGGTTGAAGACTTCTTCGTCCAAAATGCCTAAGTCTTGAGAGCCTTCCCCTCCCCATTTCGTGAGGCCCCTTGGCAGAGTTTCCCACAGTGGGGTGTAGAGGTAGCCACCCACACTCGCTTTGTGGTGTGGTAGTGGGGTACCCCACTGCTAGTTTGTTTTCATATAATACCACTCTTGGTAGAAATACTCTCAAAGTATTGTTATAATGCCCAAATTACCTTAGCCTTATACCTTGTTGTATTCTAAGGTTATACTATCTGAAAAGCCCGAAATACTATTATACTTACGTCGGTCACAGGCGAAACCTAGGAAAATCTCCATAGTCAGTTGGAGTATTGTGTAGAAGTTGGTTAGAACTTCTAAGGGTGGTTTAGGCGGGTTGGGCGCTCGAGTTGGAGCTAAGCGATTGCCGGGATCGACTTTAAGCTAGGATAATTATGGGCTTATCGAGGTAAATATCTTGTCCTCTATTGTAATTGGAAATTACATGTTGTTGGAATATATAGTTGAAGTATACTATATATAGGCGAGCGTAGTTATCGGCAATGTCTTTTGACTTAAGCACGAAATAAAGAAGATTCTTGTGTAATTACTTAGGGTGTATTCTGATGAACTTGTGAAGTAATGCAGTGGAGTAGAATTGTACAGTTAGGGTTAGATGTATAACCCCAGGTTGGCTTGATGGCGGCCTCGATGGAGGAGGAGATTTCTGTTGTTGCGGGGAAGTCTGAATTTCGGTAGAATATTCTCGATGAGATCTAAATGTTAATAAAGCGCGCGTGGCCTTATAGGTTGAAGTACTACGTGTGGCGCGATCTACTTGGCAAGGAGTAGCGACGGTTGGATGTACTTGGGCGTTTTGCTATTAGTCGATACTCGTCGCGAGGTATGTGAACCTCTTCCTATCTCTTACAGCATGATATGTGTGAAATATGTAATGCGGTGAGCGTCGTGTCTTTGAGCGTATTTGATTGGTGTAAAACATAAAGTGTTATAACGGCTTTATGGGAAGTTAGTTATAACGACTTTATGTTGGTAAGAAAATACATGTAGTTTTAAAAGGTAAGCGATTTGAACTATAAGCGGCTTGTTATGTGTTAATAAAGAACTTGAAGTATTTCAAAGATTTTGAATCATTTTGAAAGAAGAAGCAATATTTGGTTTTGAAAACTTAAGAGTTATACTAGCTTTATGGGAAGTTAGGTATAGCGGCTTAAGAATGTTTCTTGATTTGGAAATCGGAATGTGTATCGACAAACCAACTGCGGTGTTA
This sequence comes from Przewalskia tangutica, assembly GCA_029844215.1. Taxonomy (NCBI): domain Eukaryota; kingdom Viridiplantae; phylum Streptophyta; class Magnoliopsida; order Solanales; family Solanaceae; genus Przewalskia; species Przewalskia tangutica. Next base: position 83,049,769 of record CM056723.1, on the reverse strand, counting down.
ATAAAAGAAATGTTTTGAATAATTAAGTATTATTAAAACCGGTGAAACTTCCATCTGCATAGAAGCTAAGATGAGACAAAATGATATTTCTAGATCATAGGCTTCTTTGTAATAAGATTGTAATAAACAAGAATATCTACTCGCATATAAGGCTTGGGTTTCTCAGTTGTTTAAAGGAGAATTATATTCTTAAATGAATAAGACTATGAACTCTGAAACCTTTCTAAAAATGAGAAACTTGAACATTGGAAATTAGGCAAACTTGAACATTGGAAAAGAATTTTGCTACTTGATTTTACAAAGAGAAGTAATTAATTTACTTTAAAAAGATAATCAATCTATTTTCATATACTACGGGTATTGTGTGACTTTTGTGAAAGTGCGTATCTTTTAAAGAGTTAATGTATGAAGTACTTTGGGGATAAAACCGATCTTGTTAATCATATAGTAGAAAGTACCTTGTGTGAACAACTTGATTGTATTGGTTTGTGATAGCCTTGTAATACTTCTTGTTGCTATGATAAGTAAACGTGTTAGGATGCTAAGTGTGTTAGTCTCATGAGATGTGATTGTAAAGGTCTTCCCTTGATTCTGCTTATTAACTATCAGTCGTTATGATAGTATTGTGGCATTAATCTCTTGAGATGATTAGGGTTAAGCGCCTCCGTCACGGGGTAGACTCGGTGATGCAGGACCGTGATTGAGAATACCTCATGCGGGTCTGAGGGCCTATGCGGGCTACGAGAGTTCGGGTTAGCGTCGTCCTTTATGGGCATGCGGTCGCGTGGCGTGCGGACTCGGAAGTCGGGGCGATGCGGGGGTAGCTACCCTCGATGCGGGAATACCTCATGCGGGCGATGAGATTGGCCTATGCGGGCTGCGGGAGTTCGAGGTTAGGCGCGCATTAATCTGCGGGCAAGTGGCGGCTTTGATCATGTGGCGGTCTAGAGCGAATCTTATAATCTGATTCATGACCTTGTTAGTCTGTAGGTTTTTAGTAGTCGGCTATGCCTTGTACTTACCGTCTGATTTTATTATGACACGGTGGGACACGGTGTTGAGTGTGTTCCTTGGTGTTTTTATCATAGGCTGGCGGTGAGGAAGGTATTCCACGGGCATGATTGATGTTGTGGGCACGAGACCCGTTGTTATACTTGAGTGATGACTTGAGGCGTGAGTCACGACTTGCATGGCTTTGTTGTAAGCGTAGTTTGGTTATCATACATGTCTCTGCTTTATATGGCGCTATGATTTCATTTCTGATATGTATTTTGATTTCACATACACAAATTTGTTGTCTTGACCTCGCCCGAGGCTGCGTTCATCTGCGAGTTGAGGTACACGATCGTTGATCTAGCTCTCGAGTCCGATTTCAGCGTTGGGAAGCTCGTTTCTCGGAGGCTTATCGGTGGTATAGTCCACATCGTCGTAAGTGTTTACATTCGGGGGTTTGGCGAGCCACATCGCCATTGTTGTCGTATCATTCTTAGAAGTGCTGTAATCTTTATTGTGGCGGGGTTTGTAAAAAGTTAAAGCTGTTCATGTTGAAAAAGGTTGCTATTTATATATATATCTTGAAGGTAACCGTTTTTGGTTGCTTTGTCTTAACATTTCTTTGTCTTATTACCTTTGGTTTCATGTATTGTCTTTATGTTCATGATTACTCGATGTATGTCTACTTGGGTGCGGGGTAAGGCACGATCCACGGGCCGGGTTCGGGTCGTGACACTACTCCTCACCGGCGTAAATCACGGACTCGTAGTCCGCGTAGCCACATAGGCCGCGTGAGGTATAACCCGCGCGCTAACACGGAACTCCGTAGCTCGCATGGGTCCCTGGACCAGCGTGAGGTATTCTCGAATCATGGTCCCGGACCGCTGAGTCTACCCGCGTCGGAGGCGACAACCCGGTAATATGTCGAGAGGTGAGTGATATTACACTAACCTAACGAACATCGTTAAACAACATAAGCCTGACAAGAATACTCTCTTACACAAAGCGTTACAAGACTAACTGCTTAGCGCATCATATCATGTCTACTTATCAAACCATCTTATTATTCTTTTCACAAATCAATATAAGTGCATTATAACACATAGGTATCTTGTTCCTTTTATCATTCTTAAGTGGTTATACCTAACTTCCCGTAAAGCTAGTATAACTCTTAAACACATTTAAAAACCAATTAGTTCTCTTACATTAAAAATGATTGATAATCTTTTGAAATGCTTTGAGATCCTTATTATTCGGGCTTAAGTCGCGAGACATTGCGTAAGTATTAATCGAGCTTAAGTCGAAAGACATTGCGTAGTTATTATTCGATTAACACGTATCGTCTCGTACTATATATTTTTAAAATATAATGCTTTAGGAAGAATCACATACCTTCTCGTGAAATCCACGCGAGTTGAATATATCGCGAGAGAATCGACTATAATAGTCGAACACGTCTATCAGCGTTCGGAACTATTACGTAACGATTCTAAGCGAGGGTTTTATATCCTACGGAAAATTGGGCAGCACTTCCCTGCGGTGAGCTACTCGAGTCTTTGTGAAAGCGGTCTAAGTAAGTAAATCTGATTTGATTATTCTTCTTTTAAGCCCTTCTGTGATACTTGATTCAATTCTATCTGTAATATTCTTCAAGTATTTAATACTTATTCTTATACTACTACGGTATGTATTCTCTAATACAAAAGAGGTTAGGATTATTTACCTCGGTAAGCCCAATAATATCCTAGATAAAAGTCGATCAGGAGCGAGGCTTAGCTCACAAGTTATGCGCTCAGATAGCTCGAGAAACCTTAGAAGTTCTTCAACTTCTACTAAGTACTAAGGGATTTGGGCTAGGGTATTTTGGGCATTATAACAATACCGGAAGGCAACTTTTCTACCAAGGGAGGGGGTAGATTTCGGCTAGGCTAGGGGATAGCCTCGGCTAAGCTTCTCGAGGGGAGGAGGTGTTTGGACGAAAAGAGGCTTAAGGGAGAGGGAAGGATTTTAGACTTGGAAGGCTTTTGTGGATGAAGAACTCTTCATCACAAGAGGGGTATTTATAGGTCAAGGGATGTCCAACCAATGGCCAAGATTATGCCAAGTGCAAGGCAAGTGTAAGGTCAAGATTAGGGCAAGTGTCCTTGGCCAACTTGCACACAAAATATCCTACCAACTCCAAGACAAAATTGGACATCCAATTCGGCCTAATGCCGCCCCACATCCATCAATTGGAGGGTGACAAGTGTCGCCCTCCCGTTGGTCCAAAATGTTTCGCCTCTCGGAAAAATCCACAAAAATTAGAATTGACATAGCCGTAATTTACCCTACGAAAGCTGTGGAAACGTTTCGTCGGAAAACTATTCGTTTTGTGATTTGTGCCCAAAAAAACGTCCAAGGCCTAAACTTTTAAGGCTAAACTTTTGTACGTATTCCCTTATGTACATACTCTGGAAATACGGGGTATAACAATTAAATAAAGTCTAAAGAAGTTATGAAGTTTACTTGGACGTACCGACAGTGATGTGGGATTCCACGGGTATGTTTCCATTATCTTAGTGTGAGTTTACTTGGACGTACCGACAGTGATGTGGGATTCCACGGGTATGCTTCCATTGTCTTAGTGTGAGTTTACTTGGACGTACCGACAGTGATGTGAGATTCCACGGGTATGCTTTCATTGTCTTAGTGTGAGTTTACTTGGACGTACCGACAGTGATGTGGGATTCCACGGGTATGCTTCCATTGTCTTAGTATGAGCTTACTTAGACGTACCGACAGTAAGGTGGGATTCCACGGGTATGCTTCTATTGTGGTTGATCCTTGGACATGCTTACGATGAGGGATTACGGCGAGCACCTTGGGCGTGCTTACGATGAGGATTAGAGGCATGCGACCGAGGATGCGGGTTAAATTCCCGGATCGATTATTACCCCATGGATTAGCTCCCGTGAAGTCATGTGCGAGATGAGGATTCGGGCATGAGATATATATATTTATATGTGTTGTATGTGTGTACGCCGACAGTGAGGTAGGATGCCACGGGTGCGTCACATGGTTGTATTTTACTCTTCGGCTGCCGGCAGTGACGGGGGATTCCACGGGCAGAGGATATATGTATATATGTGTTGTATGTGGGTATGCGCGGTGAGTAGGATGCCGCGGCGCGTCACATGGTTAGCGGTTATACTGATCGGCGGTGATGGGGATCCAGACGCGTTTTGATATTTAAGGTGGTGTTCATAGCCACGGTGTGACTATAGTTCATATGTTGAGGCGGTATCTGAAGTGGCCCGACTTTCATTACTCTCGCTTTGGTAAGGCCGCGATGTCTTATTAATTGGGTATCATACATGTCATCGACTTTATTTTGACTATTATGATTTAAATTCTGATGCTGATTTACATACTTGATACATGTTATCTTGACCTCGCCCGGGGAGTTGCGTTCATCTGCGCGAGTTGAGGTACATATTACGATCCGCGCTCTTAGGATCATTATTGATTCTTGAAAGCTCCATTTCTCCAGAGGCTTATCTTTTGGTACGGTTCCCTGAGGTTGTAGACTGTTGTACATTCAGGGGGTATGGCGGGGCCCTGTCCCATCCAGTTGTTATATATATTCTTAGAGGTCTGTATTCATATCTTGTGGGTCACTTTATAAAAATATTTGCGGTAACTGCTTTTGGATTTATATGTCCAGGAAGGTGGCCCTATCGGCTAACTTATTATTTATTTCATTGTTAAGTTTATGTATGTTCCGCTGATTATCTCTGATGTATACCTGTAAGGGTGCCCAGGTTGGGCACCTGTCGCGGGCAGGAGTCGAAGTCGTGACAAAAGTGGTATCGAGCGATTAGTCCTCGGAAAGTGTCTGAGACCGTGTCTAGTAAGTCTTGATTATCGGTGTGTTGTGCACCACGTCTATGTCGAGAGGCTGAGGCATTTAAGATTAGTTTCCATTCTTCTCTCTCGAGATCGTGCAATAGAGCATCTACTAGGTTGAATCCTCTCGACCTATTCTTATGTACGATTATACCTCCATGAGCAACGAGCCGGAAGGCAAGCGGTGAGGAGGCTGCTAGTAGGGCCTTGAGAAGGTTCACGAGGCACGAGGCCAGTCTTTACGAGGTGATGTTCGGATGGTGAGTTCCACAGCGTCACGGCCCAGTGAGTTCGGGCGGCGGCGGCCTACTAAGACCGCGATACACGAGCCTCGATTCCATGCGAGGCGAGTATAGGGATTACGGAGAAGCGGTCGGGTTGTTGACTAGCATTGTGGCGGCGGCGCGCGAGTCGATAACTAACCTGGCCAAGCGGTTTAAGGATTAGGGACTTTACGAGTTGTAATCCACGAGTTCTATGGTTCGAGTGCGAGGAGGATCTCGGGAGTTCATTCGGCAGTGCGGCGGACTATCACAGTGCTTAGGGCCTCGGAGGCGAGTCGTTGTGTTAGCTTCTTACGATTCTGGCGATATTGCGTTGAGCGGTTTGAGTCGTAGGTGTTGTCTAGAGGTGTGGGTGCTCCTCCCGGCTATTTGGGATGAGTTCACGGAAGCCTTCCTCGGTCACTTTTGCCTCACGAGGCGAGAGAGCACGCTTGGATATGTTCTTAGCATTGAGATAGAATGGGAGGACCATCAGAGAGTACAACCTGGAGTTTGACTCATTGGCCAGGTATGCTCCCACTATTGTGGCGGACATGGCGGGCAGAGTTTACCTCTATGTGATGGGGCTAGACCGTTATATGGTTCTGCGTATGCAGGAGTAGCTCTTGACCGGTATGGATATTGCGGAGATGCGGCGTATGCCTGAGGATTGAGGCGAGAGAGTGAGGCGGCGAGTCGGCCCGGCCGAGAGCGGGGCAGCGGGGTTTGAGATAGCTTTGGGGTGGGCGGCCTCGGCCAGTGAGTCTACATTTCGCCCGGCCTTGAGTGCCCTTCCGATCTTCCGGCGAGTGTTTTGACCGCCGGGGATATTTGGGGCGAGATAAGGCTCGGGGCGCGAGTTCACAGTGTCGGCGTAGCCGAGGAGGCCACCTTTGCATCGGTATGGTCACTGTGGTAGATCTCATTTTGGGGAGTGTCGGACTAGGTCGACAGCTTGTTATGCTTGCGGCCAACAGGGCCATTTGGCGAAGGCTGTCAGGCGAGGTGGCTGGTGAGATAACCTGATCTATTGGATCGATTGCGGGTTCTTCGCCTTGATGGCTGGCGAGGATGTTCTGCACCCGGTATGGCGGAAGGTCGTGGTAGCGATTCGATTTTAGCGATCCTTTGACCCGCCTATGTGATTTCAGGTACATCTATGACCCTTTAAATACTTGTATGAACGGATAATATTAAGGTTATGTATGTATGCTAGAAGTAGGTTGGAAGTACGATAAGAGAATCCTTTTAGGCCTTGAATGGGAGTAAAATAGTGTTGGTGCACCCTTGGGATCTATTTCCTTGTTTGATAGTGATGGATGGATATGCGTGTGTGATATCTTAGGACCATAGGTGGCATAATGAGGTTCCATTAGTGTAAAGTACGAGGATGTACCGAGGAATATTAAATTTACTCCGAAAGAACATTCGGGGACGAATGTTTCTAAGGGGGGAGAATGTTACACCCCGTAATTCAGGTCATGCTATGAGAACGTACGACAAGAATTAAGATTTGAATTTGGAAAGTTAGGTTGGCAAAAATGTTGTAGGCAGACTTTCAGTCAACTTTGGAGCGGTATATCTCCTAGTTCTTTAGGAGTTTTGAAGTGTTTTAAAAGACTAGAGTGAATTTCATTGAGTCTAGTTTCCAACGCAACCAACCGTCCATCGATAGGACATTGGAGTAGAAAGTTATGGAGGTTACAAGTTCGGTCTTGTGATCGAGCGAAAAGTACTTTCGGTCGGGGCCTGGCCTTGGCGTCGGAGAAGCAGTCGCGCGCGGAAGTCTTTGGAAGATTGCAGAGGTTGCGGCGCATGGCTAGGCGGAGAGTTCTGCAGCGAGGAAAAATCATATATTTTCTTTTAAAAAAGCCATGGGAGGGTGACAAGTGTCCCACCATCGATTTTTGCATGTCCTATTGATTGACCAAGTCTTCAAGACTTGGTCATTCTTCAAAGCTCTTTCTTCTCTCTAAAAAGCTCTTCCTTCTCTCTAAAATTAAATCCCTCTTCCTTCTCTCTAGAAATTCAAGAAGAAACCAAGGCCTAGAGGAAAATTTCAGAAAAGTGGCAAGAAGGAAACTTGTTAGCAAGCTTGTAGGAGTTTTGTGGAGGTGATTGTGGAAAGAAGACAAGTGAAATTTGTGGATTAATTTGGGTAATCTCTAAGGTAACAATCATTTCTTTTTTGCTAGTAAATTGTGTTGCATGTGTGGAAGAAAGGATTTGTAGTTGTCAATATTGCCTTTAGATATATTGCATGTAGGAATTGGATAAGAATTTGGATTAAGAAGGAATTGGATAAGAATTTATGTTGTTATACCTCAAAATTGCCAAATTGGACCTTGTAGTTTGTATCAGTTGTTATGTATTGTGGGCATAATTTTACACGTCCAAGTTAGGCGTGTAATCCCCTTTGTGTTGATTGGATTGTTGATCCTTAAAGGTGGCGTGTTTGGTTATTGAATTCGGCCTTGAAAAAGGTGGCAAAGTATGTAGAAACAAAGGAAGTGTTGTCCAATTTTCCGTAGAATAAAAGACTTTTCAATTAGAATGTTCTACGTTAAAGCTAGAAGCTAATGGACGTATTATGGTCATTATAGGTTGACATACTATGTGCGGTATATTGGACTTGCGAGTGGATTGACCTGAAGAGGTATGTGGAAACTTTCTTATTTCTTGAGCATGAGTAGTTATAACTATATAGTACGGTAGACGTGCGTGATTTAAATGAAGTAAATCCATTTGTTATACTTGACTTGTTTTAAGAAAATGTCTAAGTTGGTTGGGTTAAGGAGTTAATTCACTTGTTATTGAGGAATGGTTTATTATAAATAAGTGTCACGACCCGAACCCGGGCCCGTGACTGGTGCCTTACCCGGGCACCTAAGTAGACATACTTCAGAGAAACCAGCGGAATATAAAAACAAGACATGAAACAATATGAAAAGAGAAATGGTTTATCCAAGAAAAGATTGTCTTCGGCGTATATATATACAAAGAGTGAGCGATTCTACAAGACTTTACAGCGGGACTACAGACCTGCAGGAATGTAAACAACTATGGCAGGACGGGGCCGCCATACCTGAATGTACAAAATATCTACAACACGGAGAAGCGTGCAAAGTCGAGCCTCGGAGAAATGGGGCTCGACACGAGTAAAGATCCTAAGAATGAGGATCTACAACGATTTCCTTACTGCGGCATGAGCGCGGCCCGAAGGAGTCGATTAGCGGTACCAAGTATGTGAAAGCGTAAAATGCGAAATGAAATCAAAGCATTTTAAAACCACTTGCAAATCTGACCAATTCAGCGCATAGTGCGCGGCATAAACAGAGCAAAATAGATATAATGTATTGGTCTTTTCTAGGCGCTAATGATCGAAGAAAGGTCATTCTCCCGTAGTATCATTATGCGTGCCTAATCTGGAACTCCGCGATCGCATAGGCCACGTAGGCGCGTGAGGTATTCGCATCGGGAGTAGCTAACCCGCGGCATCATCCCGGACCCCGAAGTCGCGTAGTCACATGGACGCGTGAGGTATCCTCGCGTCGGCGTAACACACTCGGAGTGATCAATCACGGAACTCCGCGACTCGCGTAGGTCACGTGGACCCGTGAGGTATTCCTCGCATCGAGGGTGGCAAGTCCTCGGCATAATAACAAGTCGGGGTATGTGATATAATAGCGATCTGCGGGCTTATCGTTTAACAGCGTAAGCACAACAAGAATAACCCCTTATACAAACATCACAAGACACTAACACCGTGGCATCATAACATGTTTACTTATCAAACCATCTTACTACACTTTCGAAATCAATCTGAAGACTTTCGTAAACAAATAAGTAAACCGTTCCTTTTATCTTTCTTAAGTCGTTATACCTAACTTCCCGTAAAGCTAGTATAACTCTTAGCTTTAAAACCAAGTATTACTTTTCTTTCAAAAATGATTCATAACTCTTTTGAAATATTTCCAAGATTCTTATCATTTAAAACTCAAGTCAAAAGACATCAAAGTAAAACCAAGTTTAGTTAACACGTATGCGTCTACAGTACTATATATATTTCAAAGTATCATGCTCGAGAGGATAGGAAGAATCACATACCTCCTCGGCTCGATCCACTGTCAAGTCGAATATGTCGTATGAGTATCGACCTATAATAGTCAAATCGTCTATCAGCGTCTAGATTACTCTGTAAAATATTCTAGCGAAGTTTCTTAATTCTATGGAAAATTGGGCGACATTTCCCTGCAGTCAAACTACCCAAGTCTCTGTAAATCTGATCCTATGTAAATCTGGTTCAATTCTCTTCTTTTATACCATCCTTCTATAAATCTTATACTCATTTCTATACTACTACAGTATGTAATCTCTAATTACAATAGAAGGACAAAGATATTTACCTCGGTAAGCCCAAAATTATCCAAGATTAAATGTCGATCCTGAACAATGTTTAGCTCTAATTTGCGCTCAGATAGCTCGAGAAACACTTAGAAGTTTCTAAACAACCTACTTAATACTTGACCAACTATGAAGATTTTCCTAGGGTTTCGTTTTGTGACTAATGGATATAAAGTAGTATTTCTGGGCTTTTAGTATAGAGGTAACTTGGGAATTTTATAAGGGATTTGGGCTAAGGTATTTTGGAATAGCAACAATACTAGAAGATAATTTTCTACCAAGGGGGGGGGGGGGTATTTCGACGAGAACAACAAGGAAGGGGGGGAGGGTGTTTGGGCGAGAGCTACTCGAAGGGGAGGAGTTTTGAGACTTGGAAATTGTTAAGTGGATGAAGAAGTCTTGCACTTAAGGGGTATTTATAGAACCTTGATGGCGAAGATTAAAACAAATGGAGGTGAAGATTGGGTTGCTTGTGTGAGTGAAGTCTTCCATGAAGTGTCCACCACAATATTGGGACATATGTCACCACTGACTTTGGGACATATGTCCCCACTAAAGAGACATGTGGCCGTCCACTTGCTCGAAAAATGTCCAACAAGGCCTCGCTTGCAGCCAAAGCGTCGAACCTACTCGCTATCGAAGAAATATCTTGCAAGACTTGACTATTTGAATTGGCCACTTGCCCACTATTTTCGTCCAACATGTGCCACCTAAGGGTGACACGTATGCCTCTATCGGTCCAAAATATTTCATCTCTCGGAAAAATCCGAAATCGGTTAAAATATTAAGCGTAAAATTTCCTTGAGTTGAATTTTTAGTTGGAAGTTCACAATTTCATCCTTAACCTAATTAGAGCTTTTACAATTTATGCGTCGTCCTCGAATACATACTCTGGAAATACGAGGGTATAACATTCTCCTCGAAACATTCGTCGAATGTTCCTTCTAGATTCAATCAAATCGAAGCGATATAGCTCGCCATGGCTTAAACAATTTGTAAATGCCACAGCATGGCCACAACACTTAAGCACGTATGAAAATTAAAACCAGCAAGTAGGAAGGAGTTACGGAGGTGTGGGAATAAGTGAGGATACCTCCGCCTCATGTCCTCTTACGCTTCCCGTCATCTTCTCTCTGTTCTCGTTCGCGTAAGACCTTGGGAAGCCACGTCCTTTGTCATGACGCTGAGCGGCGATCGAGTATCGCTATGGGACTCTCCTCATGCGATAACCCCTCCGTCACTGGACATGCGTCAATCGGGTGCACTACAGATGGATCCGTCATCTCGCCGGCATAGAAACATGAAAAAGCTGAATGCCTTTGCCTCCGGATCGGACGACGGATCCAACTCGTGGCAACCTTTCCTACCTGCGGACAATCGATAAGGCCCGATGTACCTCGGGCTAAGCTTCCCTTTCTTCCCAAACCTCATCACACCGCCGTGGGTGACACGAGAAAACCCAATCATCGACCTCAAACTCCGGATCGGCGATGATGATCTGCATCGACTTATGTCGACTACGGTATCGATAACGCTCTGGATAAGCCGCCTTATCATTTGCTGCTTATATCAAGTCCGGTCCCACTAGCGCACCTCGCCCATCAAACCGGACTATCGGCGTCTGCACTTCCTCCCATACAAGGCCTCGTAAGGCGTCATCGAATCTTTGGAGTGGTAACTATTATTATCGCAAACTCTGCAGCGGCAAATGATCCTCGGCTACCCACGAAATCAATAACACGGGCTCTCGGTATATCCTCAAGAGTGCGGATGATGCGCTCTGCTGTCCGTCGATCGAGGATGGAATGCGATCGAGGCTCACTGCGTCCTAATCCGCCACGGAAAGACCTCGAAGTTAGCGAAATGCCCAGGCTCGCCGGTCGGATATGATAGATATAGGGACCCCATGCGATCTCACGATCTCTCGGATGTAAGTCGGCATAATCCTCGGCGAAAAAGTCGTCTGGCGGAAGAAAGTGGGCTGATTTAGTCGATGCATCGGCGATAACGAGATAGAATCATGCTTCATACGAGTGCGAGGTAATCACGTGATAAAGTCCATGTTGATCACCTCCGGCTTCGGTCGGGATCTCTATATGCGCAATAACCCACGGGCCTGCGGTGCTCTGCCTTACTGCGACAACACGGGCCTTTGAGCAACAAACTCTGCAGCGTCCTCTTTAGGCCATCCGCGATACGGTCGAGGTCGTGAGTACGTCTTTATCGACCGGATGGATAGAAATGTGTTGTGTGCTTCCTAGAACTGCTGCGAAGTCTGCAATATCTGGAACACACAACGACCTCAAACCTTAGCACCCGTCATGTGCTGCCTCAAAGGACCATTCCTCGCGAAGAGTCGTATCGCGTCTGAGTGTCGAATCGGATCCTCAGCTGTTGCCTCTTCGCCTCGCCGATGATGGAAGACTCGGCAACCTCTCGAACTCGAACCATTGCTATCGGAACCAATCAATCGGACTCGAGGCTCGCTGGTGATGTAACTCACGGACCATGCCCTCGCCTGCGGCTGCACATCGATAGACTCGTGAGCTACGACTAAGGGCATGTCATGACATTGGCCTTGCTGGGTGGTACGAGGATATCGACATCATAATCCTTGAGTAACTCTAACCACCGTCTGCATCGTAAGTTCGGCTCCTCTGGTGAAGATATCTGGAGACTCTTGTGGTGCGTGTAAATATCCACATGAACTCCGTACAAATAGTGCCTCGGATCTTGGCGTGAATCACATTGCCCGACTCGAATCATGGGTGGGGTAATTCTTCTCATGCTTCTTGACCTGCCGAGTTGAGAGAGTTGAAGGACCAGCTGAGAGATTTGCTGGAGAAGGGCTTCATCAGGCCTAGTGTTTCTCCCTGGGGAGCGCCGGTATTATTCGTGAAGAAGAAGGACGGGACGTTGCGCATGTGTGTTGATTACGAGCGGTGAACAAGGTGACTATTAAACGAATACCCGCTTCCGGGATTGATGATTTGTTCGACCCGGTTGCGAAGTGCGAGATGTTTCTCAAGATTGATCTGCGATCGGGCTATCATCAGTGCGAGTTAGAGAGGCGGATGTCCACTAATTGCATTCGGACGATGCGAACTATGAGTTGAGGTTATGTCTTTCGGTTTGACCAATGCTCGTGGTATTCATGGAATTGATGAACGAGTGTTCAAGCCATTTTGGATCGTTTGTGATAATATTCATTGATGACATCTTGGTTTATTCCTTTCGGGCGAGAGCGTGCGGGCGTTGAGGATTGTCTTTGAGAGTTCTCGGGACCAGTGGTTGTCGCCAAGTTTTGAAGTGTGAGTTTTGGTTGGCTTGGTGGCGTTCTTAGGGCACATTGTTGGGGCGATGGTATTCGGTGGATCGGCGAGATCGAAGCGATCGGGGTTGGCCTAGACCTACTACTCCGACAGAGGTCTTTGTCCTTCTATTGTAATTAGAGATTACATAATGTAGTAGTATAGAAATGAGTATAAGATTTATAGAAGGATGGTATAAAAGAAGAGAGAATTGGCCCACTTACATAGAATTTGTATTCTGATGAACTTGGGTAGTTTGTGGGTAGGAAATGCTGCCCAATTTTCCATAGAATTAGAACATACCTTAGAATATTCTGAGTAGTCTAGGCGTTGATAGGCGTGTTTGACTATTATAGGTTGATACTCTGCTTGTATGACATATTTGACTTGGCGGTGGATTGGTAGAGGAGGTATGTGATTCTTCCTATCCTCTTGATCATGATACTTTTGAAATATATATATAGTGCGGTGAGCGTCGTGTGTTAACTAAACTTGGTTTTACTTTGATGTCTTTTGACTTGAGTTTTAAATGATAAGAATCTTGGAAATATTTCAAAGAGTTATGAATCATTTTTGAAAGAAAAGTAATACTTGGTTTTAAAAGCTTAAGAGTTATACTAGCTTTATGGGAAGTTAGGTATAACGACTTAAGAAAGATAAAAGGCGGTTTAGTTATTTGTTTATGAAAGTCTTGTATTGATTTACGGAAAGTGTAGTAAGATGGTTTGATAAGTAAACATGTTATGATGCTCGTGTGTTAGTGTGTTGTGATGTTTGTATAAAGGGGTTATTCTTGTTGTGCTTACGTTGTTAAGCGATAAGCGTTATCTTGCTATTATATCACATACCCACGACTTGTTATTATGCCTAGGACTTGCCACCGCCGATGCGAGGAATACCTCATGCGGGTCCGTGTGACCTATCTTGACTGCGGGAGTTCGGGTTGATCACTCGGGTGTGTTGCGTCGATCACGAGGATACCTCATGCGGTCCATGGGACTATGCGGACTTGAGTCGAGGATGATGTCGCGGGTTGCTACCCCGATCACGAGAATACCTCATGCGGGCCTATGTGGCCTATGCGGTGCGGGAGTTCGAGTTAGGCGCATAATGATCTTATGGCGAATGGCCTTGCCCGATCATTAGCGGCCTAGAAAAGACCCGATTACATTATATCTATTTTGCTCTTGTTTATCTTTGTGGCACTATATGCGGTTGAATTGGTTGTATTTGCAAGTGGTTTTAAAATGCTTTGATTTCATTTGATGCTACAATTTCACATACTTGGTACTGTTATCTTGACCTCTTCGAGGCTGCGTTAAATGCGCGAGTAAGAAGCGGTGGTAGATCCTCGTTCTTAGGATCTTTACTGCAGTGTCGAGCCCGTTTCTCGGAGGCTCGACTTTGTGCGACTCTCCACTTGTGTTGTAGATATTTTGTACATTCGAGGTATGGCGAACCTATCGTCATAGTTGTTTACATTCCTAGAGGTCTGTAGTCCTGTTGTAAAGTTGGGTTGTATCTGTTCACTCTTTGTATATATATATGTCACGACCCGACCCCGGCATGTTTGGCAGTGCCACTACAGGCACCACTACGGTATACATCGAGATAATCGATGGAACATACATGAAACTTATGAAATAAAACAACGAGTTGGCGATAGGGCTACCTTCTGAGACATATATATATCTGGCCAAAGCGATTGCCTCATTTCCTTTACAAAGCGACCTGATATGTGACTACAGACCTCTAGAGTTTTAACATAACAAGCTGTGGCGGGACGGGGCCGCCGTACCACGAATATATATGAATCTACAACCTCGAGAAAAGCGTACAGAGATAAGCCTCGGAGCAAATGGGCTTTTTCCCAAAATTGAGCAGAGATCTAGAGCAAGGATCGCGACACAGGTACCTAAAACTGCGGGCATGAGCGGCCCAGAAGAAGTCGATTACAACAGTGCAGAATATGGAGCAGAAATAAAGAAATCTGATGCGGTCATAAGCGTACAAAAGAATGGCAGGCAAGTATAAAAGAAGTACATGCGGATCCTGTGTCATTATCGACTTATGAACTTAATCGTACCTTATCATCTTTTCCATTTTCAATAAAGGTTATAGTCGCGTTCGCGTAAATGCTTAGGAAAAATCATTAAGTTCATTACCATATAACTTACTTATCTTTCATAACATAATCCGACCGCTTTATGGAGGGACGCGTATACTAGACCCGATCTAGGGCGATCAAGTCACTGAATATCAAAGTGTGCGTGGAATCACATCCTTTGCCGGCGACTATAAGTGTAAAATATGACCGTGTGATGCGCGTGGAATCCCACCTTTGTCGGCGTACATACACAACACGTATATATATCTCTGCGTGGAATCCCATCGCTGTGGCGGTAGTAGGTGTAACATATAACCATGTGTCGCGCCGTGGCATCCGCTGTCGGCGTACATACACAACACGTATATATATCTCACGCGTGGAATCGCATCACTGAAACGGTAGTAGGTGTAACATATAACCATGTGTCGCGCGTGGCATCCACCTCATTTGTCGCGTACATACACATATATATATATATATATATATATATATATATATATATATATATATATATAGCGCATACCCGGAATCCAGCATCGTATAAGTATGGCCATGCGTGCCCTCGGCGTCCTCATCGTAGGTGCGGTCTTCATGGGAGCTAGCCCGTGGAGTAATAATGTAACATGCCGGAATCCTGCATCGATGATACGTGTCTTCATGGGAGCTAGCCCGTGGGTAAAATATAACATGGTCGCATGCCGGAATCCCGTCGTATAAGCGTGGCGTGGAGTAATAAAGCAGCGGGCATCTAACGCGTCTGGCTGCGTGCCAGAGCATCCCTCGTCGTATAAGCATGGCGAGATCGATCTGATGGAAGCATACGTGGAATCCCCGTCGGCTGCCGTGCGTCGATAAAATGTCGGGCGTCTCACGCGTCACAGTCGCGTGCCCGGTATCGCGTCGTATAAGCATGTCTAAGGATCGATCATGATGGAAGCATGCGTGGAATCCCACATCAACGTCGATGCGTCGAGTAAACTTATAACAAGGCAATGGCCTCCAGTGAGAGTCGCGACAGCGTAACATATAATACTTGCACTTAAAGCTATCACGAGCAAATCTGAAAGTTCGCGAAACCTTTAGACTTCCGTTTTTATATACTCATGCACTTAGTTGTACGTAAAAATCAGAATTTAACCCAAGATACTAACACGTAGTATCGGGCTTGTGTACATTTCACATAAGTCACGATACTTTTAGAAATACATTTCTCGGCTTCTAAATCAAGTCAACTTATCTTTCCGTAAAGCAAATATAACGACTCCCGTAAAGTCGTTATATTCACTTTATACCTTAGTCAAGTACAATTTCTATCGAGGGACTTATCGTTTAAAATGAAACAAGTATCACATCTTTAAAATTCTTGAAGTCCATAACTTAATAAAACTTAAGACATCCTTTATTTTTCAAAGAAGTGAGTTAATCTCTAACCGCTGACTTGGCTATTCGTAAAACTAGTAAAGGATATCGAGGTGTTGTCGTCTCAAGTACTACATCGTGCGACTAGTCATACTCGAAAGATAGGAAAAGTTCTACATCGAGTAAATCACCTGACTACCTCTTAGCTTCTAGAGTAGAAGGAAGCATGAAATGATACCACGGTATATTCCATACATAGAATCATGCCAAAGGAAGGAAGAGGTTCACATACCTCGCGACGATTATCGACAAGTAGCAAAATGCTCCAAAGTACTTCAACCTTGATAGCTATTCCATCCTTGAGTAGGATACACTATACTTAGTACTTGACTATAATGGTCTGTCGTCCGTTAACCTCTTTACTTGAAGCGTAGAATATTCTAAGTGCTAAGTCATTTAAATTCTCGAAAAATCGGACATCGCCTCCTTTGTTTCTACTTACTTTGCCACCTTTTCAAGGCGAATACAATAACCAAACACGCCACGTTTAAGGCCCGATCAATGCAATTATCAATGGGGATTACACGCCTACTAGATGTGTAAAATTCAGCCATGATAGATATCAAACTAATACAAACTATATGTCAATTCGGCCACATTGAGTACCATAACACCAATTCTTATCAATTTCCATTTCAATCCAAGTTGTTAGTATAACATGATATCAAGTCGCGATTGATTATAACTACTATAATCTTGAGTAAGTAATCGTGCGACGATTCTAATAAGCGACGATTAGTAATCGGCGAGTGGCATATAACATTTCGGATTTAAGCTACAAGCAATCCGTAATACTTATAAACTTCAACACATACTTCATGCTAGCAACAAGTAAAGCTAACAACAATATAAATAATCTTGTAACACTTTTAAGGGACAAAATTATACCTCAGCGAATCTTAATCGATTCCAAATCCGAAGTCGCTCGTAGCAACTTAGAGCCTCTTGAGCGCTTGATCAGCTAGTTGAGACCATTAGAACAACACCAACAACTTTCCTTCAAATCGCCAAACAAAACCTAGAAAGACAACTAGGTTTTAAACTGCGACCAACCGAAAAATATCTTTTCAGAGATTTTTCTATTGAGATATACTTCTGATACACCCAGAACCTTGGTTTAAAGTGGGGAGCTTAATGAAAAGAAACAATTTTTTCTCCTTGTTGAACCCAGGCAGAGCTAAGGCTCTTGTTCTTTAATTCTCTTGAAAATTTTCTAAGTGTTGGGCTCTCTTGCTACTAGTAGTATTATATAGGGACATGGAGGGTCAAGATGTGTACAAATGGGTGGCTAGGATGAGGTTCTCTTAAATATCAAGCTTGTGGTCCCATTGACCAAGTCAATTATCTCAAGCTCTACTACTTGTAAGACTTGTCTTCCTAACAAGGGTCAAATGACCCTTGTGCCCTTTTGATTTCGGCCAAGACCTCAATAAGGGGTGACGCGTGTCGCGCTCCCGTTAAATCCTGATATTCGTTTCCGACAATTCCATAATTCCGATAAATTTTTACAAGTCTCAAATCTTAACACTCGTGAGTTCTTACGTACGTTCTTAAAGCATGTCCTGCAAATACGGGGTGTAACAATATACATGCCGAAAGGCAATCTTTTCTTGGATAAACCATTTCTCTTTTCATATTGTTTCATGTCTTGTTTTTATATTCCGCTGGTTTCTCTGATGTATGTCTACTTAGGTGCCCGGGTAAGGCACGATCCGAGCTTGGGTTGGTCATGACAAAGTGGTATCGAGCATTTAAAACCACTTGCAAATACAACGATTCAGCGCACATAGTGCGCGGCATAAGCAAGAGCAAAATAGATATAATGTAGCCCGGTCTTTTCTAGGCGCTAATGATCGAAGCAAGGCCGTTCGCCCGTAGTATCATTATGCGTGCCTAATCCTGAAACTCCGCGATCGCGTAGGCGCGTAGGCGCGTGAGGTATTCGCGCATCGGGGTAGCTAACGCGACATCGTCTGGACCCCGAAGTCGCGTAGTCTATGGACGCGTGAGGTATCCGCGCATCGGCTTAACACGCCGGGTGATCAATCCTGGAACTCCGCGACTCGTATAGGTCGCGTGGACGCGTGGTATTCCTCGCGTCGAGGGTGGCAAGTCACCGTCATAATAACAAGTCGGTATGTGATATAATGGCGATCTGCGGGCTTATCGTTTAACAGCGTAAGCCTGACAGAATAACCCATATACAAACATCACGAGACACTAACACCGTAGCGTCATAACATGTTTACTTATCAAACCATCTTACTACACTTTCGAGAAATCAATACAAGACTTTCGTAAACAAATAAGTAAACCGTTCCTTTTATCTTTCTTAAGTCGTTATACCTAACTTCCCGTAAAGCTAGTATAACTCTTAAGCTTTTAAAACCAAGTATTACTTTTCTTTCAAAATGATTCATAACTCTTTTGAAATATTTCCAAGATTCTTATCATTTAAAACTCAAGTCAAAAGACATCAAAGTAAAACCAAGTTTAGTTAACACGTATCGTCTACCGTACTATATATATTTCAAAGTATCATGCTCGAGAGGATAGGAAGAATCACATACCTCATCGGCTCGATCCACGCCAAGTCGAATATGTCGCGCGAGTATCGACCTATAATAGTCAAATCGTCTATCAGCGTCTAGACTACTGCGTAGAATATTCTAAGCGAAGTTTCTTAATTACATGGAAAATTGGGCAGCATTTCCCTACGATCAAACTACCCAAGTCTCTGTAAATACGGTCACATGTAAATCTGATTCAATTCTCTTCTTTTATACCGTCCTACATAAATCTTATACTCATTTCTATACTACTACAGTATGTAATCTCTAATTACAATAGAAGGACAAAGATATTTACCTCGGTAAGCCCAAAATTATCCAAGATTAAATGTCGATCCTGAACAATGTTTAGCTCCTAATTTGCACGCTCCGATAGCTCCAAGAAACCCTTAGAAGTTTCTAAACAACTTCTACTTAATACTTCAACCAACTATGAAGATTTTCCTAGGGTTTCGTTTTGTGACTAATGGATATAAAGTAGTATTTCTGGGCTTTTAGTATAGAGGTAACTTGGGAATTTTATAAAGGATTTGGGCTAAGGTATTTTGGAATAGCAACAATACTAGAAGATAATTTTCTACCAAGGGGGGGGGGGGTATTTCGACGAGAACAACAAGGAAGGGGAGGTGTTTGGGCGAGCTACTCAAAGGGAGGAGTTTTGAGACTTGGAAATTGTTAAGTGGATGAAGAAGTCTTGCACTTAAGGGGGTATTTATAGAACCTTGATGGCGAATTAAAACAAATGGAGGTGAAGATTGGGTTGCTTGTGTGAGTGGAGTCTTCCGCAAGTGTCCACCACAATATTGGGACATATGTCACCACAACTTTGGGACATATGTCCCCACAACAAAGAGACATGTGGCCATCCACTTGCTCGAAAAAGCGTCAACAAGGCCTCGTTTTGCCCAGCGTCGAGCCTCTCGCTATCGAAGAAATATCTTGCAAGACTTGACTATTTGACTTGGCCACTTGCCCACTATTTTCGTCCAACATGTGCCACCAAAGGGTGACATATGTCGCCCTCCTATCGGTCCAAAATATTTCATCTCTCGGAAAAATCCGAAATCGGTTAAAATATTAAAAGCGTAAAATTTCCTTCACAAGGTTCGAAATCTTCTCCGTTGGAAGTTCACAATTTCATCCTTAACCTAATTAGGGCTTATACAATTGTATGCGTCGTCCTCGAATACATACTCTGGAAATCTGGGTATATGATAAGGTAGATGTTACACCGTATTTACGAGACATGTTTAAGAACATACGTAAGAACTACTAAAGTGTCGAGATTTGAGACTTGTAAAATTTAGCGGAATTATGAAATTGTCGGAAAAATGTATTATTGTGACGAATGAGAGGGCGACACGTGTCACCCCCCCTTATAGTGAGCTTGGACGAAATGCCATGGACTAAAGGGTCATTTGACCTTTGGTGGGATGACAAAGTCTTGCAACTTGTTAGTATGAGAATTTTGACTAAGTCGAGGTCCATTAGTCTTGGTTTTATTAAGACTTCATCCACCACCCGTTTGTTTGTATCTTGACCTTCCATGTCACTATTTAATACTAGTAGTAGTATGACAAGTTCCATACTTAGC
Organism: Przewalskia tangutica; assembly: GCA_029844215.1. Lineage (NCBI taxonomy): Eukaryota > Viridiplantae > Streptophyta > Magnoliopsida > Solanales > Solanaceae > Przewalskia > Przewalskia tangutica. The sequence goes on along the minus strand of CM056723.1, from coordinate 83,029,220 downwards.
CAAATTACAAAAATTGGAAGAGCATCACATAGGTGCTCTCGGCTTTGCATGAAGAAATAATTTTTTTTTCGTTTCTTGTCCATTTGATTCCACACTTTAAACCTAGGTTCTTGAGGGTAGTGTAAGCATTTCTCAATAGAAAAATCTTGGAAAAAGATTGTTTGCGGGTTAGTCGCAAACAAAAACCTAAAGGGTCTTTCTAGGTTTTACTTGGAGTTTGAAGGATAATTGTTGGTATTGTTCTAAGGGTCCCAACAAGCAGATTGAGGTGTCTTAAAGAGGCTCTAGGTTTCTAAAGAGCAACTTCGGTTTTGAAGATTGGATTAAAAAGCGTTGAGGTATAATCTTGTTCTTTGAAAGTATTACAAAATTATTTATTTTGTTGTTAGCTTTACTTGTTGCTAGCATGAAGTATATGTTGAAGTTTATAAGGATTATAGATCGATTGTAGTCTTTGAAATTCGAAATGAAATGTAGGCCATGTTAAGTTGGATTACAATTTGATCGTTGTTAGAATCGTCGCATGTTATTGACTTGAAGCTTATGGTAGTAATAACCAAATGCGACTTGATATCTTATTATGCTACCAATTTGGATTGAAATGGAAATTGGATAAGAATTAGTTTAGTTGAACTCGAGGTGGCGATTTTGGACTTGTAGTTTGTAGTAGTTGGTTAGTCATTTGTATTGGACTATCTTACATTTAATTGTGAGCCAATTGGGGCTGTTTAGTTAGTCATTTGTATTGGACTATCTTACATTTAATTGTGAGCCAATTGGAACATTTAGTTAGTCATTTGTATTGGACTATCTTACACTTAATTGTGAGCCAATTGGGGTTGTTTGGTTATTATGTCGACCTTGAAAAGGTGGCAAAGTGAGTAGAAACAAAGGAGGTGATGTCAGATTTTCCATAGAATTTGGCGACTTAGCACTTAGAATATTCGTTTGAAGTAAGAGGTTAATGGGCGTATTGTGACCATGATAGGTTGAAGAACTAAGTATGGCGTATCTCTTTGGAAGATTGTGATAGCTCGAGGTTGAAGTACTTTGGAGCATCTTGCTCTTGTGCGACAATCGTCGCGAGGTATGTGAACCTCTTCCTTCTTTTGACATGATTCTATGTATGGAATATCGTGTAGTACTATTTCATGATTCATACTCTTAGAAGTTAAGAGGTATGTATGTTGATTTACTCTACGTAAAGGTTATGTCTAAGTTATCTAAGTTCTTACCAAGTCTTATGGGGATGTTGGTAAGAGTCGTTAGAGGTATTTGGAGCAAGTTGACTTGGCTAATTTACGGCACAAATGAGAATAAGTATCGAACAAGCCATTGCAGCGTTAATAAAGGAAAATGTAATGACATTAATTATGTTAAAACAAGTAGAATTCTCCATCTGCATAGAAGCTAAGATAAGACAAAATTGTATTACATTTTCTAGATCATGGCTACTTGATTAAGATAGTTATAAATAAGTATAACTTATTCACACCGCACCAAGTATATGTTACTTAAGTTATAAGGATTTCGTATGAAATTTTAAGACTATGGACCTCAAAGTGTTAAAGGTTAAGAAACTTGTGTTCTAAAAGTTAAGAGACTTGAAGTATTTTGAAAGCTATGCGATTTGAATTGAAAGTATAAGTTTCTTGGTTATCAAATGAATGTATTTGTCTAAGAAATAAAGAGTTATAACGGCTTTATGGGAAGTTGGTTATAACAACTTTATGGAAGATTTAAAAGAATGGTTTTCTTCAGTAAAGTAAGCAAAGAAATGATTTGAAATAAAGAAGGGCAAATTGTTTTAAAGGTACCAATTGCTTTAGGTTTCAAAGAAAGTCATTAGATTTAGAAGCTATAAATGTATTTCTAAAAAGTATTGTGACTTGTCGTGAAAAGTAGATATGACTTGATACTACGGTTATTAGTATCTTGGAAGTTTTATTTGAAGAGAATCATTTTAAAGGAGTAGAGGCACGTGATACGTTGGGTTAAATTCGGATTTTATAATGACATGTTAGTGCCTTAAGTAAACAAAAATGAGAGTGTGTATGAACAAGCTAATAAGAAGTTAGGGATTTCTTAACTTACTTATGTTATGTATGATAAGCGGTAGGGCTTATGTTATGTATGATGGCGGTCGAGATAGGGTAGAGTATAAATGAGGCAAGCCCAGGCGTTATACCACCTTCTCGAGGGTAAGAGTATAAGTGAGGGTAAATCCCGAGGCGTTGTACCACTGCTTTATGTGTTATTTGTGGCCAAGTCGAGATAGGGTAAGAGTATAAATGAAGGAAGCCCAGGCGTTATACCACCTTCTCCGGGTAAGAGTATAAATGAGGGCAAGCCCAGGCGTTATACCCACCTTTACCACCATACTCGGGTAAGAGTATAAATGAGGCAAGCCCAGACGTTATACCACTGTTTTGATTGATATTATGGGCGTGAGACCCGTGGTTATATTTTACACTTTTAGTATCGGCGGTGATGGGGATTCCGCAGGCGTGCTTTGATATTGGTGTGACTTGATCGCGTCGGTTTGGTAGGGTAGTATATGTGTCCTTAGTAGTGGGCGGACTATGTTATGAAAGATAAGTAAGTTAAATAGAAATGAACTTAATGACTTCTCTAAGTAAGTGCGTAAGATATGACTATAACTCTTAATGGAATGGAAAAGATATTGATGTAAGTTATGTGGAAAAACTTGATTGAATTCTTAAGTATGTATGTAAGAATATGATGTTAATTCTATTGAAAGAAGGAAAAGAATGATTAATGTGCGATTAAGTTCATAAATGGTAATGACAGCGAGGATGGTATGTATTTTATACTTGTCATTGTCATTCTTTTGTCTGATTATGATCATTTCTTATCGTTATTTACATTCCATATTAAATTTTTGTTATGCGACCCCGCCGAAGCTGCGTTAAATGTCGCGAGTTTAGGTACGTGATTATGGATCATGAGCTTAGGATCTGGTTGGCATTTTGAGATGGCTCGATGTTCGGAGTTATCGTGGCTATGTATATTCGAAGTGCAGCGGGGCCTTGTCACCGATTATTCGATTATTATTCCTAAGTGCGTATTCACATTTTGTGGGTCGATTTGTAAAGAAATGAGGCAAGCTTGGTATTTATATATATGTTGGGAAGGTAGCCTGTCGGCTAACTTTGTTGTTTACTAGATGTTTTATTAATAAGTTTCATGTATGTTAGTTGATTTTTACGATGTTTACAGTAAGGGTGCGGTAGGGCACGATCGCGATCGAGGTCGGTCGTGACAAAAGTAGTATCGAGCGATTAGTCTCGTAAAGTGTCTCTGAGCGTGTCTAGTAGAGTCTTGATTATCGGTGTGTTGTGCACCACGTCTATGTCGGGAGGCTGCGGGACATTTAGGATTAGTTTCATTCTTCTCACTGCGAGATCGTGCCATAGATTTTGTGTTGTTAGGGTCGTCTCCCTAACGAGTTATGTTGATTGCATTCTGAGAAAGCGGCGATGACCGGGAATGACTATGTGGATTGCGTATCGAGTTGGTATTGATTATAGTATAGTTGGTATTGTGACATACGTCTATACGGAGTTATGTATGAAGTCGAGCGTGTTGCCTAGAATGATTTTAGATTACTAGGGATCGGTAAAGACTAACTAGATCTGGGAAGGTATGGAATAGTTAATGAAATTTCGCGAGTCTTGTGGTTTATTTTGAGATTATTGGGAAAGGATGAGGTATGCGATAGGGTAGTGAACCATAGAAGCCATATTAAGGAACCTAGCGGAATGTCATGTTAATAGATTAAGGCTGCGTAGTATGCTTAAGAGAATTATCTGGATGAGGCACTGTATAGAGTAAGTAATGGTTGTTGTGATCGAGACAACATGGTTATGATTTTATGAGAAGTTTTATACAGTTATTGGGGGATTGGTAAGGTAGGCTTGGGCGTGGAAATTGCGAGCCTAAGAATATTGATAGCTGAGACCTTAGATGTATAAGGCTTTCTCTGTGATAAGATTTTAAGTCGGACGAGGATAAGAGTTAAGTGCGGCCAGGTAGGGTCGAGGACACATTCTGGTCTCCCGTATCTGGAATGGAGTGGGATCGGTTGGTAGTAGTTAAGCTCGTGGCGAGTCACGAGGCGCTAGGCCAAGTCTAGTTAATTATTTACGGGTTAGTGGGCGCGTTCCACGGAACAGTCATGGCGGAAATGGCCTTATATTGTTTATAGAGTTACTCGAAAGATTTGAGGCGAATCGGTATGGAAGTTATGTATGTATGCTAGTATGAGTTGGAAGTAAGAAAAGATAATCTCTTTTGGGCTTAAGATGGGCCAGTATGCGTGTACAATTATTAGGGCCATGTGTGGCATTGTTGGTATGTGAGGTTGTGAAAGGAAACTATGTATAAATTCTAAAGATTGACTCAGAAAGAACATTCGGGGGCGAATGTTTCTAAGGGGAAGAATGTTACACCAGTATTCTGAGGACATGTTTTAAGAACATACGTAAGAACTCTAAAGTGTCAAGATTTGAGACTTGTAAAATTTAGCGGAATTATGAAATTGTCGGAAAAATGTATTATTGTGGCGAATGGGAGGCGACACGTGTCACCCCCTTATAGTGAGCTTAGACGAAATGTCATGGACTAAAGGGTCATTTGACCTTTGGTGGGATGAAAAAGTCTTGCAACTTGTTAGTATGAGAATTTTGACTAAGTCGAGTCCATTAGTCTTGGTTTTATTAAGACTTCATCCACGCACCCGTTTGTTTGTATCTTGACCTTAGTGTCCTATTTAATACTAGTAGTAGTATGACAAGTTCATCTTAACAAATTACAAAAATTGGAAGAGCATCACATAGGTGCTCTCGGCTTTGCATGAAGAAAGAAATTTTTTCGTTTCTTGTCATTTGATTCCACACTTTAAACCTAGGTTCTTGAGGGTAGTGTAAGCATTTCTCAATAGAAATATCTTGGAAAAGATTGTTTGCGGGTTAGTCATGAGCAAAAACCTAAAGGTCTTTCTAGGTTTTACTTGGAGTTTGAAGGATAATTGTTGGTATTGTTCTAAGGGTCCCAATGCGGATTGAGGTGTCTTAAAGAGGCTCACAGGTTGCTAAGAGCAACCGGTTTTGAAGATTGGATTAAAAAGCGTTGAGGTATAATCTTGTTCTTTGAAAGTATTACAAAATTATTTATTTTGTTGTTAGCTTTACTTGTTGCTAGCATGAAGTATATGTTGAAGTTTATAAGGATTATAGATCGATTGTAGTCTTTGAAATTCGAAATGAAATGTAGGCCATGTTAAGTTGGATTACAATTTGATCGTTGTTAGAATCGTCGCATGTTATTGACTTGAAGCTTATGGTAGTAATAACCAAATGCGACTTGATATCTTATTATGCTACCAATTTGGATTGAAATGGAAATTGGATAAGAATTAGTTTGGTTGAACTCTAGGTGGCGATTTTGGACTTGTAGTTTGTAGTAGTTGGTTAGTCATTTGTATTGGACTATCTTACATTTAATTGTGAGCCAATTGGGGCTGTTTAGTTAGTCATTTGTATTGGACTATCTTACATTTAATTGTGAGCCAATTGGAATTGTTTAGTTAGTCATTTGTATTGGACTATCTTCTACTTAATTGTGAGCCAATTGGGGCTGTTTGGTTATTATGTCGACCTTGAAAAGGTGGCAAAGTGAGTAGAAACAAAGGAGGTCTTTGTCAGATTTTCCATAGAATTTGGCGACTTAGCACTTAGAATATTCTACGTTTGAAGTAAGAGGTTAATGGGCGTATTGTGACCATGATAGGTTGAAGAACTAAGTATAAGCGTATCTCTTTGGAAGATTGTGATAGCTCGAGGTTGAAGTACTTTGGAGCATCTTGCTCTTATGCGACAATCGTCGCGAGGTATGTGAACCTCTTCCTGCTTTGACATGATTCTATGTATGGAATATCGTGTAGTACTATTTCATGATTCATACTCTTAGAAGTTAAGAGGTATGTATGTTGATTTACTCTACGTAAAGGTTATGTCTAAGTTATCTAAGTTCTTACCAAGTCTTATGGGGATGTTGGTAAGAGTCGTTAGAGTATTTGGAGCAGTTGACTTGGCTAATTTCTGACACAAATGAGAATAAGTATCGAACAAGCCATTGCGGCGTTAATAAAGGAAAATGTAATGACATTAATTATGTTAAAACAAGTAGAATTCTCATCTGCGTAGAAGCTAAGATAAGACAAAATTGTATTACATTTTCTAGATCATGGCTACTTGATTAAGATAGTTATAAATAAGTATAACTTATTCACACGCACAGTATATGTTACTTAAGTTATAAGGATTTACGTATGAAGTTTTAAGACTATGGACCTCAAAGTGTTAAAGGTTAAGAAACTTGTGTTCTAAAAGTTAAGAGACTTGAAGTATTTTGAAAGCTATGCGATTTGAATTGAAAGTATAAGTTTCTTGGTTATCAAATGAATGTATTTGTCTAAGAAATAAAAAGTTATAACGGCTTTATGGGAAGTTGGTTATAACAACTTTATGGAAGATTTAAAGAATGGTTTTCTTGATAAAGTAAGCAAAGAAATGATTTGAAATAAAGAAGGGCAAATTGTTTTAAAGGTACGATTGCTTTAGGTTTCAAAGAAAGAAGTCACTAGATTTAGAAGCTATAAATGTATTTCTAAAAAGTATTGTGACTTGTCGTGAAAAGTAGATATGACTTGATACTACGGTTATTAGTATCTTGGAAGTTTTATTTGAAGAGAATCATTTTAAAGGAGTAGAGGCACGTGAGTACATTGGGTTAAATTCCCGGATTTTATAATGACATGTTAGTGCCTTAAATAAACAAAAATGAGAGTGTGTATGAACAAGCTAATAAGAAGTTAGGGGATTTCTTAACTTACTTATGTTATGTATGATAAGCCGGTAGGGCTTATGTTATGTATGATGGCCGGTCGAGATAGGGTACGAGTATAAATGAGGCAAGCCCAGGCGTTATATCACCTTCTCGGGGTAGAGTATAAGTGAGGTAAATCCCGAGCCATTTGTACCACTGCTTTATGTGTTATTTGTGGCCAGTCGAGATAGGGTAGAGTATAAATGAGGCAAGCCCAGGCGTTATACCATCTCGGGGTAAGAGTATAAATGAGGCAAGCCCGAGCGTTATACCCCTTTACCACGCTCTCGGGGTAAGAGTATAAATGAGGCGAAGCCCGGACGTTATACCACTGTTTTGATTGATATTATGGGCGTGAGACCCGTGGTTATATTTTACACTTTTAGTATCGGCGGTGATGGGGATTCACGGGCGTGCTTTGATATTGGTGTGACTTGATCGCGTCGGTTTGGGCGGGTAGTATATGTGTCCCTCGTAGTGGGCGGACTATGTTATGAAAGATAAGTAAGTTAAATAGAAATGAACTTAATGACTTCTCTAAGTAAATCGTAGATATGACTATAACTCTTAATGGAATGGAAAAGATATTGATGTAAGTTATGTGGAAAAACTTGATTGAATTCTTAAGTATGTATGTAAGAATATGATGTTAATTCTATTGAAAGAAGGAAAAGAATGATTAATGCGATTAAGTTCATAAGTGGTAATGACACGGCGAGGATGCAGTATGTATTTTTATACTTGTCCTTGTCATTCTTTTATCTGATTATGATCATTTCTTATGCGTTATTTACATTCCATATTAAATTTTTGTTATCTTGACCCCGCCGAAGCTGCGTTAAATGTCGCGAGTTTAGGTACTGTGATTATGGATCCGCGACTTAGGATCTGGTTGGCATTTGAGATGGCTCGATGTTCGGAGTTATGCGTGGCTATGTATATTCGAAGTGCAGCGGGGCCTTGTCATACTTGATTATTCGATTGTTATTCTAAGTGCGTATTCACATTTTGTAGGTCGATTTGTAAAAGAAATGAGGCAAGCTTGGTTGTATTTATATATATGTTCGGAAGGTAGCCTATCGGCTAACTTTGTTGTTTTACTTAGATGTTTTATTAATAAGTTTCATGTATGTTCGCTGATTTTCTCGATGTTTACTGTAAGGGTGCCCGGGTAGGGCACGATGTGATCGGGGTTGAGTCGTGACGATGACAAGATTCTTGACATGAAAAAGTATAGAATACTTGGTGTGGAAGTATTGAGTATTGAATTATTCTAAAGATAAGAGACCTGATTTTTAAGTTAAGAAACTTGTTTTCTAAAGTTATGAGACGTGAAGTATTTTGAAAGTTGTGTAACTTGATTGGAAGTATAAGTCCCTTGGTCATAAAAAGAACGAAATTGTCTAAGATATATGGAGTTATAACGACTATATGAAAGGATAAGGACGTCTTAGTTCCTAAAGCATAAAGTTAGTATAACGGCTTTATGGGAAGTCGGTTATAATGACTTTATGGAATGTTAAAGGAATGATCTTCTTGAGTAAGGTAAACATAGATGTAAGAATCGGAATTTAAGTAGGGCAATTTGATTTAAAGGCATCAATTGCTTAGAGTGTAAAATAGGGATTTTATGTGGAAAAAGGGATCTTTTGAAAGAGTAGAAGTACATAGTACTTCGGGTTAAATTCTCCGGATTTGATTAAGCAATAAGAAAGTGCCTTAAGGTCATAAAAATGAGATTCATTTTGTATATTAAAGAAAGTCTAAAGAAGTTATGAAGTTTACTTGAACGTACCGACAGTGATGTGGGATTCCACGGGTATGCTTTCATTGCGTTAGTGTGAGTTTACTTGGACGTACCGACAGTGATGTGGGATTCCACGGGTATGCTTCCATTGTCTTAGTGTGAGTTTACTTGAACGTACCGACAGTGATGTGGGATTCCACGGGTATGCTTCCATTGTCTTAGTGTGAGTTTACTTGGACGTACCGACAGTGATGTGGGATTCCACGGGTATGCTTCCATTGTCTTAGTATGAGCTTACTTGGACGTGCAAGCGGTGAGGTGGGATTCCACGGGTATCTTATTGTGGTTGATACTTGGACATGCTTACGATGAGGATTAGAGGCGCGTGGGCGTGCTACGATGAGGATTAGGGCATGCGACGAGGATGCGGGTTAAATTCGGATCGATTATTACCCGTGGATTAGCTCCAGTGAAGTCATGTACGAGATGAGGATTCGCGGGCATAAGATATATATATTTATATGTGTTGTATGTGTATGCAGCAAGCGGTGAGGTAGGATGCCACGAGCGCGTCACGTGGTTGTATTTTACTCTTGGTGCCGGCGTGTGAAATTCCAGAAGCGGAGGATATATGTATATATGTGTTGTATGTGGAGTGCAGAAGCGGTGAGGTAGGATGCCGCGGGCGCGTCACGTAGTTATTGTTATACTGTCGGTCGGCGATGATGGGGATCGGGCGCGTTTTGATATTTAAGAGTGGTGTTCATAGCCACAGTGTGACTATAGTTCGTATGTTGAGACATCTTTATCTGAGTAAAGCGGCTTTCATTACTCTCAGCCCGGTAAGGCACGATGTCTTATTAATTGGGTATCATACGTATCATGACTTTATTTTAGACTATTATGATTTAAATTACAGTACTTTGATTTTATATACTTAGTACGTGTTGTCTTGACCTCGCCGAAGCTGCGTTCATCTGCGAGTTGAGGTACATAACTGGCGATCCGCTCTTAGGATCCTTTATTCGATTCTTGGAAAGCTCCGTTTCTCGGAGGCTTGTCTTTTAGTGCAGTTCCACGAGGTTGTAGTATTTGTACATTCGGGGTATGGCGGGGCCTGTCCGAAAATCACGATTGTTATGTAAACTCTTAGATGTCTGTAGTCATATCTTGTGGGTCACTTTATAAAAAAATTTGAGGTAACTGCTTTTGGATTTATATGTCCAGGAAGGTGGCCCTATCGGCTAACCTATTATTTATTTCATTGTTAAGTTTATGTATGTTCCGCTGATTATCTCTGATGTATACCTGTAAGGGTGCCCAGGTAGGACACCAGTCGCGGGCCCGGGGTCGGATCGTGACACAATGAGTCACGTATTTCATATTACGGAGAGTCTATATACCGGTAATTGATGGCCTTTGCATTTGATGATTTCATTTCACTTCATTGATCCTTTATTATTGGATCTACTTCTAGACTTGTTTGGAATGTACTTGTCTCGTTCGATTGACTACGTAAATACTTGTTGAATTGAGTTTTTCTTATCTTTACTTGTTGAATTGCAACTATGCCTTATAAACTATAGGCGGAACCCTTGTCAACATTTTATTTTAGCGTCAGTCGACAATGATATTGAGTACATGTTGATTTCTCGTACTCACTCTACATTTGTTGTACCTTTTGTGTGCATATTCTGACTCGAGTACTAGTAGTGGTCGATTTATCGCCAATCGCCGAGGAGTGCTTTTGGAGTTGTCAGGGTGAGTTGTTGGTTGTTCCGCGGCACCAGACTCCATCTCTACTTTACTTTTTATCTTTATATCTTTGTAGACTTTCATACTTGTATTTCGTATTAGTAGCTCTTGGACTTATGACTCTAGGTTTTGGGATGTGTATGACTTAGTTTTCATATATTTGAGTATTGAGATACTTTTATTGACTTATGTGTTATTGCTCCGTTAATTCCGCTTAATAATTGGTTTAAAGATTTGTAAATTTACTTGGTTTTTAGGGTAGGTTCCCTCACGGCTATATTGATAATTTGGGTCGTGGCTAAATGGTGGATCTTTCACCAATTTTTCAAGACTTGTGGCCTTTTACCTAATTGAATTTTGAAATGGTTTCTAGCCTAGAGACCCTAGAAACTAGTTAATTTCTACATTGTTTATTTTGTCGTCAACAAGAATTCTTGTAAGCCCTATTGTTTACAATGTAAAAAGTTCAATTCAAATAGTCCTAATGATAATTTTAGGTATATATACTCCATATGTTATGTGTAAAATATATTCCTTTTCCTTATTTTGCATCTATCAAACACCAATAAAGCATTGAAACTGCCGCTAAGCTAAATAAACAAGAGGGAAAGTATTGTTTAATCAAGTGGTATATTGTAAAAATATAATTTAAAATTTACATTGCAAAAATATAGCTCAAAAACATTTTATACAATATTATACACTTATATACAAAAGATAGGTACATTATGTATACATTATGGATATGAGTGTATAATAGTGTATAAGAGGTATACAAGTATACACTATTATGTAATAGTATACATTATTATACAAAAAATAACTAACACCACCAACTCCCATATACACTCATATACACCACCAACCCAAATCTTTAGCTCCATATACACCTACGACCAGTCAAAGCCGAAGCAGACGTGTTTGTCGAAATTGGCGAGGATGAAGACAACGACGGAGTAGCAACATCTACCAACCCTTGCCGAAGCTCCGACTCACCACCCCGATATCTAGCGAGAAGAGAAGAATGAGGAGGTCGAGAGAAAGAGCGAGAGAGGAGAAAGAAGCGCGGTGGTGGCCGCGCGGCGATGGCGACAACGGCAGCGATGGCGGTGGCGAGACAACGGTGGTCTTTGAGAGAGAGTGAGAGAGGCGACATAGAGAAGAGGCCGAGAGAGTGAGATATAGAGGGGCAGAGAGAGAGCGCGAGAGAGAAAAAATTGATTCATTTTTATAAGATTTAGAAAAGTCAATTAATTTTAATAACATTATTGCCCAAATTTCATACCGATTGATTATCTCTTTAATCAATCATATGTATTATAAACAGATATGCCCTCCGTGTCACCTCTGACCCTTTGCATGTCTCGCGTTAATATCGCACAACCAAAGGCTGTACCACAGCTTCATCTAACCTCTCATTATTACTCTGTTTCTGCAGAAGAAATCTGATCTTTTTTCTTCTTTTTGGATTCTATCAATGCTCTTCTTCTCCTTCTGCCCCTGCAGTAGATATGGAGGACAAAGAGCCAATTTTGTATACATTTTTTTATTAAAAATATTTGTGGGTATGGGCAACTGGATCACCTGTTGCGTCCGTAAGCGTGAGAAAGTTGCAGGAATCCCTAAAGCCTTTGCCAACTCTATAGGAACCAGTGGTATTATTCTTCATGCAATTTCAATCATTGTTTTTATTTTTATTATTATGGTGATATTGGGCCCTGCTTGAGCTGGCCTCGACTATTCTATATATCTGTAACCTACCTCTCACTGTCCACCCTGAATTGGCCATAATGGAAAGAAATCACCTAGATGATTTGGGGTCGTAGAGGGCATTTCATTTGTTTTCTTCTGCTTTTTAGGATTAGTTTATGTTATGCTTTTCTATAAAAAAAACATTGGAATAAAACTGGTACAAATAGAACAGAATGGGATATTGAGGATTCATATAGCTGACCTAACTAGTTCATATAGTTGTTCTTGTTTTTCCTTTCTTTGTTTCTCAGGTTATAATTCATATATAATTCTTGGCAAATCTAAAACCTATGTACACTTCAGTTAGGTTTAAGATTGATATCTTTTGCTTCTTTCGACTAACAAATTGCAGTATATACAGTTAACAACCACTCAGATATGTGATTATGTTCCTTATAATATTAGAATCTGCAATAGGTTCTTTCTAGGCTTTGGAAGGTCATCATAGTGGGTTTCCTGAGGTACATTTAAACGCTAAGGTTAAAACAAATTGAGCTTCTGGAAATTTTATGAGAAGGGAGGTGGGACGGTGGAAATGGTGTACATGACATGCCAGTGCACCTCTGAAGGATGTATTTGTATAATAGTTTTGCTTTAAAAACATATGCAATAGCCTAAGAGAATGCTAGGGAGGACCAGCAACTTTTCTGTGATTTACTGCAGGATTTAATTCCTTGAATGCTGGTTGAATTCAAGTTTTAAATTTGTTTGAGATGCAAGCTTTTGGAGTGAGTTTGAAACTCAAGGATCGACTGCAAAGACATTCTAATCTGGCTGCTCCTTATTTTGCCTTTAAATATTTTGTCGACAATAAGGCAACATGTTTGCTTAACTAATTCACTTTGCCTACTTCCTTATCCGAGTTAATCCTCCGGTGGTCATCGAACTTATATTTTTCCTATAAAAGTCACTAAACATTTTTTATTCTGAAAAAAATCAACTTATAAGGCAGAATCAACTTATAGATAAAGGGCAGCCCGATGCACTAAGCTCCCTCTATCTGGCAGTGCAGGGAAGGGCGGACCACGAGGGTCTATTGTGCGTAGTCTTACCTGCATTTACGCAGAGGCCTTACCCTGACCTCCTGGTCACAAGGCAACAACTTTACCAGTTTTTTGAAGGTTCCCCTTCAATCAACTTATAGATAGTCTCTTAGAAAATAAATACAACCGGAAAACCAATTAAATTTCACCGGGAAAATCATATAAGCAAGCCAAAATATATCATACCAAGTTAAGAAACTATGGTATAATTAGAGGAACCAGGTGCTTGTTCTCTCCTAACGATGAAACTGCTAGCTAACAGACCAAGATTATCATTCTACTACAATCAATGTTTAACCAAAGGATTCTTTCTTATAACATTATACTATCAGGTTACACGGATCCTTAGGGAACTATAATTTGAAATAAAATCAAAGAATGGTTACTGATTTACTGCATTAAGAAGCTCTACATATCTGGCTACAAGGGAAAATCTTGCTATTAGTTTTAAAGTTTAAATTGAATGGTGGCCTAAATACAAAACACTGGATAGAAGTGACTTTATGAAGCTTCTAAGAAACAGAGATTACATGGAAAGAAAGCGAGAAAGAGCAAGAATTACCTGTCGAGAAGAGTTGTATGACGACAGTTGACAGAAGCCTAGAAGCTACATGGTATTTTGGCTTGCTGATGTGGTTTTCCAGTGAGATTTAGTTGGTTTTCAGGCCATATTTATTTTTTAAGAGATTACCTATAAGTTGAGTGACTTTATAGTGACAAAAAATAGTTTAGTGACTTCTGTAGGAAGAAACTTTAAGTTGGATGACCTGAGGAATTAACTCTTCCTTATCCCCTTCTCTTCTTAATTGTTGTATGTTCAAGATATATTAAGCAATTTACATTTTAATGATGAAGCAACCCACTGAATTTGCTGAAGACATATAACCCTTAGACATTTGCATAATTGCTTGTTTGTTTTGTGCATTATGTATTGCATCAATATTTTGTCTTACAAGATTTATGAGTGAGGATAACCACTAGTTATTTGTATCTGGAAAGTATGAGTTATTATGTCACCAGGAAGTGTCATGGTATACTTTGTTCTTGTTTTGCCATACAAGATCAAACATCTCCCAGGCTGACATGTTTCTTCATATACTCAGAATATGGATATTATTCAGGAGCTACAGAACATGCTAGTCACCCTTTGCCTGTTCCAGACCAGAATTCTAATAGGAAAAAGAGAACAGGGATTGTACCAAATCCAAGGTCTGAGAGTGAAATACTATCATCTCCTTTTCTAAGAGCTCTTTTGCTCTCTGAACTTGCAAAGGCTACCAGCAATTTCCATCGTGATTGCCTTCTTGGTGAAGGAGGATTTGGTTATGTTTATAAGGGATGGCTATGCGAGGACACCCTTACTGCTGCAACACCTGGATCAGGACTCGGAGTTGCAGTCAAGAAGCTCAAGCCTCGAGGTTTGCAGGGCCATAAGGAGTGGCTGGTGGGTTATCCTTTCTTTGCTAACTAATTTTTTTTCCTATTCCCGTTAAGTATGTTGATGGGTTTCTTCCAATAGTCAGAAGTGAATTATCTTGGGCAACTTCGTCATACAAACTTGGTCAAGCTCATGGGATTCTGCTTGGAAGGTGAAAACCGGCTATTAGTATATGAATTTATGCCTAGAGGAAGCTTGGAGAACCATTTGTTTCGAAGTGAGTCTTCATTTTCATTTTTCTTTCAAATACTATTGAGTCCGTGCGAATGGAAGTGATTCGAAATCAGTTCACTTGCACACACATAAACTCAAAATTTGTTTCAATTATCTTCAAAAGATTTTACATTGCACAATTTAACAGTGAAATCATTGCATCATAACAGTACAACGATAGATATTAAAACTTCTTTTATATTGTCAAATTATTAAATAAACATTAGAGGTGGCAAAATCTTCAAGGATTTTCAATATCAATCATCCCAATAAAAGGAGATTGTAAGCAGCTCTAGATCAGTGCGGCTATATGTCTGTTTAGATTTTATTGCACACAATACAGAAGAGATGATAGAGGGAGATTTTCTCAGCTACATTAGTTTTCTGCTTTTATTTCTTGGATATCATATGCAACTTGAAGATTATACTTGCATGATCTATTTCAAAATTTTGTCCAAATCCACTTCACTTAAAATCTAATCCATCCAAAATTGTTGCATTTGGATGGGCAAGGGAATCCTCAATCCAGGTTTAGCTGGCCACCTCTTTTAGCCTTTAGCCAATACCTGACATTTTATAGATGAAATAACAACACCATGAGATGTTCTTTGAAGATTCATGTCTATTGATCTGAAACTGTCCGGTTTGCAGAGAGTGCATCAGTTCTTCCATGGGAAACAAGGATTAAAGTTGCTATAGATGCTGCTCGAGGACTTTCTTTCTTGCATGACGCTGAACCACAAGTTATATATCGTGATTTTAAAGCTTCTAACATCCTTTTAGACTCGGTATACACAAGAATTACTTTTCTTTCATGGCTTAAACCAGATTGCTCTGATCATTTTGTTTCCTTAGATTTCATTTTCTTTTCTGGGTTTAACTGAGGTCAACATGTATGATTGATTGGCGGGTGGATGGCTACTTTATGATTAAAGTTCGTTTTTTCTTCGTGTAGGAATTTAATGCAAAACTTTCAGATTTTGGCTTGGCAAAATCTGGTCCAACTGGTGATCATTCTCATGTGTCTACTCAAGTTATGGGTACTCAAGGATATACTGCTCCTGAATATCTTGCTACAGGTTTATTTATTTTCATTCAAATAAAGATTTCCTCTAGTGTTGTTGCTTTATATTGTTAAATTCCTGATTGCATTTCTGTTCATCCAAGGTGTTCATATGATGCTAAAACTTGCCAAAAGGATTTTGATTCTTTAATCCAATCATTCACCTCTATGAAAGCATATCATCATTTAGGTCACATTCTGCTTTAATTTGCATGCTCTATAGCTTGGTTGTGTCACAAAGACCATACCGTAAAATACAAAATTGGTCTCTTCTTTTAAAACCTTGTTAATAGGTTCGTTCCGACTCAAAATTTTGTTTCTTGTGGAATGATCATCATCTATAGTAGCAATGTGTTTCAACACTTAATAGTTATTTTCGGTTTATGTGTTTGACTCCTTTAACTTTTATTATTACTGTCCACGTAGGTGAATTGAAAGAGGTTCGAAGTTGTGTCCATTCATTGTAATTTAGAGTGTCACAAGTGCAATTTCTATATTCCTCTATTAATTTTCAGTTCTGAGGAACAAAATGATGTCAGTACAGAGTTTAGCCAATTCAAGTCTCTCATTTTGCTTGTGATAGATGATTTGGGAAATAGTGATTTATGGGGTTCTGCTATCTGTATGGCCGCAATAACTCTATTTGCAGCAAGCATCACGTTAATTAGATTCTTTGTATCCCCGTCCCTTCAGAACACCTTCAATGGTAGCTAACTCTGTGCATTTCTGGTGATCTCTCGTTGTACTGAAAGTGTTCTGCAATCATTTCCTAGTAGTTTGACCAGGTCTTTTTGTATTTCGCAGGTAAACTAACAGCAAAATGTGATGTTTATAGCTTTGGGGTTGTTTTACTTGAGCTGCTTACTGGTCGTCGTGTAATGGATAAAAGGAAGGCTGGTGCTGAGCAAAATCTGATAGAGTGGGCAACGCCTTACTTGCATGACAAGAAAAAGTTGTTCAGGATTATGGACACTAAGTTAGAAGGGCAATATCCTCGAAAAGCAGCTACAATATCAGCCACTCTTGCATTGCATTGTGTACATCCTGAAGCAAGGGGCAGACCAGATATGTCATTTGTGTTGAGTGTTTTAGAACAGTTTCCTTCTAAGTATATGTCTGGTCGTCCATTTGGAGATCGGAAAAAGGTATCCAAGTCTCGACACACATCTGAATCTCCATTTCCAGGCAGTGTTAGGACAAAATACTCCTCTCGTGTTTCAGAAGGTACAAAATCCCCACGAGAACGATCATAATTCTCAGCTCTCAATGCAATTGAGCTTTTTGGCCCACTTTATTTAAATGTCTCATTTTGTATCATACTTATTTCAAAGTAGCAACTCAAATATCATCTTGTATATATCTATTGTTAACTATACCACATGAATTCGGCCAAAGTTGCAGGGGTACTTCTAGTAACATGCTGATTTAGCTCAAGTGTAGGGTTCTCTTATAACAGATCATCACTAGTTTTATTCTCGACGCTGCAAATTCTTTCGATTCTATTTTTCATTTTAGCCTCTTTTAAAGGCCCGTGATTGTTATTACAAATTACATGTTGGAAACATAATGGAAGTTGATTTACAGGGAAAAGAAGCAAAGCAATGAGGAGGATTTTCGGTATAGAATGTTTGGACTAATTCTAGTAGAAATTGTGCTTCCGATCCCCCTTCGGCTATGCTAATTGTAGCTAATATTTTAAGAGGAAAATAAATTCTTGGTGACTTCTCAAAAGTTTTCTTTTTTTGTGCAAAGGAAAATTTATATTAAACTTAAACAGTAGTATTGGGAGCCATTGATGGCGTAGTTACATCAGTAGTTGATGCTAAATGCCTAGCGGGCTGACTCACGATTGAGTCATTACAAAATGGGGTGCAAGATAAGTGACTAGTAGGGAAGGCACCAGAAAAACAATTAACAAAGGGGGTTACATCAGATGACATGCCAGAAAAAGTAGGTAGAGTGGGGATGCTGGTGCATCCATGTGCCTTTGTATGCCTAAAATGGAGTTTGCCATCTGCATCTTCCTGGATCATTTGTGCTACAAAAGTAGGTGCTTCCAAGAAAACATTGGAGTGAAGTGTCATAGCCTCAGTCCCATGTTTCGCCAGTCTGTCCGCTACTCGGTTCTACTCCATGCATATGTGCGAAACTGCTGGATTATTTAAGTAGCTGGGCAATGACCAACAATCATGAAGTAAATTTTTGTGAGCAGATTTTATATTTGCAAGGCAATGGATAACTTCTATAGCATCAATGTTTATTTGCAAAGGTAAGATTTGTCGCTGATGTGCTAGTTGTAAGCCTTTAAAGAATGTGATTATCTCTGCACGGAAACTATGTGATAATATGTGCTATGTTTTGTTTTGATGATTCGAAAAACATATAAGAGGAATCAGTTATGTTTTCCAAGGAACCATTTAACTTTTTAGAGGAACCAGTTATGCCGATATGAAGTCAACTCTACAGCTGTAAAGTTGTAGACACGATGTGATGTTGCGTGAGTTTCTTTGCGGCTCGACCATTGGTCGAAGGAAATAGGTTATGTTACTTCCCACTTCTCATATATCTGACACGTTAGGGTGAAAACCATAATCTTGTAAATCAAAATTGCTCTTATATTAATCGCAAGCGTGAGACTATCAATGTTCATATCAAGATCAAAGCTACAACAAACTGAAGGACCAGTTCTCTTACCACTGAAGATGTCCAAAGTCCTAGGTTTGTTGAGTCTTTGTCTTTTGTTCTTGAACTTATAAACCTACACTTCTTTTAATAAGCCTTTTGTGGATCTGTTTGTAACACCTCGTACCTTCAAACTAAGCTTTGTGCATGATTCAGGAGTTTAGGAAATCAAGACGGGGAGTGTAAAGTTAAAAATCCATTTCAGTTCACTAACCTCTATTTTACGCCAGGTTTATATGGACCGTAGAATAGATTACGGACCGTATAATCGTACCGTACAAATCACCGTCAAAATCAATGAAATACAGTGTCTCATATGGACCATATAAATTATATGGACCATACATTTAGGCAAATGGTAAGCCACCGACTTTTGGTAATCTGAAATTTGCAATTCAGCGTGGTCGTTTTATCTTGGTAGTACAATATTGTCTGCCAGTACTTCCAACGTATAAAGCTATGCGGTAAATACGATCGTAGAATGCTAGATGAAATTTGAACAATATATATTCACGAAATCAGTTTTCATCCATTTCAAGCTCTGCACGCCGTTCTCTCTCCATCGCTCTCATACACCAAAGTAAGCATATTCCAGTATTACGGTGGATTCTAATGTATACACGTGAATTCTAAGTAGAAATACCTTGTTTCTAACATAGGGTTTTCAAGAAAACCCATCTCAAGGTTCAAACTTTAGGGTTCTTCAAAGTTGCCACGCCCCGAACCATGATCTGGACGAAACATGACACTTGGTGCCTAGCTGTATGTGACCGAGCGAACCACATGTTTTTCTTATCAACATGGGCATCAAACACACGATAGTAATGACAATGAAACATGTAAAAAATGTATACTAAAAATAGTCTGAAATATCATAGCAGAAATAGCTGAGTAAAACATGATAAGTCTGAAAAATAATATTGTCATGCCATGTTAACTAGACTAGTCTATGAAACCTCTGAAAAACGAGTCTGCAAAACTATTTACCAAGACAAAGCTCTGGCATATCTCTACTAATAATGCATAATCATAAAATAGCTAACCTAACACCCCGAATGAGATGGGCCTCACCAAATAGCTAATACTGAAGCAATTATCAGAAGCGGATCTATCTTCGCGAAACTTCGGCACACGTGAAGTCGTCGACATTAGTACATTTGAATTGTACCATATGTAAATCAACTGAAAGAATAAACAAGCAATAGGAACATGAACATGAACATGATATAATAACATGTGTAAATTTGTAAACTATTTATATGCATATCTGTGGGAGAGCATTAACAAAAACGACATGAACCATCACACATGAACGTGAAGTCTGATCTCTTTCCGATCATCTAAGACATCTCGTACTTTGCCGGAGTACTAGACATGAACATGAACATGATGGATCCAATAATCCCACAAGGGGTAATAAGAAGGTATCATCCTCTGGAGGAATGACCCTTATCCTACGTTGGCATACGTATTTTCAGACTGTCTGAGCCTTTTCGTTCTTTCAAAATCTTAATCCTCAAGCGCCACGTTTTAATCGTTTAGATTTTCAAAAACTACCAACTATGTCTTACATTTTCCATGACGACTTTTCATCTTGTCTTATTCTTTCCTTGCGCGTTTTAGAAATCATTCGGGAAGTCGTGGCCTAACAGCCACCTAACAACTCGAAGCACCTCGAGGCAACATTAGTAAAATCGCTTGAATGATAAATGCGTTAACATCTCGTCTCTTAGCTTTCAACTTCACGTCTTTACATCACTAACATCAATTTATTTACTTGACCAACAAGTCACATAGACTTACTAAAATCACTTGTCGAAGAAGGAAGGATAATTCTGGTTCTGACTACTTCCTTCCTTTCCACCGATAGCAGAAACTGGAAAGCGGAGGCCAGACGATCTCTCGTAGTCAGCGTTGGCATAACGAGGCGGCTAGCGTACTCGTAATGACATCAAAGTGCGTCATAACGACTTTGCTAGGTGCTGCTGGTCCGGCGTATAGATCAGGGCGATTATTATATACAGCTCATTACCGCCCGTCACTCGCGGGTGTAGTCACGCCGAAAGGTTCTCATGGATCGGCTATATTCCTTTGCGCTTGGTTGCTCTCTTTCACCGGGTCGTACTCTTTCCGTGCTTCGAACTTATGCTAACATATGTACGTAACCTCCATCACGATTATGGCCTCGATCCTTGGAGTTACTTACGATGAACAATTTAAGGCCATTTCGGCTCTGACACTGGTTTCGGTGGAGCGTCCACGAACAGTAAAGCGATTAACTAGACTTGGGCGCTTTCACGCCGTGACCTGTCGCGTGGCGGAACTACTACCAACTGATCACGTTCCATTTGGGGCTATGGGCGACCCTTAATAGGTCCTCGACCCGACTCTGCGTCGTACAACTCTTATCGAGTGCGACTCGATTTTTACTACACGAGAAGGCCTTATATACCTAAGGTCTCGGCGGTTATCAATATTCTTAGGCTCATGATTTCTATGCTCCAAGCCTGCCTTATCGGACCACGTGCGAATTCTGATAACTTCTCGTCTGATCATAACCATGTTGTCTTGATCCGCAACAACCCACTTACTCTATGCGGATATCATCGTACAATCCTCTTCTGCGTACCACGTGGCAATCTATCAACATAGTCTTCCGTGAGTAACTTAACATGACTTCTTAAGGGTTCGTTACTATCATCTGACTCATCATTTCTAATTATATCAAATTATACGTAAATTTTGATGAGAATTCATTAAAGCTTCATACCTTCGGTATCTAATTAGTCTTACGATTCTGTAATCTAAAATCATTCTAAGCGACCCGTATGTCACGACCGAACCGGGCGTGTTGGTGCCTACACAGGCACCATACGCATAACATACAAGTAGGCGGGGGCGAAATAACACCTCATTTTCATTTTTTTAAAACAAGCGTGCGTGCGAGGGCAAAGCCGACAAGGTGCCATATATACATAAACAAAAGACCTTTACACCGTACACGAGTCGATCCAGCGTATGAATACGGACTGCAGGAGTTAAATGAACTATGGCGGAATGAGGCGCCGTACCCAAAACTATACAAAGCATCTTGAAGGACATATACCAAGATAAACTCGGAGTAGAAGGAGCTTATCGAAAACCACGGCGAGGATCCTACGCTTTCGATCCGCATTGCGTACCTAAACTGCGGCATGAGCGGCCCGAAGAGTCGATCTGAAGAATGTACAGTATGTGAACAATAAATGCGTAATGAAATCATAACGATCTAAACAAAACATGAGACATGTATGATAGCCAACCTACGATGCATGACACATGCGCGATCATATCAAGTCGGGGGCGCGAGCCGCCAAAGTCGTTACTCAATATAACCATGGGTCTCGCGCCCGTAATATCAATCATGCGTGGAATCCTTCCTCGGCTTGGCGATCCGTGATGTAATAACGCGATAAGGATACATGAACACGAAGTCCCGCGTGTCCTCGATACCTCGTGGTCCCGTGCCGGAATCCCTTTCGTAAGCATGACCGTAGGGTAACCTGAAACAAATCAGGGGGCGTATATGATAATCAAAATACAACACATTGTGCCTTACTAACAATGAGAGTAAGCGATAGTATCCTTCTGATATAAACTAGGAAGCTCGTGATCAGCGGGACCGTCCGCGCGGTATCGTTTAGCAATCTATTCACAGGACTATTTCACCCGCGTAGGTCGCGGGGACGCGTGGTATTATCGCATGGTGCAGACCGCCGCGTGGGACTATTTCACCGCGTAAGCCGCTTCCGGACCGCGTGAGGTATTCGCCGCATAGGACTATTTCACCGCGTAAGCCGCTACGGACTCGCGTGAGGTATTATCGCGTAATTTGGACGCGCGTGGGACTATTTCACCGCGTAAGCCTACGGACTCACGTGAGGTATTCGCCGCGTCGTGGGTAGCAAATCCGCGGAATTATGCAAATGCCACAAACGGGAATGACCGGCAGTGATATACGATAGCACACGACGGCTATTTCCGGCTACATAGGCAATTCTCGATTAACAAGCCCAAGTACTTATCACGGCATGCTTAGACAAATTCTCAATTTATCAAGCCAAAGTACTAATCAAGGCATACATAGAATAATTCTCTTTTAACAAGCCAAAGTACTTATCAAGGCACGCTTAGAATAATTCTCTTTTAACAAGCCAAAGTCCTTGCAAGGCACGCTTAGAATGATTCACAATCAATCGAGCCAAAGTACTTATCAAGGCGTACGTAGAATAATTCTCTTTTAACAAGTCAAAGTACTTATCAAGGCATACTTAGAATGATTCTCTTTTAACAAGTCAAAGTACTTATCAAGGCACAGCAGACTAATTCTCGATTAATCAAGCCAAAGTACTTATCAGGCATACGTAGAATAATTCTCTTTTAACAAGTCAAAGTACTTATCAAGGCATACTTAGAATGATTCTCTTTTAACAAGTCAAAGTACTTATCAAGGCACGCCAGACTAATTCTCAATTAATCAAGCCAAAGTACTTATCAAGGCATCGTAGAATAATTCTCTTTTAACAAGTCAAAGTACTTATCAAGGCGTACTTAGAATGATTCTCTTTTAACAAGTCAAAGTACTTATCAAGGCCTTAGACTAATTCTCAATTAATCAAGCCAAAGTACTTATCAAGGCATACGTAGAATAATTCTCTTTTAACAAGTCAAAGTACTTATCAAGGCATACCTAGAATAATTCTCTTTTAACAAGTCAAAGTACTACGTGCGTACATTCGCTTTATAAAGACTCCTTTACATGTAAAGCCCAGATACTAACAGTAGTATCAGCGTGTCTATTTTTCAAAGTAAGTTACTACACTTTTAGAAAACTCATTTCAAAGCTTGAAATCAAGTAACTCCAAATTTTCACAATCTAGGCAACTTATGCGATTTAATCAAAATAAACGACTTTCTAAACCTTCCATAAAGCGTTATAACCAACTTCCCGTAAAGCGGTTATAACCGCTTTGTGGTTTTAAACGTATCCATTCCTTGATAACGAGAGACTTATACTATTAAAACCAAGTATCACATCTTTACAAATCAAGTTCTTAACTTTCAAAATACTTGAGTCTCTTGTGGTTAGAAAACAAGTTTCCTTCACTTTTTAAACCTCGAGTAACTTCACCCTTAACACAAGTTACTTCTCTTAAATCATGTCATTTCTCTCTTTTAAATCAAATAAGTAAATCACTCCTTTGATTCCCTAAAGTCATTATAATGACCTTTAGGTTTTAGAACTAAGGCCTTGCGAAAAGATTTGGAAACCACTTCCTTTTTAAGACTACACGTACTTTAAGTAAAAATACCTTCCTTTTAAGAATCCAAAATTCATCGAAAATGGATTCTACAACACAATCTAAACATCAAAGTACACTCGAGTACATAGAACAAATTCTATTTTAGGCAATCCAAATACAACGAGGAATGGATCGTTTAAGGAGTAGAACTACTTTCTTTATCTTAAGGAATCATGCTAGAAGAGGAGATAGTTCACATACCTTTTAGGCTAATATCCACAAGTTAAGCGAATCGCGATGCGTAGAAGTGTCGACCTATAATGGTCTGACAAGGCTATCGACTTCTAGTCTCTATGTAGAATAATACTAAGTATTTAGTCTGCAATTCTACGGAAAATCGAGCGACACTTCCTTTGTTTCTACTCACTTTGCCACCTTTTTCAAGTGAATACAATAACCAACAAGCCACGTTTAAGGCTCCAAGCAACAACCAAACAAAGGGGATTACCGCCTTACAATGCGTGTAAAATTAGCCCCATGATTCATCTGAAATAGTGAATATGCCAAAAGCCATTCTCGGCGACCTGCAGAAACGACACTAAGTCTTTTTCAATCCTTCACAAATTCCAAGTTCTAAGGTCTAACATGTTATATAGTCTAAACAACCAGACTCTGATTTCTTTCTTTATACAACGTGCGGCGCTTAGACTAATAATCGACTAGAATTGAAATCTTAAAGCTAAACATGCTAGATTTGATTAGGGTTCAATAGTCAAAATGCTTATCAAACTTCATACTATATAACTCGTGCTTGCTAATAACCATAGCTCTGATGATAAGTAAACCTTAATTGCTAAAGCGACAGAATATACCTTTATAAGCCCTTAAAATTTCCAAGATTTCAAAGTCGCCTTAGCGATTCTTAGCTCGCTTTCCTTGGGTTCGAATCAGCTCAAGCACTCGCCAGGGGCTATGAAGAACCCGTCTTGAGTTCGACTTCAAAGTTGAAGAACTCTCTTAGTTTCCGCCTTGCGACTAACGTGAAAATCGTTTTTCGAAATCTTTCTATTGAGATAACCTTACAACACTCTTGGAACCTTGGGTTGAAGTCTTGTGAACAAAGGATCCTGAGCTAAATTTTTGTGTGGGAGAATCGTGAGGCAGAGCGAGTCTCGAGAACAATTGTGTTGTGATATTTTCTAAGTGTAAAGTGAGCTAGTCTTGCACTAGTATGATACATATAACACGTTGGAGGGTGCAGATATCGACAAATGTGAGGCTAGGATGAATATCACAAAGATTGAGCCCGTGTGGACAAGTTGACTTGGTCAAATATGTCAAGCTTGCGAGGCTTATCATCTACATAGGTCAAATGACCATTCTACCCCTTGCATTTCGTCGAAGACCACGTGAGGGTGCGGCGTGTCGCCTCTCGTTCGTCCATAAAATTCCGTAACCCTCGTGGGCCACAAAAATGTAAAATTCCTCGGTGGGCCCGTGACCAAATCGTAAAAATAAATTTCCATAAGGTTAAGAGTTCCATACTCTTGAAATAATGCATTTTGAGAATCGATTCTCGATAACGAACATTTTCCTTTCAGGCCTTGGAAGATTTTCGTCGGAAAAACAATTCTTCCTTCGTACTAATTTCGAAGTCTTGTTTCCTTACGCATTCTCTTTTACATGTCACGGACTTATGGGGTGTAACACCGTATATGACCTCATCGTAAATCAGTATGGTTATGCGTCATTATACCAACTATGCAACAATTACAACGACACGGATACGCGATCCGCGTAATCTTGTTGGGTCGATGTTGCCTTCTCGTGGCTGCAATCAACGTAACTCGTTAGGAGAGCGACCTAACAACACGGCTCTGTCATACGATCTCGAGTGAGAAGAATGAAATCAATCTAAATGTCCTGCGACCTCACGATTATAGATGTGGTGCGCGCGCGATGTCGAGACTCTACTGACACGCGATGCGTAGACACCGAGGACTAGCGCTCACGATACCACTTTTGTCACGACCCGACCCGGGCGCGGTGCCTACAGGCACCGCTTTCAGTATCATCGTGAGAGAATAGCGGTAGCATACCTGACTCGTAAAAATACTTAGACATTAAACATCAGAGGCTAGCGATAAGGCCACCAGTAACATATACATAATACAAAAATAAAGCGATGCATCTGTTCTTACAACCCAAACCACTAGGCGTGACTACGGACCTGCAGAATAACAAGTGGTGGGAATGAGGCCGCCGTACCACAGATGTACATAAATCTATAACGTCGGAAAGCGCGCTAAAAGACAAACCTCAGAAGAAATGGAGCTTCGACACTGATCGGTGATCCTAAGAATGAGGATCCACCACATCTTTACCACCTGCTGGCGTGAGCGTAGCCCCAGGAAAGAGGTTAGTACATAATATGTACCAAGTATGTAAAGCGGAAAATCTGCAATCTAAATCATAAGTCTAAAATAAAGGCTGAGGCGTGTATGATAATCAAATTCTGATTACTTGTGCCTTACTAACAATGAGAGTAAACAAGTGTATCTTTCTTGCGTAAAAATAAGAGGCTCGTGATCAAAGTAGGGTCACGTCAGTAGTATCATTAAGCGATCCTACTCGGGACTATTTCACGCATAGGTCATGTGGACATGATGAGGTCATCGCCTCGCGTGGGACTATTTCACGCGTAGGACTATTTCACTGCATGGGCCAGTGGGCCCATGATGAAATATAATGCGCTCGCGTCATGGGTAGAAATTCCATGAAATAAGTAGTAACAGGGGTTTACCAGTATAAATAACATAACCTAGCAATGACAGCTATAAATCGTAACATAAGTACTCTGACATCATACATAACATAAGCACCGGCGACATCATACGTAACATAAGCACCGCGGCTTATCATACATAACGTAAGCAAGTTAAGAAATCACAACCTTATTGGCTTTGTTCATATACACTCTCATTTTAGTTTACTTAATGCGCTAACGTGTCATTATAAAATCAGAATTTAACCCAGTACTACGACTTCTATTCTTTTAAAATGACTCTTTTTCATATAAAACTTCAAGATACTAATAGTAGTATCAAGTCATATCTACTTTTCAAGACAAGCCTGATACCTTTTAGAAATACATTTATAGGCTTCTAAATCAAGTGACTTCTTTCTTTAAAACTTCAAGCAATTGATGCCTTCAAATCAATTTGTCTTTCTTCATTTCAAGTCATTTATCTTTATTTACATTACTTAGAGTAAATCATTCTTTTAACTTTCCATAAAGTTATTATAACCGACTTCCCATAAAGTAGTTATACTAACTTTATGCTTTAGACTCTTCCATTCATTTTTATAAGCAAGAGACTTATACTTTCAAAACCAAGTATCATATACTTTTAAAATACTTAGTCTCTTAACTTTAGTAATCAAGTTTCTTAACTTTAGAATAGCTCGAGGAATCAATACTTTCCAAATCAAGTATTACATCGTTTTCAAGTCGAAATCTTTGTTTACCTTATTAGGATAAACCATTCTTTTACTTTCCATAAAGTTATTAACGACTTTATGCTTTTGAAACTCAAGTGTCACGACCCGTTAGGGGCGTGTTGGTGCTACCGGACACCCAGTAGTAAATACAGCGAGAAAATCGGAACATAAAACAATAACATGAAGCGATGCGATAAGGCGGTGAAATAAGAAGGCTAACCAAAAGCGGTTACCTTCGGTATATATAAATAACAATTTGAGCAGTTACATCCCATTACAGCCACCGCAGCGATTACTGAACTCTACGAATGATATGACAACAGCGGCGGACGGGCCGTCGTACCACGAATGTAGCACCTGCAACGGGGACTATGCGAATAAGCCTCAGGAGAAGCGGAGCTTTCCCAGCAATTGTGACCCTAGGCGAGGATCGATGGCGGTGTACCTTTACTGCGGCATGAGCGGCCCAGAAAGGTCGATCTGGCCAGTGCAGAGTATGTGGCGAAAATAAATCGTAAATGAAATCATAGTAGTCTATATAAGCGGGAGACATGTATGATATCAAACTACGATTCGCGATAAATAGCGATCGTGTCAAGTCGGGACTCGCGCCACAAAGTCGTCCTGATAGAGCCGTGCGGGGTAAATGCGAAGGCATGGCCGACTCAAGACCAGCGACCAAAAATACCATAAAGCGTATCACGAGGTCTTTCTGAACCGCACGCATGTCGGCGGCTCGCGCGCGATATCCTTTGTCGCGTCTATCCACGGAATTTTCTGCGACTCGCATGGGTCACACCTGAACCGCGTGAGGTATTCCTCGAATCATGGTCCCACCGCTGAGGTATACCGCGTTGAAAGCGGCAATCACCGGTATCGCTGGACTCCGCGGCCGCGTAGTCCGCCGAGGCCGCATAGTCCCTCAAAGACGCGTAGGGCATCCGCGTCGGGCTAAACACCGAATGATCAATCACGAGCATACGGCGCTCGCGTAGTCTCGCGAACGCGTGGGCCGTATAGACGCGTCGAGGGTGTGACCCTCGGTATAATAAGTCGAGGGGTATGTGATACGATAACAATACAACGGGCTTAACGTTTAACAGCGTAAGCCTGACAAGAGAGACCACTTACAATGATCACGAGATACTAACACCGTAGCATCTAACGTGTTTACTTATCAAATCAACAAGAAAGTATTACAAGGCTATCACAAACCAACACAATCGAGTTATTCACACGAGGTACTTTATGCTAATCAAGTTTGGGTATCTATCCCCAAAGTACATCATCATTAACTCTTTAAAAGATCAGTTTCTTTCACGAAGTCACCTGATACGTAGTATAAAATAAAGTATTTGTCTTTTAAGTAAACGAACACTTCCTTTGTAAAATCAAGTAACAACATTATTTTCCAAGCGTCCAAGTTTGCCTAATTTCAAATGTTCACGTTTCTTATTTTAGAAAGGTTTAAGTAGTTCATAGTCTTATTCATTTAAGAATATAATTCTCTTTTAAACAATCGAGAAAGCATGTGCCTTATATGTGATTAGGTTATTCTTGTTCATAATCAATCTTATTAAGCGACCATGATCTAGGAAATGTAATATCATTTTGTCTCGTCTTAGCTTATGCGGATGGGGTTTCTACTTGGTTTTAATAATACTTCGTTAGTCAAAACATTTCCACTTTATTGTATTGCGGTGGTTTGTCGATACTCGTTCGATTTAGAAAATCGGTAAAAGATTATTCCTTTTTTAAAAACCAAGTACTCATTACTCATGAATGAGGTTTCACATAAAATTCATATTAATTTAATTAAGTTAAGTCTCTTATCTTTTAAGATCAAGTCTCTTAACTTAAAATCAATAAACCATTCTTTTTATCTTTCT
Organism: Przewalskia tangutica; assembly: GCA_029844215.1. NCBI lineage: Eukaryota > Viridiplantae > Streptophyta > Magnoliopsida > Solanales > Solanaceae > Przewalskia > Przewalskia tangutica. The sequence goes on along the minus strand of CM056723.1, from coordinate 82,999,946 downwards.
TAGTAGTTATACCTAACTTCCCGTAAAGCTAGTATAACTCTTAGCTTTTTAAAAACAAGTATTACTCTTCTTTCAAAAGCGGTTCTTAAATATTTTGAAATACTTGAAAATTCTTATTATTGAGCTTAAGTCAAAAGACATTGCCGCATGACTACGTTCGGTTAACAGCGTCGTCTGGTACTACGTATATATATTATTAGGGCTTAAGTCAAAAGACATTGCCACTGCGTCGTCTGGTACTATATATATACATTCTTTTAAAATACTTCATGCTCGAGGTATAGGAAGAATCACATACCTCGCGACGATTATCGACTATTAGCAAATCGCTCGCGGTATAACGCTAGCCTTGTCCACCTTTCAAGTAGCACGTGCTACTGTTGAATATTCAACCTATAAAGGTTATCTGATCTATCAAAGTCGGACTATGCGGAAGAGTAAATCTAGATACAAGTTCTACGGAAAATTGGGCGATACCTCACTGCAGTCAAACTTCACAATTCTCTTGTAAAGCAGTCACATGTAATCTGATTCATTTCTCTTCTTTAAATTGGGCTTAAGTCCAAAGCATTGCCGCAAAACTAAGTTCAGTTCTATATATAGTATACTTCAACTATATATTCCTCTGACATGTAATTTCCAATTCTGATAGGGGACAAAATATTTACCTCGATAAGCCCAAAATTATCCAAGTTTAATGTAGCTCACGAGCATAGTTTAGCTCGACTCAGTGCGCTCGACCGCTCCAAACCACCCTTAGAAGTTCTAACCAACTTCTACTTAATACTCGACCAACTATGGAGATTTTCCATAGGGTTTCGGTTTGAGACAAAAAGGACATCTGGTAGTATTTAAGACTCTACGTATAGAGGTATCTTTGGAATACTACAAGGTATACGGCTAAGGTATTTTAGGTATAGTAACAATACTTTGGAGAGTATTTCTACGAGATGGGGTATTTATACGAGACAACACCACGAGGGGGTGTATACCCTCGGCCAACCCCATTGGGAGGGGGTACTCTCGACGAGGGGAAGGGGACTCTCGGCGAGGGGCCTCAAAAGGGGAGGAGGCTAGGCGAGACCTCGACACAAAGGGAAGCTACCGAGACTTAGAGATTTTTGGATGAAGAAGTCTTGAAGGGAGGGTATTTATAGGCCAAGCAAAGGCCAACCGATGGCGAAGATCTAGCCAAGTGCTATGCAAGTGTAGGGCGAGATATGCCCAAGTGCCTGCAGTCCCTACTCCTTAAAACCGTCACAAAATATCCTACCAACTATGGCACCACTTCGGCCAAGCTACTGCGCTCCGCAACGAGGGTGACAAGTGTCTCCTCTCGTTGGTCCAAAATGTTCGTCTCTCGGAAAAATCATAAAAATTAAAAATGACATAGCGGAATTTTCCCTTCCAAGATTATGTAAAGCGTTTAGTCGGCGACTCTAGCAGGGTGTTGTGCACAAAATAATTCGGCGAGCCTACTTTAAAGCCCAAACTTTTCTCGTGCGTCATACGTACATACTCTGGAAATACGGGGTATAACACCAAGACATTTCTATCCTTTAAAAACAAGTGAGTTAATTCTCTAACTCAACCAACTTGGACATCCTTAAAACAAGTCAAGGATATCAAGTGAAACTAAATTCATTTAAATCAAATGCGTCTACCATACTATACATTTACAACTACTCATGCTCGAGAGATAAGAAAGTTCCACATACCTCTTGGTTCGATCCACTTGCTAAGTCGAATATGTCGTGCGTAGTATGTCGACCTATAATAACCATATCGTCTATTAACTACAAACTAAGCGTAGAATATTCTAAGTGTAAAAGTCACTAAATTCTACAAAAAATCGGACAACACTTCCTTTGTTTCTACATACTTTTCCACCTTTTTCAATGCCCGAATTCAATAACCAAACATGCCACATTTAAGGCTCAACAATGTAGTTAACAATAGGGGATTACACGCCTAACAAGACGTGTAAAATTCCGCCCCACAATTGATATCAAACTAGTCCAAAATGGCAATGCCATTCTCGGCCAATAGGTGTAACAACATATCATCCTTTCCAATTCATTTTCAATTCAAGTTGTTTAGTATAACATGTTATAAAGCCGCAATCGATTATAACAACTATAATCTTCAAGTAGATAACGTCGGCGATTATAATTATCGACCAAATTGTATTTCAATTTCAAATGGCTAATAATGTCATTTGGTTTAGGCTTCCAATATCCATAACAACTTATCAATCTTTAATACATATACTTCATGCTAGTTAAAATGTAAGGCTACAACAATATGTAATCTTATAACACTTAAGAGAACAAGATTGTTACCTTAATGAGCCTTAATCGACTTGAATCAGAAGTCGCTCCTAGCAACTTAGAGCCTCTCCTTGACACTCCATCAGCCACTTGAAGCCCAGAAGATTACAAACAACTTTTCTTCAATTTCCAATCCAAACCTATGAAAGTGACTTAGGTTTTCACCTTGCGACTAATACAAAAATGACATTTTTTCGGAATCTTTCTATTGAGATACCCTTGAAATACCCTTAGGAACCTTGGTTTAAAGTATGGAGATTATTGAACAACAAACGAAAATTCTTGTCTTCGATTTGACCCAGGCAGAGCTCAACTTTGTGTCTACAAAGTTTTTCAACTTTTTCTCTAAGTATGAGAACTTGTCTTGCTAGTAGTGTTACTATATAGCAACATGGAGGGTCAAGATTAAAACAAATGGGTGGCTTGGATGTATTTTAATAAAAGATCAAGCCAAGTGGCCTTGACTTAGTAAATGTTATCAAGCTCTTGCCTAGCAAGACTTGCTCGTCTATCTTGGTCAAATGACCATTTCACCCATGGTCCATTTCGTCAAGACCAACTAAGGGGGTGACACGTGTCGCCCTCCCGTTAAATCATAATATTTCATTTTTCGACATTTCCATAATTCCGATAAATCTTTACTAGTCTCAAATCTTAACATTTTTGAGTTCTTACGTACGTTCTTATAACCATGTCCTGGAATTACGGGGTGTAACAGTTTCACCCGCATGAGCCCTACGGACTCGCATGAGGTAATTCCTCGCATAGGACTGGTCCGCCCTGCATGAGACTGTTTCACCCGCATGAGCCCTACGGACTCGCATGAGGTAACTTCCTCGCATCGTGGGGAGCAAATCCATGGAATATGCAAATGCAACATGTCCCGGGGAATGATCCCGTAATGAATAATATATCACAAGCACAACCGGCTAACATAATCACATAACATAAGCACAACCGGCTATCATAATCACATAACATAAGCACAACCGGCTACCATAAATATCATAAGCAAGTTAAGAAATCTCTTAACTCTTATTAGACTTAATTAGCATGCACTCTTATTTTATTTGACTTAAAGCACTGACATGTCATCAAAAATCCGGGAATTTACCCCAAAGTACCACGTACTTCTATTCTTTTCAAAAGACTTTTTTTTATATAAAACCCCAAGATACTAACACCCTTAGTATCAAGGCATGCTTACTTTTTCAAAACAAGTCACTACACCTTTAGAAATTCATTTCAAGGCTTTTAAACCAAGTGACTTCTACTTTCAAAACTTAGGCAACTTATGCTTTTAAATCAAGTTGTCTTTCTTAAAACCAAGTCATTTATCCTTGTTTAAATCATTTGAGTAAACCACTCATTTAACTTTCCATAAAGTCGTTATAATTAACTTTCAATAAAGTCATTATAACACTTTATGTCTTTCTAAACCAAGCATTGCATTCTTTAAAATCACATGAGTTTAACTTTCCAACTCAACCAAACTTACATACTTTAAATCAAGTCAATGATATCAAAATGAAACTGAATTCATTTAAATCCCGTACGTCTATCGTACTATACATCAGTAAAACTCATGCTCAAGAGATAGGAAAAGTTCCACATACCTCTCCGACTTAATCCACTTGCCAAGTTGAATATGCCGCACGTAAAATGTCAACCTATAATGACCATAATACGGCTATCAACTTCTAGCTTTTAATGTAGAATATTCTAAGTGTAAAGCTTCTTATTCTACGAAAAATTGGGCAGCACTTCCTTTGTTTCTACGTACTTTTTCACCTTTTTCAAGGCCCGAAATAAACAACCAATATGCCATCTTTAAGGCTCAACAAATCAGCTAACCAATAAGGGGATTACACACCTAACAAGACGTGTAAAATTCTGCCCGCAATTAATATAAAGCGCGATAATTAAGGAAATTCTAGGCTATAATCAATGCCAACAACAATGTCAATTTCCTTTCAATTTCTAGGGCCATTCTCAAACTATCAATTGATATGACATAAAACCTTTTTCAATTCCTTTTTAATCCAAATCGTTATTCCAACGTGTTATATAAGTCATAACAATTACAACGACTATATTCCCTTTTCTTATATAACGTCGGCGATTATAACTATCGACCAAATTGATTTACAATCTTAATGGTTAACGTGCCAATCTCGGAGTTGAGCTTCAAATCCATAACATTAATAGATCTTCATTACATATATCACGTGATCATTTCTAACTTATCATAACATGAAATCTTGAATTCTGATAGTAAGGCGAAGACTTTTACCTTAATAAGCCCAAGTACAATCAAGATTAAAAGTCGATCCTTAGCAACTTTAGCTCATCTTCTTTACGTTTCAATCCACTCGAAACCCTTAGAAGCCTATGAAGAACTCTCTTCAAGTTCGACTCGACTATAAAAAACCCCTTAGGTTTTCATGTTGCGACTAACGTAAAAACGTAGCTTTTCCGGGATTTTTGTGTTGAGATATCCTTAGAATACCTTTTGGGACCTTGAGTTTGAGTATTGATATTTATGAAGTAAGATTGCAAAAATTTCTTCTTCCTAGAGAGGGCTTGGCCGGGAGCTCTTATTGAGCACCTAAAGTTTTTGCAAATTTTTTCTAAGTGTGGAATTCATCTTTGCTACTAGTAGTAGTATGTATATATAACACCACCAAGGGCTAGGATTGAACCAATTGGATGGCTAAGATTGGTCAATTATATCAAGCCTCAATTTGCCCTTTGACTTGGTCCATTTTATCAAGCCAATTTGGCTACACTAGCCATGCTATTTCGTCCAACATAATCCATGTGGAGGGTGACATGTGTCTCCCTCCCATTGGTCCATAATATTTCGTTTTCCAAAATTTCCGTAATTGGTCAAAATATCGAAAAACCTTGTGGGCCCCACAAAAATGTAAAATTTCCCGAGTGGGCCCCACATAACCAACTTCCGAAATAAAATTTCATAATTCTGATAAATTTCATAAGTCTCAAATAACAAATTTGAGAATCAAATTCCCATCAACGAACGTTTTCCTTTTCCGAGGTTCGAAAGATTTTTCTTAAGAATAACAAATATTTCATTCGTTCAAATTTTCAAGTCTTGTTTCCTTACGTACATTCTTATATACTTGTCCTGGAATTTCGGGGTGTAACATATACTGCCCTTCCCATTAAGGTATACTGCCCGGTCCATTCTGGGACACTGTCCAAATATAAATGACTGTACACATGTAGCTATCACAAGCAACTATGTGTACTTTAAATCATCTTTGATTCATATTAGCACAAATAGAATAAACTATCATTTTAAAAAAACTCAAGGCATTATCAAACCCCAATAGCACCGTATGCGTCAGTTGTACATCCTTACATTTATAAAAACCCCAAGACACTTGCACTTGTAGCATCAGGTATTTTCACTTTTAAAATCATTAAAATGAACTCTTTACTATAAAATCAAAGGCACGTCTCATCTCTTCCCTTTTAGAAAAACCAAGGTACTACCACCTCTTCCCTTTTAGAAAAACCAAGGTACTATTAATAAAATAGATAGAACAACTTCTATTTAGAAACTCAAAGACTATTAATGAAATAGGTAGACAACTTCCATTTTAGAAACCTAAAGTACTATCAATAGAATATGTACACAACTTCCGTTTAGAAACCAAAGTACTATCGATAGAATATGTACACAACTTCCATTTTAGAAACCCAAAGTCTGATCGATAGAATGTATCACTAAGTATTAGGTTCAAGAACTCTATAAAGATCAAATCAAGTATCGTTTAAGGATTAGGATCCACTCACTTTCTAAAATCAAATCAAGTATCAATAAGGATTAAAATTCACTCACTTTATAAAATCAAATCATGCCAAAAGAAGAAGGGATAGTTCACATACCTTGTTGATGAACTAAACAACTCTACAATCTAGAATACGTCTCAATGTACTTCAACCTATAAATACAACAACACTTCTATCAACTTCAAGATTACTAGTGTAGGTTAATACCAAGTAAAATTTCTCTTATTCTACAAAAATTTGGGCAGCACTTTCCTTGTTTATACGTACTTTTTCACCTTTCAAAGGCCCAATTTAATCAATAATCAAGACACGATCAAGGGCACAACCAAACAACAACCAAAGGGATTACCGCCTACCTTACGTGTAAAATTCTTCCCGTAATCACGTAAAAATAGTCACAAAATCAGTCAAATATCCAACAACAACAAGGGTAAAATGTGAAGCCTTTTAACACCTTTTTATACCCTTAATCTCTTAGGACTTTTATTAGAAATAACCACACTTAAACATGCATAACGAGGGATGAATTTTCATAATTCCAACACCTAAAGCGATCGATAAAAGCGTATAATAACGTCCAGCGGTTTCAAAGAATATCGCGACAACCCCAATACGATTACATTTTCCATAATCCTTTTCAGCGATTCAAGTTCGATAATCTTATACAAGTCATAACAACTTGTCAACAACAATATTACTTCATTATAACATGCAATAGGTGGCGCTAATAACAACAATTATAGCCAGCGGCGCTGACGTCAAAAATTGCCATTCTCGGTAACCTGCCAAAATTGTTCAAACACTTTTATCGCCCGTTCTTTTTAGCACAAGCGATCCAGCTCGACTTTGGCCATGATTTCGTTTTGCTCCACTTCTTCAAGTTTCAATCACACACATGTATTCTCTACAAGCTTATAACCAATTTCCCTTCACGTTTTACCTCCAAAAAGTCGATGAACAAGCTAGGGTTTTCAACCGATTTGACGATATAGATTTTTGGAGAACTTGGAGAGTTAACTTGTCTTAGAACTTGATTAGTATTCTTAATCTTGTATAATAATCAACCTTTGTTCTTGAATTTTCGAAATTTAGGGTTAAGTGGAGAGAGAAGAGAGCTTGGAAGATGAAAAATGTAACAAATGATCTTAGTCTTCATCTCTTTATCTATATAGATATTTCCTTTAGCATGAAAAATGGAAGAGTGACACGTGTCACCCTCCCATTGGCCGAAAATCCCACTTCATAAAATATCTAGATATTTGTCCAAAATATCTTAAAATTGAAGGGCCCCGCAAAATTGTGAAATTTTCGGCGGGCCCCATATTATCAATTTCAAGACTTCACAATAATATACTAAGTCCATAAATCCAAATTTGGGAATCTAACTCCGAGTTAATAATTTTCTCTTCACATTTTTCCGAGAATTTTTCCTGAAGAAAAATTAATTTTTTCTTCATTTCCAAAATTCAAATCTTATATCTTTAAGTACGTTCTCATATCATTTCATTGGAAATACGGTGTGTAACATGAATAAAAAGAATGGCTTTCATTTTAGAAAAACCAAGGCGCTATCATATCATGTATCACTAGAAATTAGGATTGATGGAATTATATCGTCCGTCGTACACCATTTCATATAAATCGTACCCGAGAAGAAAAGATAGTTTCACATACCTTATCGTTTATACCAACTCAATAAGTAGAATGCGCCTCGATTAATACTTGACCTATAATAACAATAACCGTCTACCAGCTGTACTTACTAGTGTAAGTCGTGTACCACATGATGGTTCTCTTTTCATATAAAAATTAGGGCAACACTTCCCCTATTTATACATACATCCACAACTTACAAACAAGGCCAATAACATCAATAACCAAAGCACCAATTAAGGATAGTTCAAAACAACAACCACGGTGGTCAAACACCTCTTCACGTGTTAATCGACCTCTTAATCCGTATTAACACGATCCATTAAAGCAGTCCATACTTGCCAACAACGAGGGTAAAATATGTAGCTTTCTACACCTTTCTATACCCTTATTCGCTTTAGAACATCGTACCATTAAACATGCGTAATTGTAACTAAATTTCCAACATTATAACTCCACAAAACGGCTTCTATAACAACCTGACAATATCAGCGGTTTATGAAGTCTCGACGACAACGATACGAGCCTTTTTCATAACTCCTTAAGATCGAATTCATATTTCAACAACATATATAACCCATTTCAACTTTCAACAACAATATTTCCTTGATATAACATGCAATTAGTGACGATAATAACAATCACAACCAACGAATTCAAGATCATAAAAACAGTCCAAAATCGACTAACTTGCCAAAACTGTCACATGCACTTCTTGTTCTCCATTTCTCTTAATACAAGTTCATACCTTAACTACAACATCATTTAACTTCCATTATCTTAAAGAGGAAGAAGAAATCTTACCTTAACTTTAGCACAAAAACAGTCCCTAAGTCTCGGCTTGCTTCACTTTTGCACCACTTTTGAAGTTACAATATGACATGTATCCTTTAGCTTGTAATCATCTTACTTTCATGTCTTTCTTCCAAAAAGTTCATCTCCAAGCTTAGGGTTTCAAGGCAGTTTCTTGGCCAAAACCGTGACCACTGTTTTGGAGTATTAACTTGGCTTAGAACTTAGTTAAGGAGCTTAATCTTGGAAGATAAGTTAATCTTGCTCTTCACTTGGCTATGGTTTTCGAAAACTTGTTGGAGAAGGAAGAGAGAAAAGAGTTTGAGGGAGAAGATATTTTGTGAACATAAAGTCTTACAATGCATGTATATAATTGGAGTTTATAACACAAGTGGGGAGGGACACGTTTCACCCTCTTAGTCCACATGTGTTCCTCTTCACAAAAATAATCCCACACTTAGCCAAAATCTTGTAATTTTCGATGGACCTCACATTTTGAGGACCTGCATCAGTGAAACTACAAGTGTCGGCGTCGATTATCTGCGTCGACTTACGTCGACTACGGGCTACTAATAATCTCTCTGGATAAACCGCCTTATCGATAGCTTGTTGAATCATATGCGGGCCAAGTAACTTAGTCGCCCATCAAACCAACGATAGGTGACTGCACTTCCTCGTATAGGGCCGTGCGGGGGCCATCGAATGCTAGAATGGTAGTTGTTGTTATAGGCAAACTCAGCGAGTGGTAAATGATCATCGACTACCTATGAAGTCAATAATCAGGCTCTCAACATATCCTCTAGTGTATGAATAGTGCGCTCTGCACCTTGTCGATGCGAGGATGAAATGTTGTGCTAAGAATCACTGTGTCCCGATCCGCCAAGCGATCTCGAAAGTTGGTTGTAAGCGAGATCCTCTGTCAGATATAATAGATGTGGGAACCCGTGCGGTCTCACTATCTCACGATGTGTATCCTAGCATAGTCATGATTGAGTAAGTAGTACATTTGGAAGAAAATGGTGATTTAGTCGACTATCCTGATAACCCATATGAGTCATACTTTGTTGAGTAAGAGGTAAGCTTGTAAAGAAGTCCATATTAATCACTTCCGACTTCCAAGTTGGGATCTCTATCTCTGATAATCCACTAGGCCGATGCTTAACCTTAACTGTTGGCAATTCGGGCCTGTCTGACAAACTCCGTATGTCGCTTTTCATGTCGTCCAGCGATATACACATCTAAGGTCATGATCATCTTCGTTGACCGAATGAATAGAATATCGAGCATTGTGTGCCTCTCCCATAACACGCCATCGTAGCCTGCTGACATCGGTACCACGATACGCTTTCATACCGTAGCACCTCGTCAGTGCGATCTCAAATAAAGTCTTCTTCTTTCGGAGAGTTGCGTCTACATACCATGCCAGAACATGATCCTCATACTGATATCTCTTTACCTCTTCTACGATAGAGGACTCAGCAACTTCTCGAACAAGAACCCCACTATCTCCCAAATCGGTCAACTGGACTCCAAGGCTCGCTAGCTGGTGTATCTCACGAACCATCTCCTTTATTTCCGGTTGCACATTCGTCAAGCTACCCGTATATCTCTGACTAAGAGAATCTGCTACAACATTTGCTTTCCCTGGGTGGTACAAGATATCAACATCGTAGTCCTTAAGTAACTCTAACCACCGTCTCTACCGTAAATTCAGTTCCTTCTGCTTAAAGATATATTGGAGACTCTTGTGATCCGTATAAGTATCAACATGAACTTCATACAAATAATGTCTCGATATCTTGAAAGCATGTATCCTGCGCTAACTCCAAATCATGAGTAGGGTAATTCTTCTCGTGCTTTCTAATTTGTCGGGATCGTAAGCTATAACCTGTCATGCCACATCGACACACAACTGGCGAACACGAAGCATCGCGATAAATGACATAACCATCAGTCCTCGAAAGAGTTAGAACTGGAGCCGTAGTCAACTTGTCTTTCAACAACTGGAAGCCTTGCTCACAAGCATTCATCCATTGGAACTTAGCTGCCTTCTGAGTTAGCCTTATTAAAGGCGCTAAAATCGAGGCAAACTTCTCTACAAACCTCTTGTAATATCCTGCAAGCCCCAGAAAACTGCGTACCTCCGTAGGTGTTGTAGGTCTGGGCCAAGTATTAACTGTCTCAATCTTCTGTGTATCCACCCGAATACCATCAGCTCCGATAATATGCCCCAAGAATTCCACTAAGGCCAACCATAATTCGCACTTAGAAAATTTGGCATCTGACTCACAGTCTTTGGAGTACCTTAAGTATTGTCCTCGAATGGTCTTCTTGCTCCTCTTACGATCGTGAATAGACGAGAATATCATCAATGAATACAATCATGAACATATCAAGAATGGCTTGAACAATGGTTCATCAAATCCATAAATATAATTTGGAGCATTAGTCGACCCAAAAGACATCACTCTAAACTCATAATGCCCATATCGGGTCTGAATGTTGTCTTGAATATATGCCTCACGACCACTTTGATGATAACATTTGCAAGTCTATCTTGAAAAACATAGCATCTTGGCGGTCAAATAAATCATCAATCACGGGAGGATACATTCTTGATGGTTACGCATTGATTGCCTATAATCAATACCGTCCGCGATCCATCCTTCTTCCTCACAAATAATACAGGCGCTCCCGAGGAGATGGGCTAGGCCTAATGAAGCTTTTTCCAACAAGTCTCTCATTGCTCCTTGACTCCTTGACTCTGCGGTGTCGTTCTATAAGGAGGAATAGATATGGGTTAGGTATCTAGTTGTACATCTATAGTGAAATCTATCTCCCGTTCTGGATGAAGACCTATAAAATCAGCTAGGAATACATCTGGGAACTCATTAACTACCGGAACTGATTGAAGAGCTGGTACCTCAGCTTTCGTATCATGCACTCGAACCAAGTGATAAATATAGCCTTTTCTGACCATCTTCCTTGCCTTGAGGTATGAAATAAACTTACCCGGCGATCTTTGTATTCTTTCCACTCTATAAGCGGTTGGCCAGGCGAAATCGAACCAACTTCTCTCTACAATCCACGTTAGCATAACAAGAAGCCAACCAATCCATACCCATAATAACATCAAAGTCAGTCATGTCTAACTCTATCAAATCTGCTATGGTATGACGACTATATATAACCACCGAACAATTTTTATATACACGCCTAGCCATGACCGAATCACCTATCGGTGGCGATACCTCAAATGGTTCTATCGACTCAGGTTCTATTCCAATTTTACTAGCAATAAGGGGAGATATATAGGATAAAGTGGAACCTGGATCTATCAATGTATATACGCCACCGAAAAAGATAGATAATATACCTGTAACAACATCCGGTGATGCTTCCTGATCATGTCTACTGGAAAAGCATAAATGCCGTTCGAAGGACCGCCAGAACTAGAAACTCCTCCACGACATCTACCACGGCCTGCTGGCATGTGAACACCCAGCCCTGTGGGTCGCATAACTATAGAAGATGATAAACCAGTAGATGATCCAGTAGGCTGAGTCATCCCACCTGTACCCCCTCCATAAGGACATTCTCGCATAATATGGCCTTGACGGCCGCATGAAAAACAAGCACCTGTACCAGAATGGCATATCCCAGTATGGGACCTACCACACCGAGTACACTGAGGCAAATGTGGCCTCGACTGGCTAGAACCCCTGTACATCTGTGAGCCTGAAGCCCTGGGCGATCGAATCTCTTGCCTGTGGACTGTGAGGGTGCACTCTGCGTTGACTGGGAAGAATATCTCACCTGCTGCTGAGGCTGCCCGCCTCGAAACCCACCAAAATATCCATCCGACCTAGCCCTTTTATATTGGCCTCTATCGTGATCCCTGTCCAGTTGACACCCTCTATGTTGGTCTTCTACCCCCTGTGCATATGCCTGTATCCGGGCAATATCCATACATGGTTGAAGAGCCACTGTCATACAACCATTAATCAAGTAGCGATCGAGTCCTATCACATAGAGATGAACTCTGCTCGGCCGTATCGGCCCTGATCGTGGCGCGTATCTGCGATGAATCAAACTCCATGCTATACTCGCGAATGCTCCTGCCACTCTGCCTCAACTGTAGGAATCTATCAACTCTGGCTCTCCTTATCTCTGGAGGAAATAAGTGACCAAGAAAGGCCTCTGTAAACTCATCCCATGTAGCTGGAGGAACACCCTCTCCCCTAGACAACTCCCAAGACTCATACCAGTTAGTAGCTATATCCCGCATCCTATATGAATCCAACTCAATAGACTCAGTCTCCGAAGCCTTGATTACCCTCGGTGTACGCTGCATCTGTCAGATAAACTCCTGCGGATCATCCTCGGGCTGTGACCCGAAAAACTCTGGAGGGTTACAATTCAAGAAGTCACGAACCCTCAAACTATCAGACCTAGGGTCAACTCCTAGTCCCTGCCTGCGGGTCTGCCCTGCCACTAATCTAGTCAGCAGTTGAACTGCATCTCTCATGGCCCTATCATCTGCCCCTGGCTGAGGAGCTGGATGCTCAAGTATCGGGGCCTCTGGAGCTGCTCTAAGCTCCTCTGGTGATGGCGGTGTAACAGAGCTCGCCGACTGGCGCACAATATCATGTATAGACTGGGCATGAGCCCTAGTAACTCTCTGGGTCTGACTAGTAGCTCCTTCTACTGATTTGCCCTTTTGGGCAGCTGTCGCTTTCCTTGGAGGCATAACTGAAAACACAATAATGCGTTAGAGAGGGATTATCCTACTAACATAGCTCATCCGCGACATGAGATAAAAGAATAGAAACCAATCCTAAAGGTTCGGCAGCCTCCTGCGTATAAGTATGGTGCACAACATATCCATACACAAGACTCTACTAGACACGGTCTGTAGACATTCCGAGGACGAACTGCTCTGATACCACTTTTGTCACGACCCGAGCCGACGGGCGTGACTAGTGCCACAGGCACCGCATAGCCACGTATCACGTATAATCAACTAAGACTCGTAGCGTCACATAACAAAGGGATCATGTCCTGAGCGTAATAGTAAACTCATATAATAAAATAGGCAATAAACAAGGCCATGTTGTACATAGAGATATCGAATGAACTCTGACTCGCACGTGTCCAAATACACATTTACCACTGGCACTATCTACAGACCTCTAAGAGTATGCTAATGAATATGACGGGATAGAGCCCTGCCGTACCCCTGCATATACATAAGTCTATAATAGAAGATCTGTACTAAAATGACAAGCCCCGGAATAATGGAGCTATCCCAAAAAGCTGAGCAAGGATCCTAAGCTCGAGGATCACCAAAACTGAGTATCTATACCTACGGGCATGAAACGCATCCCCCTCCCAGGAGAAGTCGATCTTAACAATGTATCAAGCATGTAAACATAAAGTACTGTAAAGAGGGTCATACTGACAAGTATAATAATCGACATATACCAATGCCTCTGTGCCATATAAAATATGAGAGTCAACTATACCTTTTAAAAAGTGAGAGTCATATCAAAATCATGAATGTCTGTCCAATTAATCATATACTGTCATGGGTATCTGTACCCCCATCATGGATGCATGTACATGGAACCATATACATATACTGTCCGACCCTCTAGTGAAGGGCGCGGTGAACATATAAGGGACTGCGCACAAAACTACCTGGCCCAAATCTGGGACGCGGTGAAATCATATACTGCCCGGTCCTCTAGTGAAGGACGCGGTGAAATAGAATAATAACACTTGCACGAATAACTATCATTAGTAACCATGTGCAATTTAAATCATCTTTTGACTCTCAAAGGAATAAATAGAATGACTTTCATTTTAGAAAAACTAAGGCACTATCATATCATGTATCACTAGAAATTAGGATTCAATGGAATTACGTACGTCCGTCGTACACCCATTTCATATAAATCATGCCACAAGAAGAAATGATAGTTTCACATACCTTATCGTCTATACCAACTCGATAAGTAGAATACGCCTCAATTAGTACTTCAATCTATAATAACAATAACACGTCTATCAACTTCATGCTTACTAGTGTAAGTCGTGTACCACATGATGGTTCTCTTTTCATATAAAAATTCAGGCAGCATTTCCCCTATTTATACATACATCCACAACTTACAAACAAGGCCAATAACATCAATAACTAAGCACCAATTAAGGATAGTTCAAAACAGCAACCACGGTGGTCGACACACCTATTTCACATGTTAATCCAGCCTCTTAATCCATATTAAAACAATCCACTAAGACAGTCCATACTTCAACAACAACGAGGGTAAAATGTGAAGCTTTCTACACCTTTCTATACCTATCACGACCCGACCTCGGGCCCCCGACTGGTGCCCTACCTGGGCACCCCTTTCAGATATACATCAGAGAATAGCAGTGAAATATACACAATTCACAAAAATACTTAGACATTAAATATCAACAGGCTAGCCGATAAGGCCACATTAAAGTAAAATATACATAATCCAAAAATAAAATAGTATATCTTTGTTCTTACAACCAAATCCACAAATATGACTACAGACCTCCAATAATAACATGATGGCGGGACGGGCCCGCCATTATTACCATAGTTAGGTCATGCTTTTGAGAAGCATACGAAAGGAATTGAGACTTAAATTTTAGAATGATGGGTTGACGGAATGTTTCGGACGAGTTGTTAGTCAACTTTGAGGCAGTTTATGTCCCATTACATGGGGAGTTCGTAGGTGGTTCAAAGGCCTAGTATGTAATTCATTGAGTCTAGTTTCCAACGATCAACGTTCGTCGATAGGATATCGAGTAGAAAGTTATAGAATTACAAGTTCGGTCTTGTGATCGGCGAGAAAACATTTTTGGTCGAGAGGGCCACGCCCATGGCCGTATCACGAGCAGCGGCGGATAAGCAAAAGCTTGCGAAGATGCAGCGTCGCGCGGAAGCGAGGCGCAGCGGCAAGTTCTGAAGGTTAGCGGAGGTTTGACGCATGGCGTTGCCGGCTTGGCAGCGGCGGAGTTTTGCGGAAGCGGGAAAAATCGGATATTTTCTTTTAAAAAGGCCATGGGAGGGTGACAAGTGTCCCCGTCTGATTTTGCATGTCCTATTTATTGACCAAGTCTTGAAGACTTGGTCATTCTTGAAAGCTCTCCCTTCTCTCTAAAATCTCTCCTCCTTCTCTCTAAATTTCCTCTCCCTTCTCTCTAGAAATTCAAGAAGAAACCTAAGCCTAGAGAAATTTTGAAAAGGTGGCAAGAAGGAAACATGTTGACAAGCTTGTAGGAGGATTGTGGAAAGAAGACAAGTGGATTTTGTTGGACTAATTTGGGGTAAGCTCTAAGGTAACAATCCTTTCTCTTTTGCTAGTAAATTGGATTGCATGTGTGGAAGGAAGGACTTATAGTTGTCAATATTGCCTTTAGATGTATTGCATGTAGAAATTTGATAATAATTTTGGATTAAAAAGGAATTGGATAAGAATTTATGTTGTTATACCTCAAAAATTGCCAAGTTGGACTTTGTAGTTTGTATTAGTTGTTATATATTGTGGGGCAGAATTTTACATGTCCAAGTTAGGCGTGTAATCCCCTTTGTGTTGATTGGATTGTTGAGCCTTAAAGGTGGCGTGTTTGGTTATTGAATTCGGCCTTGAAAAAGGTGGCAAAGTATGTAGAAACAAAGGAAGTGCTGTCCAATTTTCCGTAGGAATAAGGGACTTTTCAATTAGAATGTTCTACGTTTAAGATAAAGGCTAGTGGACGTATTATGGTCATTATAGGTTGACATACTACGCGTGGTATATTGGACTTGCAAGTGGATTGACCCGAAGAGGTATGTGGAACTTTCCTATCTCTTGAGCATGACTAGTTGTACTTATGTAGTACGGTAGACGTACAAGGCTTTGATATACCTTACTTGTTTTAAGGATGACCAAGTTTGGTGAGTAAGGGGATTAACTCATTTCTTCAAAAAGTATTAAGTATGTCTTAAGTTTTCAAAGTTAAGGGACTTGATGTGTTTTAAGTATATGATACTTGTTTCGTTTTAAAAGTATAAGTCCCTTGGATTTAGGGAAATGTATTTGACTAATGTATAACGTTAATATAATGACTTTATGGGAAGTTGGCTATATTGGCTTTATGGAAGGTTAACAAAGAAAGATTTACTCTAAGTAAAATAAGTACGGATAAATGATTTGAAACTGTGAAAGGCAAATTGATTTTTAAGGCATTAATTACCTAAGGTTTTAAAAGAAATGAAGTCACTTGATTTAGAAGCCTATCATATTCCTAAAAGGAAATGTGACTTGTCTTGAAAAGTAGTTGTGACTTGATACTACGGTTATTAGTATCTTGGAAGTTTTATATAAAAAGGAGTCATTTCTTAAAAGGTTAGAAGTACGTGGTACTCGGGTTGAAATCCCGGATTTTCTCTTAATGACATGTTAGTGCCTTAAGTAAACTAAAATGAGAGGATATATTAATAATGTTAATAAGAAGTTAGGGGATTTTCTTAACTTGCTTATGTTATGATAAGCCGATAGCGCTTATGTTATGTATGATAGCCGGTTATGCTAGGTTACGTATTATTATTATTACGGGGTAAACCCCGGGTTACTACTTATGCCATGGATTTGCTACCCATGATGAGAGTGCGGCGCTTGTACTCATGCGGGTCCACAGGATCCATGCGGGTGAAATAGTCCCATGCGAGGCGGATGACCTCATGCGGGTCCACAGGATCTATGCGGGTGAAATAGTCCCAGGAGTAGGATTGCTTAATGATACTACGGGCGAGGGACCCTGTTTTGATCGTGAGCCTCTTATTTTTATGCGGTAAAGTTTATACTTGTTACTATCATGGTTAGTAAGGCACAATATAACGTAATTTGATTTTCATCCATGACTCCAGCTTATTTTATACTTATGATATTATTACAGTATTTTCTAATTTTACATACTTGGTACATATTGTGTACTGACCCCCTTCCTCGGGGGCTGCGTTCATCTGCGAGTAGGGAGTAGCAGTGGTGGATCCTCATTCTTAGGATCTTTGCTCAGGTGTCAGAAGCTCCATTTTGTTATACCAGTGGTTCGGGCACTGGACGCTGATCGGTCTGTGTGCATGGCGGGCGAACGCGGCGCCAGCGAGTGATTGTAGGGCGCGCGCGTCGGGAACGCGGTGCGAAATCTTGAGGGTGTTGAAGTTTCAGCGCTGGCCAAGGAAGCGGGCGCGGCCGGGAAGCGAGGCGTGAAGGCGGGATATCTGGCGGAAAAACTTAGGAAAATCTGATCTTTTCTTTTAAAAGGGCATGGGTGGGTGACCAGTGTCCCCACATCGATTCTGCATGCATTATATTGACCAAGTCTTAAGACTTGGTCATCTTTAATCTCTCTTAGAAAAGCTCCTCGCCTCTCTTAAATTATTTCAAGCTCCTCCTTCTCTCTAAAACTCCAAGAGGTATTCTAGCCTTAGGAAAAATCTGAAAAAGTAAAAGGCAAGAAGGAAGTTTGTGGCTAGCTTGTGAAGGTTGTTGTGGTGGTGTTCTTGGAATAGAAGCTAGCAAATTGTTGGATAAATTTGGCTAATGCTCTAAGGTAATGATTAACTTATATTATTAGTTTTTAGTGTTGCATATTAAGAAGAAAGTACTTGTGGTAGTAAATAATGCTATTAGAGTCATTGCATGCAAGAAATGTTGGTTGGGTATGAAGGTTTTGGCTAAAGAGATATTATGAGCATGTTGTAGCCTACAAACTACTTTAGAATTGTTAAGTGTAGTATTATAACTTATAGGGCAGAATTTTACACACCCAAGATTAGGTGTGTAAACCCCTTTGTGTTGGTTTGGATGTTGGGCCTTAATGAGGCGTTTGAGTGTTGAAAATCGGCCTTAGAAAAGGTGGCAAAGTGAGTAGAAACAAAGGAAATGCTGCTGATTTTCTTAGGAATTGGTAACTTGAATTTGGAATTTCTACATTGAAATTAGAGGTTAATAAGCATACTATGGTTATTATAGGTTGACATATTACTTGCGGTAGTTGGACTTAGCAAGTGGATTAATAGAAGAGGTATGTAGAGCTTTCCTATCTCTTGAGCATGAATAGTTGTATCTATGTAGTACGGTATACGTACAAGAGTTGATAATCTACATTTGTTTTAAAGTATATGATACCTGTTTCATTTCAAAAGTATAAGTCCCTTAGATTTAGGGAAAATGTATTTGACGAAGGAATAACGCTAATATAATGACTTTATGGGAAGTTGGTTATATTAGTTTTTGAAAGGTTCACAAAGAATGGTTTACTCTAATTAAAACAAGTACGGGTAAAGGATTTGAAACTATGGAAGGTGGATTAATTTTTAGGCATTGGTTGCCTAAGGTTTTAAAGGAAATGAAGTCACTTGATTTAGAAGCCTATTATATTTCTAAAAGGAAATGTGACTTGTTTTGAAAAGAAATTGTAACTTGATACTATGGTGATTAGTATCTTGGAATCTTTGTATAAAAAGAGTTTTTCTTAAAAAGTTAGAAGTACATGGTACTTGGGTTGAATTCCCGGATTTTCTATTAAAAGACATGTTAGTGCCTTAGAATACTAAAATGAGAGGATATATTAATAATGTTAATAAGAAGTTAGGGGAATTCTTAACTTTCTTATGTTATGATAAGCCGGTAGTGCTTATGTATGATATGATAGGCCGGTAGTGCTTATGTTGTGATATGATAGGCCGGTAGTGCTTATGTTGTGATATGATAGGCCGGTAGTGCTTATGTTATGTATGATATCCGGATGAGCTATGTTATATATTTGTATTATTACGGGGTAAACCCCGGGTTATTATCTATGCCATGGATTTGCTACCCATGATGCGAGTGCGGCGCTTGCACTCATGCGGATCCGGACGCGGGATCCGTGCGGGTGAAATAGTCCCGTGCGAGTGCGGCGATGGTACTCATGCGGATCCACGGGATCCGTGCGGGTGAAATAGTCCCGTGCGGGTGAAATAGTCCATGGCGAGGTGGATGACCTCATGCGGGTCCACGGGACCCGTGCGGGTTAAATAGTCGGGGTAGGATTGCTTAATGATCTACGGGCGAGGTACCTGTTTTGATCGTGAGCCTCATATTTTTATGCTATAAGTTTTATACTTGTTACTCTCATTGTTAGTAAGGCACGGTGTAAGAAATTGATTTTTATCTATGACTCCGACTTATATTTGACTTATGATATTACTCTGGTATTTTCGGTTTACATACTTGATGCGTTGTGTCTGACCCCTTCGCCGAGGGCTGCGTTAAATCTGCTTGGTAAGGTAGCGGTGTGGATCCTCGTTCTTAGGATCGCTATTAGGTGTCGAAGCTCGTTCCTCGGAAGCTTGTTTATTAGTGCGGACATTCCACGATGCTATAGGTATTTTATGCATTCGGGGTATGGCGGGGCCATCATACATTTGTTATCTTTAAGTGCGTGGTCACATTTATGTTTTGGGCTCTAAGAACGTTGTACTACTATACATTGTTAAGTATGTTTTATGGAAGCGACCTTATCGGTGGCGGTGATGTTACCCTTTTATAAGTTATGTGCTATGTATGTTCATTGCTATTCTCGACATATACGGCGAGTACCGGTGAGTACGATCGCGACCGAGGTTGAGTCGTGACAAAAGTGGTATCGAGCGATTAGTCCTCGGGAAGTGTCCACGGGCCGTGTCTAGTAAGTCTTGATTATCGGTGTGTCGTGCGCATCTATAATCAGAAATGCGAGATATTTAAGTTGGTTTCCATTCTTTCACTCTAAGATCGTGCAATAGAGTGAGTTATAGGTTGAACCTCTACGATGTTTTCCTTTATGTATCGGTTATGCCTCGCAAGGCAACGCGACCCGAAGGGCAAAGCGATGGGAACTACTAGTAGTAGGGCAGGGTTACGAGCCTGAGCCCGTCACTACCGGATGAGGTGTTTGGATGGCGAGTTCTACAATGTCGCCACCCAGTGTGGCGGCGGCGGCTCACGAGACCGCGATACGAGCCTCGATCCAGGCCGGGCGAGAGGATATAGGCTCTGAGAGATGGCGATTACTAGCGAGATCGTGGCGAACATGAGATGGCGGGAGGCAGCGATTCATTTGTACGTGGTTCGGCCTGAGCTGCTAACGAGGCGAGGACTTTTGAGTTGCGGCCAGCGGAGTTTTATGGGTGAGGCACGAGGATGATCCTCGGGAGTTTATCAAACGATTCTGACGGATCATGAGGGTGATCGGGGCTTCGGAGACCGAGTCGGTGGTACTAGGTTCGCATCGGCTGCGGGACACTGCAGTTGACTGGTATGATTCATGGGAACTATCCCGGGGGGAGCATGCGCTTCCAGCTGTTTGGGACGAGTTCTCAGAGGCGTTACTTGGCCATTTCTTGCCTCGCGAGATGAGGAGGCTCGGGCGATATATTTTTGACGAGGCGAGTGGGCGGGCGGTTCGGGAGTACAATGTGGAGTTTGACTCATTGGCTCGGTATGTGCCGCTTTGGTAGCGAACATGGAGGGCGAGTGCGCGGTATGTCATAGGACTCGATGATCACTTGGCGAAGTTGCGGGAGTAGCTCTTGGTAGGGCATGGACATTGCCGTAGCGCGAGCATATGCGCAGGTGTGAGAGCGGTAAGCGGATCGGCAGTATCAGCGAGAAGGGCGGGGCGAGGGTCCTCTGGTAGTTTTAGGGTAGACAACGGACCGAACAGATTTGCACCATAGGCTGGTCGAGCGCTCCTCCGCCATCTTGGGGCGTCTGAGTATTGAAGCGGGGCGGGGTTCGAGCCGGGTTTCGGAGGACGAGTTCGGTCGAGATGAGGCCACACATGCCTCGGTGTAGTCGATGTGGTGATTGCCATTATGAAGTGTCGTGTTCCTCCGAGAGCTTATTACTCTTGTGGCGGGGCCATTTGAAGAAGATTGTCCGACCAGGCGGCGGAAATGCTATGGCTCGGCCACCGATTCGATTCTTTGAGTCTTAATCTTGATTGTTATGCGCCGGGCGAGGGTGTTCCGGGCAGCGAGGGTCATGGCGGGGTTCTAGTTCAGCGGTCCTCGAGCCGCATCTATGCTATGTCGATCGTCGGGACCGGAGGCGTCACGATGTCGTCGCGTACATTATTGGTTTCTTCTTTGTGATGTATATTCTTTGATAGATCCGAGGTTCTACCTTGTCTATATATCTCTCCGTATTCTTTGGTAGAATAGGGATAGAGCGAGTCCATAGAATCTTTTGAGGTGGCTACTGGCCGTAGGTGCTTGATGGTAGGCGGCGGGTATATAAGGCTTGCCGGTGACTATAGATGGTCGTCGGACTCTGGCGACTTGATAGAGTTGGATATGTGACCGATGTGATTATCGGTATGGATTGGCTGGCGTCTTGCTATGACAATGTGAATTTGCGAGAGAGGTTAGTTGGTTCGGTTTCTGGTGGCCGGTTATCGAGTGGAAGAATCTTGCATCGTAGGGTAGGTTTATTTCTTACCTCAGGCTAGGAAGATGTGCGGAAGGGTATATTTACCATTTGTTTGGGTATTAAATCGAGGTGAGATCTTTGGACCTTGATCGATTCGGTTGTTAGAGAGTTTCAGGCGTATTCGAGCGAGCTTAGGGTATCCCTCACGAGAGGAGATTGAGTTTGCATCGATTTGGCGCGGACACTCGACTCTATTCCTCATCTGAGGATGGCACTTGCCGAGTTGAGAATTGAAGGACCAGTGAAAGATTTCTTTGGAGAAAGGCTTTATTAGGCCAAATGTTTCTCCTTGAGGCGCGATGTTATTTGTAAAGAAGAAGGATGGGGCCAGCTGCGTATGTGTATTGATTCTGACGGTGAACAAGGTAACTATCAAAAGCAGTATCCACTCCCGGGATTGGCGATTTGTTTGACGATTGCGGGGTGCAAAGTGTTTTCAAGATAGACATGCGATGCAGTTATCATCAGTGCGAGTTAGAGAGATAGATATCCCAAAGCGCATTCGGGACCGGTATGGGCACTATGAGTTTAGGGTGATGTCTTCCGGGTTGACAGCGCCCCGTGATATTCATGGATTTGATGAATAGGGTGTTGAGCCATTCTTGGATATATTCGTTATAGTGTTTATTGATGATATATTGGTGTATTCGCGCGAGCGAGAAGCATCTGAGATCATTTGAGGCGGTATTAGGAGTCCTCGAGGCCGGCGATTGTATGCCAAGTTCTCGAAGTGCGAGTTAGTTGGCGTCGGTGGCTTTCTTAGGACATGTTATCGGGTAGATGGTATTCGGGTTGTCTGATGAAGATTGAAGCGATCGAGACTTGGCGGACCAGCTACCTGCAAGCGGAGTGCGACTTTTGGGCACTTGCGAGCTATTATCGGAGGTTTGTAGAAAAGTTTGCTTATTTGGCACCTTTGACTAAGGCGCCTTGAAGCGGCTATGTTCGGTGGGCGGATACTTGTGAGAAAGTTTCGGTTGCTAAAGGAGAAGTTGGCGGCCGCCCGGTTCTTACTCTTCGAGAGGGCTTAGATGGATATGTGGTTTTTATTGTGGCGCGTCGGTGTCGGGCTTGGGTGCGTCTTGATGCGGCCGACAAGGTTATAGCTTATGCGTCGGCGGCTTAGGAAGCATGAGAAGAACTATCCAGCGCGTGACTTGGAGTTAGCGGCGGTGATTCGTACCTTGAAGATGCGGAGACATTATTTATATGGAGTTCGTGTGGACATTTACGGAACGCGAAGTCTCGGTACATCTTGGCGAGAGGAGGCGAACTTGCGGCGAAGGCGGTGGTTGGAGCTCTTAAGGATTACGATGTTGATATTACGTACCACGGGAAAGGCGATGTAGTTGCGGATGCCGCGAGTCGCGGTCGATGGGTAGTGCATGCGATGTTGACTAGAGAAAAAGGATATGATCAGAGTTACATCGACTAGCGAGCCTTGGGGTTCGTTTGGTTGGTCTATTAGTGTGAATTCGGGTTCGAGAGGTTGCGAGTCTTCCATCGTCGAGGAGGTGAAGAAGCGACGATATGAGGATCGATTTTGATGCGATGCAGAGATGCGGCTCTCGAGAAGGAGAAAAGTCTATTTGAGTAGCGCTGATGGGGTGCTAAGATTTGAGGCGGTTGTGTGTTCCGATGTGGCGAGGACCGTCGGTGCAGGAGGCACGCGGTGCTCGTTATTCTATTCATCGGGGTGACTAAGATGTATCATGACCTCGAATCGTATATTGGTGGGATGGCCTAAAGAGGGGCGTTGCGGAGTTCGTGTACGGTGCGGTGTCGTGAGTTAGGTTGAGCACGAAGCCGGTGAAACATTGCGAGCTATTGATATTACGACTTGGGCGGGAGGTGATAAATATGGATTTTATTACGGGGCTACCTACCGCTCGGAAGGAAGCGTGATTCCATTTCGGTGATTGTCGGCGGTGGCGAAATCAGCCCATTTCTTAGTCGAGCGGCGTTCTCGGTGAGACTATGCAGTTATATATTAGAGAGATTGTGAGGCTGCGGGGTCGGTGTCGATTATATCGAATAGAGAGCCCGGTTCTCGGCTAACCACGGAGGTCTTTTGAAGGGATTAGGGACGGTGAGTCTCGATGCAGCGTTTCATCCTCGAGGCAAGCGGGACGGGCGGCGCCTTATCAAACACGTGAGATATCTTTGCGGGCTTGTGTTATTGATTTCGAGGTAGCTGGGAGGATCATTTGCCTCTTGTGAGTTTGCTTACAACAGCGGCTACCATTCCGGTATTCGGATGGCGCCTTATGAGGCCTTATACGGGAGGAAGTGCGAGTCGCGATAGGCTGGTTCGAGTGGGAGAGGTTCGATTAGTCGGGCGGACTTAGTTCAGCGATGGATAAGGTGAAGCTTATCCGAGGCGGTTGTTGGCGGCTGAGTCGGCGAGAAGTCGTATGCAGATCATCGACATCGACACTTGGAATTTGAGATAGATGATTGGGTTTTCTAAAGGTATCGCCCATGAAGGCGTGATGAGATTGGAAAGAAGGGAAGCTTAGCCCAGTACATTGGGCGTATCAGATGTCAGTAGGGTAGGCGGGGTTACTATGAGTTAGATCTGCCGTCCGATTTGGAGCGGTACATCGATCTTCCATGTGTCCATGTTGCGGAAATGTATTGGAGATCCATCTAGAGTGCACCGGTTCATGAGTTGGGTAACATAGGAGTTATCGTATGAGAGAGTCATGCGCGGTACTCGATCGTCGGGTTAAGCGATTACGGACAAAGGAGGTGGCTTAGTCAAGGTCTTATGGCGAGCGAGCAGAGAGGAGATGGCGTGGGAAGCGAGAGGATGACATGATGAAGAAATATCCTCACTTATTCCTATACCTCGGGTAACCACGTTAAATTGTTGGTCTTTAAATTTAGTATTTATGCTTGAGTTTTGTTGTGGCGTGTGGGCGTCTTTATTTGAGTCTATCCGATATTGTGATTTGAGTAAGCTAGAAGAAACATTCGGACGAATGTTTCTAAGAGAGAATGTTATACCAGTGGTTTGGGCTGGACATGAGTGTCCCCGAGTAGCCTCTGTGGCATGACGGAGCGTGGCGCGAAGTGAGTGATTGTAGACGCGGCGCGCAGAAGTCGAGCAGCGCGAAATCTTGAGTCATTGAAGTACTCTTGGCCAGTAGCCAGGAAGCAGTCGCGGTGCGGAAGATCGAGGAAATCGAGCGGAAAAACTTAGGAAAATATGATCTTTTCTTTTAAAGGGCATGGGTGGGTGACAAGTGTCCCCCCCATCTGATTTCTGCATGCATTATATTGACCAAGTCTTAAAGACTTGGTCATCTTTCATCTCTCTCTTAGAAAAGCTCATCCTTCTCTCTTAAATTATTTCAAGCTCCTCCTTCTCTCTGAAACTTCAAGAGGTATTCTAGCCTTAGGAAAAATCTGAAAAAGTAAAAGGCAAGAAGGAAGTTTGTGGCTAGCTTGTGAAGGTTGTTGTGGTGGTGTTCTTGGAATAGAAGCTAGCAAATTGTTGGATAAATTTGGCTAAAGCTCTAAGGTAATGATTCTTCCTCTATTATTAGTTTTTAGTGTTGCATATTAAGAAGAAAGTACTTGTGGTAGTAAATAATGCTATTAGAGTCATTGCATGCAAGAAATGTGGGTTGGGTATGAAGGTTTTGGCTAAAGAGATATTATGAGCATGTTGTAGCCTACAAACTACTTTAGAATTGTTAAGTGTAGTATTATAATTTATAGGGCAGAATTTTACACACCCAAGATTAGGTGTGTAAACCCACTGTGTTAGTTTGGATGTTGGGCCTTAATGAGGCGTTTGAGTGTTGAAAATCGGCCTTTGAAAAGGTGGCAAAGTGAGTAGAAACAAAGGAAATGCTGCTTGATTTTCTTAGGAATTGGTAACTTGAATTTGGAATTTCTACATTGAAATTAGAGGTTAATAAACGCACTATGGTTATTATAGGTTGACATATTACTTGCGGTAGTTGGACTTAGCAAGTGGATTGACCGAAGAGGTATGTAGAGCTTTCCTATCTCTTGAGCATGAATAGTTGTATCTCTGTAGTACGGTATACGTACAAGAGTTGATAATCTACATTTGTTTTAAAGTATATGATACTTGTTTCATTTCAAAAGTATAAGTCCCTTGGATTTAGGGAAAATGTATTTGACGAAGGAATAACGCTAATTTAATGACTTTATGGGAAGTTGGTTATATTAGTTTTTGAAAGGTTCACAAAGAATGGTTTACTCTAATTAAAACAAGTACGGGTAAAGGATTTGAAACTATGGAAGGTGGATTAATTTTTAGGCATTGGTTGCCTAAGGTTTTAAAGGAAATGAAGTCACTTGATTTAGAAGCCTATTATATTTAAAAGGAAATGTGACTTGTTTTGAAAAGAAATTGTAACTTGATACTATGGTGATTAGTATCTTGGAATCTTTGTATAAAAAGAGTTTTTCTTAAAAAGTTAGAAGTACATGGTACTTGGGTTGAATTCCCGGATTTTCTATTAAAAGACATGTTAGTGCCTTAGAATACTAAAATGAGAGGATATATTAATAATGTTAATAAGAAGTTAGGGGATTTCTTAACTTGTTTATGTTATGATAAGCCGGTAGTGCTTATGTATGATATGATAGGCCGGTAGTGCTTATGTTGTGATATGATAGGCCGGTAGTGCTTATGTTGTGATATGATAGGCCGGTAGTGCTTATGTTATGTATGATAGCCGGATGAGCTATGTTATATATTTGTATTATTACGGGGTAAACCCCGGGTTATTATCTATGCCATGGATTTGCTACCCATGATGCGAGTGCGGCGCTTGCACTCATGCGGATCCGGATCCACGAGGATCCGTGCGGGTGAAATAGTCCCGTGCAGTCTGGCGATGGTACTCATGCGGATCCACGGGATCCGTGCGGGTGAAATAGTCTCGTGCGGGTGAAATAGTCCCGTGGCGAGGCGGATGACCTCATGCGGGTCCACGGGACCCGTGCGGGTGAAATAGTCCCGAGTAGGATTGCTTAATGATCTACGGCGAGGTACCTGTTTTGATCGTGAGCCTCTATTTTTATGCTATAAGTTTTATACTTGTTACTCTCGTTGTTAGTAAGGCACGGTGTAAGAAATTGATTTTTATCTATGACTCGGCTTATTTTTGACTTATGATATTACTACGGTATTTTCGGTTTACATACTTGAGTACGTTGTGTCTGACCCCCGCCGCCGAAATTTGCGTTCATCTGCGGTAAGGTAAGCGGTTGTGGTGTGGATCCTCGTTCTTAGGATCACTATTAGGTGTCGAAGCTCCGTTCCTCGGAAGCTTGTTTATTAGTACGGACATTCCACGATGCTATAGGTATTTTGTACATTCGGGGGTATGGCGGGCCTGTCCGCCAGTTGTTATCTTTAAGTGCGTAGTCACATTTATGTTTTGGGCTCTAGAACCGGTTGTACTACTATACATTGTTAAGTATGTTTTATGGAAAGCGACCTTATCGGTGGCGGTGATGTTACCACTTTTTATAAGTTATGTGCTATGTATGTTCATTGCTATTCTCGACATATACGGCGGGGTACCGGTAAGTACGATCGCGGCCGAGGTTGGGTCGTGACACATTTCTCGGAGGCTTGACTTTTAGTGCGATTCTCACGATGTTGTAGATATTATGTACATTGGGGTATGGCGAAGCCACTGTCGTCATAGTGGTTACACGTTCTTAGAAGTGCGTAGTCTGCTATACATTGGGTTGTTAAGGATGTAACTGTTCAGTTTTTGTTATATTTATGTTTACGGAAAGGTAGCCATTTTGGGTTAGCCTATTTCATGTTCTATATGGTTTCTTGTTTGTGAGTTTATTTCCGCTGGTTTTCTCTGATGTTGTATCACAAGGGTGCCCGGGGTAAGACACCAGTCACGGGTCCGAGGTCGGGTCGTGACAGCCATACCCCTGAATGTACATAAATCTACAATATCAGGGAAATCGTACCAAAAGACAAGCCTCCGGAGAAATTGTGCTTCTGACAACTGATCAGTGATCCTAAGAATGAGGATCCACCACCTTACCACCTACTGCTGCGTGAGCGGCCCCAGAAAGGGTCGATGCAACAGATATACCAAGTATGTAAAACTGAAAGTACTGAAATGAAATCATAAAGTCTTAAAAATAAAGTTGGAGACATGTATGATAACTCAAATAACAGTACATTGTGCCTTACTAACAAAGAGAGTACACAAGTGTATACTTTACTGCATAAAAATAGGAGGCTCATGATCAAAGTAGGGTCACCCGCCCGTAGTATCATTAAGCAATCCTACTCACGGGACTATTTCACCGCATAGGTCTGTGGACCCGTGATGAGTCATCCGCCTCGCGTGGGACTATTTCACCGCGTAGGACTATTTCACGCGCATGGGCGGTGGGCTGATGAAATTACAAGCGCACTTTTCATCATGGGTAGAAAATCCATGGAATAAGTAGTAACAGGGGTTTACCCATGAGAATAACATAACATAGCACAATGGCTATCATACATAACATAAGCGCTACAACATCATACATAACGTAAGCAAGTTAAGAAATCTCTAACAACATTAGCTTATTCATATACACTCTCATTTTAGTTTACTTAAGGCACTAACATGTCATTATAAAATCAGAATTTAACCCAAAGTACTACGTGCTTCTATTATTTTAAAATGACTCATTTTCATATAAAACTCCAAGATACTAATAATCGTAGTATCAAGCCATAATTACTTTTCAAGACAAGTCCTGATATCTTTTAGAAATACATTTATAGGCTTAAATCAAGTGACTTTACTTTATAAATCAATTTTCCTTTCTACATTTCAAGTCATTTATCCTTATTTACATCACTAGAGTAAACCATTTTTTCAACTTTCCATAAAGCTATTATAACCAACTTCCCATAAAGCCGTTATACTAACTTTATGCTTTAGACACTTACATTCTTCTTTATAACCAAGAGACTTAAACTTTCCAAAAAACCAAGTATCATATACTTTTGAAACACTTCAAGTCTCTTATCTTTAGAAACTAAGATATCCTTAATCTTTAAAACAAGTGAGTTAATTCCCTAACTCAACCAACTTGGACATTCTTAAAATAAGTCAAGGATATCAAATGAAACTAGATTCATCAAAATCTCGTACATCTACCGTACTATATATTTACAACTACGCATGCTCAAGTGATAGGAAAGTTCCACATACCTCTTCGGTTCAATCCACTTGCTAAGTCGATATGCCGTACGTAGTATGTCAACCTATAATGACCATAATACGTATATTAACTTCTAACTTCAAACGTAGAATATTCTAAGTGTAAAGTCACCAAATTCTACGGAAAATCGGACAACACTTCCTTTGTTTCTACGTATTTTCCACCCTTTTCAAGGCCCGAATTCAATAACCAAACGTGCCACATTTAAGGCTCAAAATGTAGTTAACAATAGGGGATTACACGCCTAACAAGACGTGTAAAAGTCCGCCCCACAATTGATATCAAACTAATCCAAAAAGGCAATGCCATTCACGGCCAATAGGTGTAACAACATATCATCCTTTCCAATTTCCTTTTCAATTCAAGTTGTTTAGTATAACATGTTATAAAGCCGCAATCGATTATAACAACTACAATCTTCAAGTAGATAACATGCGCCGATTCTAATTATCGACCAAATTGT
This sequence comes from Przewalskia tangutica, assembly GCA_029844215.1. Lineage (NCBI taxonomy): Eukaryota > Viridiplantae > Streptophyta > Magnoliopsida > Solanales > Solanaceae > Przewalskia > Przewalskia tangutica. The sequence continues at coordinate 82,970,109 of CM056723.1, read as the reverse complement.
AATTCAATTCCAAATGGCTAACAAAGTCATTTCGGATTTTAGGCTTCAATATCCATAACACTTATCGATCCTTAATACATATACCTCGTGCTTGTTAAAATGTAAACTACAATAATATGTAATCTTATAACACTAAGAGAACAAGATTGTTACCTTTGACAAGCCTTAATCAACAGATCGAAGTCGCTCCTTAGCAACTTAGCTCCTTTCCTTGACACTCGATCCATGCTTGAAGCCCTTAGAAGTTCTGAAACAACTTTCCTTCAATTTCCAATCCTAACTTATGAAGTCGACTTAGGTTTTCACCTTGCGACTAATGCAAAGCGACACTTTTGGGATCTTTCTGTTGAGATACCCTTACAATACCATAGGAACCTTGGTTTAAAGTATGGAGATTATTGAGCAACAAACAAAAAATTTTCTCTCCTTGAGGATGCCTAACCCGAGAGCACTCTTGTCAAGAACAAGTTTTTCTTGAAAATTTTACTAAGTGTGGGAACTTGTCTTGCTAGTAGTATGCTTATATAACACTATGTAGGGTCAATATTAGAACACGTGTTGGGCTTGGATGAAATTCATTTAAAAATCTAGCCAAGTGGCCGCGCGACTTAGTCGATAATATCAAGCTCTTAGCCTAGCAAGACTTGATCATCCTTACATTGGTCAAATGACCATTAGACCCATGGTCCATTCGACCATGACCATCAAAGGGGGTGGCGTGTGTCACCATAAGTTCTTATAATATTTCCTTTCCCGACATTCCATAATTCCGATAAATTTTTACTAGTCTCAAATCTTAATATTTTTGAGTTCTTACGTACGTTCTTATAAACATGTCCTGGAATTACGGGGTGTAACATTCTTCCCCCCTTAGAAACATTCGTCCCCGAATGTTCTTTCGGAGTCAATCTATAAATAGCGACATAGTTCTCCTTTTACAACCCCTACATAGCAATAATTCCCCACGTGGCCACATAATAGCACTTAAGAAAAATACTTCAATTAAAACTTGACAAGTAAGGGAAATGAATTACCTGAAGGTGTAGAGAATAAGTGAGGATACTTCCTCAACATGTCCTCATCCGCTTCGAGTCATCTCCTCCTTATTATCGTTCGCGAAGACTTTGGCGGAAGCCACGTCACAGTCGCTGATCGCGACTGGCGATCGAGTATCGCTATGGGACTATCCTCATCGATAACCCCTCTGTCACTGGACCTCGCTAGTGGGAAAACTCTCGATGTATCTACGATACCTTCCATAACATAGAAACATGGAAGGCGGATGTCTTGCCTCTAACTCAGATGGCGAGATCGACTCATAGCAACCTTGCCTACTCTGCGGATGATGCGGTAGGTCGATGTACCTTGGGCTAAGTTTCCCCTTCTTTACGAACCTCATCACACCGCCATGGGTGATACCTGAAGACCCAATCGTATACACGAAACTCCAAATGTCGGCGCCCGATTATCTGCGTAAGACTTACTGCGACTACGGTGCTAACGATCTATCACGGATAAGCGCCTTATCCACGGCTGTGAATCAAATGCAGGCCAACCAACATCGCGACCCGACCGGTCGCGGCGGTGCCTACACAGGCACCGTTCGGTATACATCGAGAGAATAACAATGGAACATACTGACTATATCAATACATAGAAAATAAACATCAACAGGCTAGCCGATAAGACCACCTTCTGTAAAATGTACATAAACCAAAATATATCAGTACAACTCTGTTCTTAAAACCCAAACCACAAATGTGACTACAGACCTCAAGGAATAACAACTGTGGCGGGACAGGGCCCCGCCATACCCCTGAATGTACATAATATCCACAATATCAGGGAAAATCGTACCAAAAGATAAGCCTCCGGAGAAATGGAGCTTCTGACACCTGATCAGTGTTCTTAAGAATAAGGATCCACCACCTGCTTACCACTGCAATGGCGTGAGCGGCCAGGAAAGGGGGTCGATTACCTGATATGTACCAAGTATGTAAAACTGGAAAAATACTGCAATTTACATCATAGGTCTAAAATAAAGCTGGAGACATGTATGATAACTCAAATAACAGTACATTGTGCCTTACTAACAAAGAGAGTACACAAGTGTATACTTTACTGCATAAAAATAGGAGGCTCATGATCAAAGTAGGGTCACCCGCCCGTAGTATCATTAAGCAATCCTACTCCTGGGACTATTTCACCCGCATAGGTCTGTGGACCCATGATGAGTCATCGCCTCGCGTGGGACTATTTCACCGCGTAGGACTATTTCACCGCGTGGGCCGGTGGGCCATAATGAATCTAAGCGCCGCACTTTCGCGTCATGGGTAGCAAATCCATGGAATTAGTAGTAACAGGGCTTTACCCGTAAGCATAACATAAACTAACACAGGCTATCATCGTAACATAAGCGCTAGAACATCATAACATAAGCAAGTTAAGAAATCTCTAACTTCATAAACATGCCACTGAAATTACGGGGTGTAACATTCTTCCCCCAGAAACATTAGTCTGAATGTTCTTTACGAAGTCAAACCTATAGATGGCGACATATTCTCCTTTTACAACCCTAAATACAATAATGCCACACGTGGCCACATAATAACACTTAAGTAAAATACTTGATTAAAACTTGACAAGTAAGAGAAAATGAATTACACGAAGGTGTAGGGAATAAGTGAGGATACTTCGCCAGCGTGTCTTCCTCAGCTTCCCAGTCATCTCCTCCTATTATCGTTCGCCACAAGACTTTGGCGGAAGCCCGTCTTGGTCGCGATCGCACGACTGGCGATCGAGTATCGCTATAGGACTCTCTCATACGATAACCCTCTGTCACTGGACCTCGCTAGTGGGAAAACTCTCGATGTATCTACGATACACTTCCAACATAGAAACATGGAAGGCCGGATGTCTTGCCTCTAACTACGATGGCGGATCGACTCATGAGCAACCTTGCTACTCTGCGGATGATCTGGTAAGGCCCGATGTACCTTGGGCTAAGTTTTCCTTCTTTAGAACCTCATCACACCGCCATGGGTGATACGCTCAAGAAGACCCAATCGTATACGAAACTCCAAATGTCGGCGCCCGATTATCTGCGTAAGACTTACTGGCTACGAGTGCTAACGATCTATCACGGATAAGCTTCGCTTATCCACGGCTGCTGAATCAAGTGCGGTCAACCAACATCACGACCGACCGGTCGCGGTAGTGCCTACACAGGCACCCCGTTCAGGTATACATCAGAGAATAACAGCGGAACATACACAACTATATCAATACATAGAAAATAAACATCAACAGGCTAGCCGATAAGACCACCTTCTGTAAAATGTACATAAACCAAAATATATCAGTACAACTCTGTTCTTAAAACCCAAACCACAAATGTGACTACTGGACCTCGAGGAATAACAAGCGTGGCGGGGACGGGGCCGCCGTACCTGAATGTACATAATATCCACAATATCAGGGAAAATCGTACCAAAAGATAAGCCTCCGGAGAAATGGAGCTTCTGACACCTGATCAGTGTTCTTAAGAATAAGGATCCACCACCTGCTTACCACTGCATGGCGTGAGCGCGGCCAGGAAAGGGGTCGATTACCTGATATGTACCAAGTATGTAAAACTGGAAAAATACTGCAATTTACATCATAGGTCTAAAATAAAGCTGGAGACATGTATGATAACCAAATTACAGTACACTGTGCCTTATTAACAATGAGAGTAACCAAGTTTATACTTTTACTGCATAAAAATAGGAGGCTCATGATCAAAGTAGGTCGCGCGTAGTATCATTAAGCAATCCTACTCACGGGACTATTTCACGCATAGGTCTACGGACCCATGATGGGCGATGCGCTCGCGTGGGACTATTTCACCCGCAGACTATTTCACCGCTTGGGCGGTGGGCCATGATGAGTACAAGCGCGCACTTTCGCGTCATGGGTAGCAAATCCATGGAATTAGTAGTAACAGGGGCTTTACCCGTAAGCATAACATAAACTAGCCTGGCCGGCTATCATACATAACATAAGCGCTAGAACATCATAACATAAGCAAGTTAAGAAATCTCTAACTTCATAAACGTACACTGAAATTACGGGGTGTAACATTCTTCCCCATTAGAAACATTAGTCCGAATGTTCTTTGATCAAACATAGATAGCGACATATTCTCCTTTTACAACCCTACGTACAATAATGCCACCGTGGCCACATAATAACACTTAAGTAAAATACTTGATTAAAACTTGACAAGTAAGAAAATGAATTACAGAAGGTGTAGGGAATAAGTGAGGATCTTCCTCAGCATGTCTTCCTCCGCTTCCCCAAGTCATCTCCTCACTATTATCATTCCGCCACAAGACTTTGTGGAAGCCACGTCCAGTCGCGATGATCGCGACACAGCGATCGAGTATCGCTATGGGACTCTCCTCATACGATAACCATACATCACTGGACCTCGCTTCAGGAAAACTCGATGGATCTCAGATACATACGTAGCGTAGAAACATGGAAGGCCGGATGTCCGCCTCTAAATCGATGGCGGATCGACTCATAGGCAACCTTGCCTACTCTACGGATGATGCGGTAGGGCCCGATGTACCTTGGGCTAAGTTTTCCCTTCTTCCAGAACCTCATCACACCGCCGTGGGTGATACCTTCAAGAAGACCCAATCGTCTACCTAAAACTCTAAATGTCGGCGCCGATTATCTGCGTAAGACTTGCCGACTACGAGCTGCTATGATGCATCTGGATAAGCCGCTTATCCACGACTGTTGAATCAAATGCAGGCCAACTAAGCACCTCGCCCGTCGAACCAACCAATCGACTATATTTACTGCCCGTACAAAGCCTCGTATGGCGCGCCACGAATGCTAGAATGGTAGATGTTGTTATAAGCAAACTCCATAAGAGGCAAATGATCCTCGGCTACCACGAAATCAATAACACGGGCGCGACATATCCTCGAGTGTGCGTATAGTATGCTCTGCTGCGTCGGTATGAGGATGAAGCGCGATGTGAGACTCACGTGTCCTAACCCGCCACGGAAAGACCTCGAAGTTAGCCATAAGCGGGATCCTGCATGCGATATAATCGATATAGGGACTGCATGCGATCTCACAATCTCACGATATACAATCTAGCATAATTCTCGGTGGCGTAGTCTTTGGAAGAAAGTGGGTTGATTTGTCGGCTGTCTCTGATAACCGGATGGAATCATACTTCCTCTGAGTGCGAGGTAACCACGTAACAAAGTCCATGTTGATCACCTCGGCTTCCGTAGCCGAATATCGATAGCCTTGATAGCCCACGAGCTTACGGTGCTCAACCTTGACCTGGCGATAATTAGGACCGAGCAACAAAACACGCCACGTCCTCTTGGGCCATCCCGCAATACATACATGCGAGGTCATGGTACGTCTTAGTCGACCGGATGAATAGAATAACGAACCTTTGTGTGCCTCACCGAATCTGTGGCGAAGTCCTGCAACATCGGGAACACACAATCTGCCCTCAAACCTTAGCACCCTATCAAGCGCTACCTCAAATAGACTCTTCTCCTCTCGAAGAGTTGTATCTCGATACCGTATCATAACTGGGTGCTCATACTGTCGCCTCTTTACCTCATCAACGATGGAAGACTTGGCAATCTCATGAACCCGTACCCCACTATCATCAGTATCGACCAATCGAACCCCAAGGCTCGCTAGCTGATGGATCTGACGGACCATGTCATGTCTCTGCTTTGTACCTCGGCGGACTCGCGTCGATCTACGACTCAAGCATCTGCAACCCGCGTTGGCTTTCGGATAGTATAGGATGTCAACATCATAATCCTTGACAACTCTAACCACCGTTTACGCATGAGTTCGACTCATACTGCTGAAGATGTCTTGAAGGCTCTTGTGTCTGTATAAATATCCACATGAACCCATTATAAATAATGTCTCCAAATCTTGAGGCATGAATAAGCTGCGTGACTCTAAGTCGTGGGTAGGGTAATTCTTCTCATGATTCCATAAGCTGGGAAGCATAGGCTATAACCTTGCGATCTTCATCAATCGCACCTGGCGATGCAGGGCATCGCAATAAATCACGTATCCTGCAACCCGCCGGGAAGAGTAAGAACTTGAGTCGTCGTCGACTTTTCCTTGATGGCGGAAGCCTTTCTCACGAGATTACGTCGCTGGAACTTAGCGCTTTACGAGTCAACCTAGTCAGCGGTCGCGATATCGAAGCAAGCGCTCCAACCTCGATAATAACTGCGGGCCTAAAGCTGCGCGCTCCGTGAGATAGTAGGTCTCGGCCAACCTTGACCGCCTCGATCTTTGTCGTATCAACAGAACACCGTATTGATAATGTGCCCGAGAATGCCAGGCCAACCAAAACTCACACTTGGAGAACTTGGCGAACAAGCGCCGGCTCGGAGGACCCAATACCGTTCTCAAGTGATCTGCGTACTCTCGCTGCATGCGCGAATAAACGAGAATGTCATCAATGAATACTATAACAAGCGTATCCAAAAATGGGTTGAACACGGTTCGTCAAATCCATAAATACGTGGGCGTTGGTCAAACGAAAGACATCACCGTGAACTCATAGTGCCCATGCAGGGTCGTGAATGCGATCTTTGGGATATCTGTCTCTAACTTCGCACATGATGATAACGGACGCATGTCTATCTTAGAAAACACCTCGCACCTGCAGTGGTCAAACAAATCATCAATCACGGGAGGGTATCTATTCTTAATGGTTACCTTATTGTTTGCTGTAATCAACAGCGTATGCACGTCCGTCCTTCTTCTTTACAAACAAAACCGGCGCTCCCGGGGAGAAACACTAGGCTGATAAAACCTTTTCCGGCAAATCTTTGGTGGTTCAACTCCTCAACTCGGCGGGTGCCATCTGCTCTGACGAAATAGATATAGGACGAGTGTCTGGCAATGTGTCAATACAGAAATCTATCTCCCTCTCGGGAGGAATACCTGGGAGATCATTTGGGAATACATCCGGAAACTATCTAACCACGGGCCGGTGAAGAGCGGCACCTCGGCCTGCGTATCGAATACGAACGGATGATAGATGTACCCTTTACGCACCATCTTCCTAGCCTTGAGGTAAGAAATAAACCTACCCCTCGGCAATTGTGTTGCCGCTTCCACTCGATAAGCGGCTCGCGAGGTGGAATCGGACCAACTGTCTCTGATCCAGCGTTGGCATAACGAAGCGACGATCTATACCCGTAATGACATCAAAATCTGTCGTCTCGGCTTTATCAAGTCTGCTAGTCGGCCATTGTAAATAAACAAGGCGACCTTTGTACACCTCGGCTAACACGAATCATCCGCGGCATAACTACCTCAAAATGCTCTATCGACACCGGCTCTATCTCGATTCTACATGATAAGAGAAACATAGGACAAGGTAGAACACGGATCTATCAAAGAATAAGCGTCCGACATGAAATCAATAATGTACATGTGGCGGCGTCAGAAACCTCACGATCTGGCGGTGGCTCACGGAATATATGCGGATCGTGGACGCTAGGCCCAGGACCTCGCGCGACCTCTACGCGGCTTGCGGTCTGTGAACACCACGCCTCCGGCGCATAACCACAAAAGAAGAGGAAAACCCAGCAACTGAACTTGTCGGCTAAACCATACCACCGATGCTGCCTCTGGTCGGATAATCTCTCTTCAAATGGCCTGCGTACAGAGTAACAAGCTCACGGAGAACCACGACACCCGCGATGGGAATCACCGCATCGACCACAGAGTATAAGTGGCCTCGTCGGGCGGAACCCGGTTCCTCTGGGAACCGAAGCCACAGAGCCCTATCACGCCACGGACGACCGATCAAACCTCACGCGAGAAAACCGAAGGAGCACTTTGTCTTTGGTGAAATGTGGACTGGCCTCTGCTTGAAATTTGTCGCCTCGAAAATCACCACGAGACCTCTTTGTCACAGCCTCTTGGTGGCTTTGAGTCTGGCGATCCTCCGTCTCTCATCCTCTATCACTTGCGCATAAGCTGCGTCTGGCAATATCCATACGGGATTTGAAGGGCCACCCAGCGTCACGATAATCATATAGCGGTCTAGCCCGTCACATAGCGATGAACTCTATCTGTCATGTCATCCACAATGGTGAGCGCATACCTGGCCAATGAGTCAAACTCCAGGTTGTACTCTCTGATAGTCCTCCCATTCTGTCTCAATGTCAAGAATCTATCTACGCGGGCTCTCGCCGTCTCGGGAGGCAAAAAGTGATCGGGAAGGCCTCTGTGAACTCCTCCTGTTATACCCCGTATTCTCGGGGTATGTATCACGAGGGCGTGCGTGCGAGCACGACAGAAAAAATTGGAAAGGAAGAAAGAGTGATTCTTCCACGGAAAAAGTTCCGGTTTTGTAAGGAAAAATGTTAGTTGAAGGGAATTGGGTTCCCAGTTTGGAATTTGGGCTTCTTAGTTTATATTAGAATTTTGGAATTTTATTTTGGAAATGGTCACGTGGGGCCACGGGAGAAATTCTGATTTGTAGGAGCCACTTTGTTTTGAGATTTTGGCCATTGTGGATATTTTTGAAGATGTTTTTGAGGGCGATAGGAGGGTGACACGTGTCACCCCGCCTAGGTGGCTTAGTAGAATGACATTTGTGCCTGACACGGTTAAGTCGTTTTCGGCGAAGCGTTTTACATAACTGCGAAGGAAAATTAGGCTATGTCGTTTTGTATTTTTGCGGATTTTTAGAGAGCGAAACCTTTTGGACCAGCGGGAGGGTGACACTTGTCACCTCGTTAGACGATTTGGAGGCGGTCAGGTGGGTTGGCACTTGGCCATTGGCCTGAAGTGTGCCTTGCTTTGTGGCTTGTTTTGTGGAGTGTTTTGTGGAGTAGGGTTTAGGGTGCACTTGGCTTAATCTTGCCACTTACACTTGCTATACACTTGGAAGGATCTTGGCCACTTGGTTGGCCTTTGGTTTTGCTATAAATACCCCAAGTGTGAAGACTTCATCCGTTCAAAAACTTCCAAGTCTTGAAACCCTCTCCTCCCCCTTTGTGAGCTCTTGGCGAGAGCCTTCCCACTCCGCACCGTGTGGCCTTTGGTAGGGGTTCCACTTCCAGCTTTGTGGTGCTAGTAGGGTACCCACTGCTAGTTGTTTTAGTATAATACCCTCATTGTGGTATTGAAATACTTCTCTAGTATTGTTATAATGCCCAAAATACCTTAGCCTTGTACCTTGTAGTATTCCAAAGATACCTCTATCGTAGAGTCAGGAAATACTACCTTTTGTCCTTTTTAGTCTCAGCCAGAAACCACTAAGGAAATCTTCGTAGTTGGTTGAAGTATTTGAGTAGAAGTTAGTTAGAACTTCTAAGGGTTGTTTGGAGCGCCGGGTAGGAGCTAAACCTTGCTCGGGATCGACATTATAACTTGGATAATTTTGGGCTTATCGAGGTAATTATCTTGTCCTCTGTTGTAATTGGAAATTACATGTTTGTTAGAATATATAGTTGAAGTATACTATATATGGAACTATACTTAGTATTCGGCAATGTCTTTTGACTTAAGCTGAAGAATAAAGAAGCCCATTTGTATTTACATGGGGTGTGTGCGGTAGACTTGTGTAGTATTCGAGTAGAATTGTACACGTCAGGTTAGGCGTGTAAACCCCACGGTTGGCTTGGTAGCGGCCTCGTTAGAGAGGAGATTCTGTTGTTGCGGGGAAGATCTTTGGAATTTTACGTAGAAGATAGAAACTTGTGTTTTGGGGTTAATAGGCGTTTGTGACCTTTATAGGTGAAAGTACTAAGAGTAGCGTATTACACTCGAGGAGTGGAAAGGGCTAGCAAGGTTGTAGTACTTGGAGCATTTTGCTTATTGTCGATAAATCGTCGCGAGGTATGTGAACCTCTTCCTATCTTTTCTAGCATGATTGTTGTGAACTATGTAGTGCGGTAGGCGTACATGTGCTAAGTGATTTGGTTGGTTTACAACATAGGGTGTTATAATAGCTTTATGGGAAGTTAGTTATAACGACCTTATGTAGTGAAAATGGTTTCTTGATGTTAGAAGTTAAGAGACTTGATCTTATAAGATAAGAGACTTAACTTATTTGTTTTAATGTGGATGTTTGTGTGAAACCTCATTCGTGCGTAATGAGTACTTGGTTTTAAAGGGATAATGTTTCTTGATTTGGGAATCGAATGTGTATCGGCAGACCATTGCGGCGTTAATAAAGGAAAAATGTATTGAATAATGATGTGTTGTATTAAAACCGGTAGAAACCTCCATCTGCATAGAAGCTAAGATGAGACAAAATGATATTACATTTTCTAGATCATGTTCTTTGTAATAAGATCGTTATAAACAAGAATAAACTACTCGCATATATGACATATGTTACTCGATTGTTTTAAAGAGATTAAGACTATGAGTTATGAAACCTTTCTAAAATAAGTGACTTGAGCATTTGAAAATGAGAAGCTTGAGTAATTGAAACTAGGCAAAGCTGGAACTTAGGAAAAGAATGTTGTTACTTGATTTTGAAAAGGAATGTGGGTTGGTCATTCTAATACTACGGGTATAGGGTGACTTTTATAAAAGTAATGGATCTCTTTTAAAAGAACTTAACGTATGTAGTACTTTGGGGTTAAAACCGGACTTTGGCATAAAATGAAAGTACTTTGAGTTGTGTGAAACTTACTATGCTTGTTGTTGTGAAACTTGCCTATCTTGTGATGATAGCCTTTGTTGTGCAAGTGTGGTATTTACGTATTCTGGCGTCTCGATAGAGGCGGTCGACTTATTGAGAACTTACTTGGGCGTCTTTGGCGGTGATGGAGAATTCCACGGGTATGTTTCCATTTTGATTCTTGTCTTGTTGTTGATGTCACATGGACATGTCTATCTGCCGTCTGATAGGGGCATCGCGGCCGTGCGGGGTTGATTACCGATATATTGTTATTGTGGTTACATGGACATGTCTACGAAGTAAATTAGGGGCATGTGGCCATGCGGCGAGTTGATCACGGTATATTATTGTTGATGTCACATGGGCGTGTCTACAGGGTAGAATTAGGGGCATGTGGCCATGGGGCATTGGTATTATTGTTGCATCATGGACATGTCTGCCGATCTGAAATCAGGGGCATGCGGCCATGATCACGAACATGATTGATGTTGTGGGCGTGAGACCCGTAGTTATATTTGAGTGATGACTTGAGGCGTGAGTCACATTTGGACATATTGCTTTTATGTTGTGGCGTAGTTTGGTTATCATACATGTCTCTGCTTTATATAGACTAGTATGATTTCATTCTGATATTTTCTGATTTCACATACTTGGTACTGTTATCTTGACCTCCTTGAGGCTGCGTTCATCTGCGCGGTAGAAGTACATCGATCGTGGATCCTCGCTCTTAGGATCTCGATTCGGCGTTTTGGGAAGCTCCGTTTCTCGGAGGCTTATCTTTTGGTATGTGTTCCACTGAGTTGTAGGTTCTTGTACATTCGGGGGTATGGCGAGACCTGTCCGTCATAGTTGTTGTAAATCTTAGAGTGCAGTAATCTTGTTGTGGGCGGGGTTTGAAAAAAGGATTAAGCTATTCGTTTTGTAAGAGTTGTATTTATATATGTTATTGGAAGGTAGCAGTTGGGTTGGCTGTTTTATGATCATATATCTTGTTTCTTGTTTAAAGTTTTATTTTCATTTGGTTTTCTCGATGTTGTGTCACTAGGGTGCGGGATAAGGCACGATGCTTGGGCCGGGGAGTCGTTACACTAAAGGCTGGAAGAGCACCTCGCATCTAGGCGGCTCTGCGGCTCAGCAAGTTCAGCTGATATCACGTGGCGGTAAGAGGCTAGCATAAGCGACTGTCTCCGAGGCCCTAATCACTGCGTAGTCGGCTATGGCTTGCGAATAAACTCACGAGGAACCTCGCCGGATCTCGAACCATAGAACTTCGGGTGGATGACAACCCGGAAAATCCGAATCCATGGCATCGGCTCACAGGGTTAGCTACGTACTCACATCGTGTTGCCACCGCTTATCTTTGGTCAATAGCGGATCTGCTCTCCATAATATCTATACTCACCCCAGGCTGCGGGCTGAGGCTCAGTGCAGGAACCTCTGGAGCTCTGACGGCTCTCGGCTCTGTCTGTAGGCGTGGTGAACTCGCCGACCGCTCTGACCTCGGGCATAGTGCGTGCACGAGTCTAGTAACCCTCTGCGTCTGCATTAGCGACTCTGTTCTTTGCCTTGCCCCACGGGCCTGGTCGCCTTAGTGGAGGCATAAGCGATACATAAGAATAGGTCGGAGAGGATTGACCTAATAAGGCGACTTTCTTGCGCGATCTCGGAGAGAAGAATGGAAACCAATCCTAAATGTCCTGCGACCTCACGATTATAGATGTGGTGCCAACAGCAGATAATCAACACTCTACTAGACCGCGGTGTGTAGACACTTTCAGAGGACTAAGCGCTCACGATGCCACTTTTGTCATGACGGACCGGGGCGCGTAGTGCCCTACACAGGCACCGTTGAGTATACATCGAGGAGAATAGCAGCGGAACATACACAACCATATCAATACTTAGAAAATAAACATCAACAGGCTAGCCGATAAGGCCACCTTCCGTAAAATGTACATAAACCAAAATATATCAGTACAACTCTGTTCTTAAAACCCAAACCATAAATGTGACTCTGAGGACCTCAGGAATAACAAGCATGGCGGACGGGGCCCGCCGTACCACGAATGTACATAATATCCACAATATCGGGGAAAACCGTGCAAAAGATAAGCCTCGGAGAAATGGAGCTTGACACTGATCGGTGATCCTAAGAATGAGGATCCACCACCTTACCCACCTGCGGCGTGAGCGGCCAGAAAGGGGTCGATTACCAATATGTACCAAGTATGTAAAACTGGAAAAATACTGCAATTTACATCATAGGTCTAAAATAAAGCTGGAGACATGTATGATAACCAAATTACAGTACAATGTGCCTTACTAACAATGAGAGTAACCAAGTATATACTTTCTTGCGTAAAAATAGGAGGCTCGTGATCGATGTAGGGTCACGCGTAGTATCATTAAGCAATCCTACTCACGGGACTATTTCACTGCATGGGTCTACGGAACGCAATGGGCGATGCGCTCGCGTGGGACTATTTCACCGCCAGGACTATTTCACCGCTTGGGCGGTGGGCCATGATGAAAAACGCGCACTTTCGCGTCATGGGTAACAAATCCATGGAATTAGTAGTAACGGGGCTTTACCGTAAGCATAACATAAACTAACCTGTTGGCTATCATACATAACATAAAGCGCTAGGAACATCATAACATAAGCAAGTTAAGAAATCCCCTAACTTCTTATTAACATTATTATTATACCCTCTCATTTTAGTTTACTTAAGGCACTAACATGTCATTTTAAAAATCCGAAAATTTAACCCAAAGTACTACGTACTTCTACCCTTTTAAAATGACTCCTTTTTTTTCATATAAAACTTCCAAGATACTAATAACCATATTATCAAGTCCTATCTACTTTTCAAGACAAGTCACAATACCTTTTTAGAAAATACGTTTATAGGCTTCTAAATCAAGTGACTTCTTTCTTTTAAAACCTTAAGCAATTGATGCCTTCAAATCAATTTGTCTTTCATTATTTCAAGTCATTTACCATACTTACATTACTTAGAGTAAACCACTCTTTTTAACTTTTCATAAAGCTATTATAACCAACTTCCCATAAAGTCGTTATATTAACTTTATACTTTAAACAATTACATTCTTCCATATATCCAAGGGCTTATACTTTCAAACTAGACAAGTATCATATACTTTAAAAAATACTTCAAGTCCTTAACTTTGAAAACTAAGACATCCTTAATGCTTTTAAACAAGTGAGTTAATCTCTAACTTTCGACCAACTTGGACATTCTTAAAACAAGTAAAGGATATCAAAATCTTGTGCGTCTACCGTACTATATAGTACAACTACTCATGCTCGAGAGATAGGAAAGTTCCACATACCTCTTGGTTGATCCACTTGCAAAGTCAATATGCATACGTAGTATGTCAACTATAATGACCATGTCGTCTATTAACTTCTTACTTCAAGCGTAGAATATTTTAAGTGTAAAGTCACTAAATTCTACGGAAAATCGAGCGACACTTCCTTTGTTTCTACATACTTTTCCACCTTTTTCAAGGCGAATTCAATAACCAAACACGCCACATTTAAGTCTCGACAATGTAGTTAACAATGAGGATTACGCAGCAAGGCGTGTAAAATTCATCACAATTGATACGAAACTAGTACAAACTTACAAGGTCAATTCGTGACTTGGTGCAACAACACAAATTCTTATCAATTCCTTTTCAATCCAAGTTGTTTAGTATAACATGATATCAAGCGCGATCGATTATAACTACTACAATATTCAAGTAGGTAACGTCGGCGATTCTAATTAACGACCAAATTATATTTCAATTTCAAATGGCTAGAATGTCGTTTCGGTTCTAGGCTTCTACTATCCATATCACTTATAAATCTTCAACACATAATACTTCGTACTAGTTAAAATGTAAGGCTCTGACAATAGGTAATCTTATAACACTTTAAGAGAACAAGATTGTTACCTCAGCGAGCCTTAATTCACTTGAATCACGAAGTCGCTCCTATCGACTTAGAGCCTCTCCTTGACACTTCAATCGCCACTTGAGACCAGAAGATCACAAACAACTTTCCTTTAATCTTTCAATCCAAACCTATGAAAGCAACTAGGTTTTCACGCTTGCGACTATCTGAAAGCGATATTTTTAGGGATCTTTCTATTGAGATACCGCACAATACCCTCATGAACCTTGTTTTAAAGTATTGATGTTATTGAATGACAAACAAAAAAATTTCTTCTTCCTCAAACCCTAACCGAGAGCTCTCATATGTTCATCCAATTTTCTTGAAAATTTAGCTAAGTGTGGAAGCTTGTCTTACTACTAGTATACATATATAACTTAGGAAGGGTCGATATTAGCACTGATTGTGTGGCTTGGATGAGTTTCACATGGATCTAGCCCAAGTGGCCCTTGGACTTAGTCAACATTGTCAAGCTTGAGACTTAGCAAGATTTGCTCATCTATTTAATGGTCAAATGACCCTTTTACCCATGTCGAATCATCGAAGACCAATAAGGGGTGTGGCGTGTCGCGCCCGTTTAATAACAATATTTCATTTTAGACAATTCCATAGTGCGATAAATTTTTACTAGTCTCAAATCATAACATTTGTGAGTTCTTACATACGTTCTTATAAACATGCCCTGGAATTACGGGGTGTAACACAACTGAACCTCGCCCACGTCGAACCAACCAATCGGCGACTGCTACTGCCCGTACAAAGCCTCGTATGGCGCCCGTCGAATGCTAGAATGGTAGGTGTTGTTATAAGCAAACTCGCGAGGCAAATGATCCTCGGCTACCCACGAAATCAATAACACGGGCCCGACATATCCTCGAGTATGCGGATAGTACCTCTGCTGCCGTCGATGCGAGGATGAAACACGATCTTGAGACTCACTGTGTCGAACCCACGGAAAGACCTCAGGAAGTTAGCGAAATGCGGGCTTCTGCGTATAATATAATCGATATAGGAACTCCGTGCAGTCTCACAATCTCCCTGATATACAATCTATCATAATCCTCGTAGGAAGCGTAGTCTGTTGGAAAAAAGGGGCTGATTTAGTCGGCTGTCTCTGATAACCGGATGAAATCACGCTTCCTATGAGTGCGAGGTAACCAGTAACAAAATCCATGTTTATCACCTCCAGCTTCCGTGCCGGAACTTGATACGCTGATAGCCCTCGGGCTTTTGGTGCTTCAACCTTGACACATTGACAATTCGGACGAGCAACAAACCGCTTCCACGTCCTCTTGGGCCGTCCGCTGATATATACATCGAGGTCATGGTACGTCTTAGTCGACGGATGAATTGAGTATGAGCTATGTATCTCCCCAGAATCTGGGCGAAGTCTGTGACATCGGGAACACACAATCGCCCTCAAATCTTAGCACCCGTCGCTACCTCGAAAAACTCTTCTCTGTCGAAGAGTCGTATCTAAATCTTTGCATCATCGCAGGTCCTCATCGTCGCCTCTTAACTTATCGATGATGGAAGACTCGGTGTCACGACCGAACAGACCCATGTTGGTGCCTTACCGGGCACCAGTAGACATACATCAGTAATGTCGGAATATAAAACAAGACATGAAAAAATAAGAAATTCGAAAAAGTTTATATGAGAAAAGTTGCCTTTCGGCATATATATATAAAAACTTAAATCCGAATAGTTACCTCCCATTTAAAAACTACGCCTGGCAGATTACTCTGGACCTCACAGAATGATAAATCAATAATGGCGGGACGGGGCCGCCGTACCCTGAATGTAAGTACTGATGACGGGGACTATACGTGATAAGCCTCGGAGAAAGCGGAGCTTCCCAAAGCATTGACGTGATCCTAGGCGAGGATCGGCGGCGGTGTACTTCACTGCGGCATGAGCGGCCCCGTAGGAGTCGATCTGGAGTGCAGTATGTGGCGAAAATCGTAAATGAAATCATAGTAGTCTATATAAAGAAGGATACATGTATGATAGCAAACTACGATTCCTGATAAATAGCGATCATGTCAAGTCGAGGACTCGCGCCTCAAAGTCATCACTCGAATATAACTATGGGTCTCACGCCACAACATCAATCATGCGTGGAATACGCCCGCCGCTGGCGATCATGATATAAAAGCACGAGAATACCATGAACACGGGTCCACTGTGTCATAATAAAACCGTCTGGGGTAAATGCGAAGGCATGGCGGACTACTAAAACCAGCAGTACCAACAAGGTCATAAAGCGTATCATGAGATCTGTCTGACCGCCACGTGATCGGCGGCCGCTCGCGCGATTATCTAATGTCGCGTCTAGTCTGGAACTTCCCACGACTCCGCATAGGCCACTCGCATAGGCGCGTGAGGTATTCCTGCGTCGGTGCTACTCCCCGGCGTCACGGACTCGCGATCCGCGTAGCCGCATAGACCGCGTGACCACAAAGGCGCGCACTAACACCGGAACTCGTAGCTCGCGCCGGTCCCTGGACCGCGTAGGTATCCTCGAATCATAGTCACCTGGTGCTGAGTATTACCCGCGTGGAGGCGGCAACCCGGGATCAAGTCAAGGTGAGTGACATAATACTAACATAACGCTTATCGTTAAACAACATAAGTACAATCGAAACCCGCTTACACGACATTACAAGACACTAACACACGTAGCATCCTAACATGTTTATTTATCAAACCAACAAGAAAGTATTACAAGGCTATCACAAACCAACATAGTCAAGTTATTCACACAAGGTACTTTCTACTTTATGTCAATCAAGCTCGGGTTTTTATCCCCAAAATACTTCATACACTAACTCTTTAAAAGACCCGCTTCTTTCACAAAAGTCACACAATACCCGTAGTATAAAAATAGAGTGACTATCTTTTTAAGTAAACCAAAACACTTCCCTTTGTAAAATAAAGTAACAACATTATTTTCCAAACGTTCAAGTTTGCCTAATTTCAAATGCTCAAGTTTCTCATTTTCGAAAGGTTTCGTAGTTCATAGTCTTAATCACTTAATAATATATTTTCTCTTTTAAAACCATTTGAGAAACATATGCCTTATGTGTGAGTAGGTTATTCTTGTTCATAACAATCTTATTAAAGCAACCATGATCTAGGAAATGTAATATCATTTTGTCTCATCTTAGCTTCTATGCAGATGGAGGTTTCTACTGGTTTTAATAATACTTAATTAGTCAAAACATTTCCCTTTATTAACGCTGCAGTGATTTGTTCGATACTTATTCTGATTTCCGAAATCAGTAAAACATTATTCCTTTTAACGACCAAGTACTTATTACTCACGAATGAGGTTTCACACTTTTTAACAAAATTCATATTAATATAATTAAGTCAAGTCTCTTATCTTTTAAGATCAAGTCTCTTAATTTCTAAAATCAATAAACCATTCTTTTTATCTCTCTTAAGTCGTTATACCTAACTTCCCATAAAGCTAGTATAACTCTTAAGCTTTTAAAACCAAGTATTACTCTTCTTTCAAAAAGGTTTCTTAATTCTTTTGAAATACTTCAAGATTCTTATTATTTAGACTCAAGTCAAAAGACATGTGATAAAACCACGTTCGGTTAACACACGTCGTCTACAGTACTATATATATTCTTTTAAAATATCATGCTCGAGAGGATAGGAAGAATCACGTACCTCGCGACGATTATCGACTAATAGCAAAATGCTCATGCTATAACCCGGTTAGCCTTGTCCACCTTTCAAGTAGAACATGCTACTCGCAGAACTTCAACCTATAACGGTTATACAAGTCTATCAATGTCTAGACTACTCGGTAGAATAAATCTAGATACAAGATTCTACGGAAAATTGGGCAATGACTTACTGCAGTCAAACTTCACAAGTCTACTGTAAATACAGTCCTATGTAAGTACAGTTCAATTCCCTTCTTATATACCTTCCTTGTATATATCTTATACTCATTTCTATACTACTACAGTATGTAATTTTCAATTACAATATAAGGACAAGAGTATTTACCTCGGTAAGCCCAAAATTATCCAAGTTTAAATGTCGATCCTGAGCAACGTCTAGCTCTACTGCAGGCGCTCGACCCGCTCCAAACAACCCTTAGAAGTTCCCAACAACTTCTAATTAGCACTTCAACCAACTATGAAGATTTTCCTTAGGGTTTCGTTTTTGTGACTGAAGGGAAGTATAATAGTATTTCTGGGCTTTTAGTATAGGTGTAACCTTGGAATACTACAAGGTACTTGGGCCAAGGTATTTTGGAATAGTAACAATACTTGGAGAATACTTTTCTACCATGGGGGGTGTATTTTTAGAAAACAATTCAAGGAAGGGGGTGTGTGTCTCGGCCAAGGGCCTCTCGAAGGGGAGGGGAGGAGCTCTTTGGGCGAGCTTCGCTCTGAGGAGGAAGGATTTTTCAAGACTTAGAAAGTTGTGTTGTGGATGAAGAAGTCTTCAAAAAAGGGGGGGGGGGGTATTTATAGGCCAATCAATGGCCAAGATTAAGACAAGTGGGGGGCAAGTGTAGGGTGAGAATTTGGACAAGTGTGTGTGGGTCCCACCTTATCCATCTACCACACAAAATATCACAAAATATCCTACCCGACTCGAAGGCTTGAAATCGTCAATTGGCGCCCGTAAATCCGCCAATTTGAGGGTGACAAGTGTAAGCCTCTCGTTGGTCAAAATATTTCATCTCTCGGAAAAATCCATAAAAATTATAAATGACATAGTAGTAATTTTCCCTCATGAAGTTTTGTAAAACGTTTCGTCGAAAAACGATTCTTTTCGCTAGTTGTGAACAAATTCCGCCCCTTTGCCTACTTTAAGGCTCAAACTTTTCTACGTACGCCCTCACGTACATACTCTGGACATATGGGATATAACATTCTCCCCTCCTTAGAAACATTCGTCCCGAATGTTCCTTCTAAGTCTCAAAACACACATGCGCTCGTATAGTCTTCACTACTATACTTACGAAAACAAACATGCCACACGCCCACAGTTAACAGCGCAATACTTTGCTTGATCCGAGAATCACCTCCGTTATTACACAAGCTCCCACGAGGTCTAAAATATACTCGCCGCACGCCAGCTATAAAAGAAATGATCACGTCTATGTTCTTGATACGTACTCGCTTCTTCCCTTATTAAATCGTACCTGCTCGTACACTCGAACTCTTTCTCATAACTTACCACATTTATTCTTGCTTGGTTCCAAAATCTCGGGTTACTATCTCGACTTGGTCATCGTGCTTGGGAACACTCGGATGGATCTCAGATACTTTTCGAACATAACAACATGAAAGGCAGGACATCTGCCTCACAAGTCGGACGGCAAATGCTAACATATAGGCAACGACCTATTCTTCCTTATGATCTAGAAGGGCCCAGTAACTCGGGCTAAGTTTCTCTGTTTTCCAAAATTCGTCACACCGCACTAGGGGTGGTACCTTGAAGACCAGCGTCGGCACGAACTCCAAGCATCGTCGCGATTATCCATACGACTTACGGTGACTCTGAGTGCGATAACCTCTTACGGATAAACCGCTATCCGCGTCCTGAGAAACAAGTATGAACCAACTATCTGAACCTTGCCAACATCAGACCAATCGGCCAAACTTACACTTCCGCCCTCTGAGGCCGTAGGCGACATCGAATCTTGAAATGGTAGTTATTAAAACACTCCTCGACATGAGGCAACCATCCTCGCTACCCACGAAATCCAAACAACGGCGAGGCGAATGCGTCTGGAGACTGCTGAGTTCTAACCTGCTGGTAAAACTTTGAAAGAAATAAGCGTAACACGGGCTCATTGCTGTCATAAGGTGAAATTAGGCACCTCGCGCGACCTTACAACCTTCGATATAATCATCTCGCGTAACCGGCTGCAAGTACGGTTTTGATTGAAAGATAAGATGGGTGACCTCGTCGGCCCATTCTTGGTCGAGCGCGTCCACGAACTTCGTCTGTTTGGTTAACTAAACTTGGGCCTAACACCCTCGTGACCCCACCACCTGGCGGGACCACCTCGAACTGACCCCACCTCATTACAGGCCGCGGGTTGACCCGCGATCGGTCCTCGACCCGACCCGCTATTGCGTAATAAAAAAAACACCTTGTTCCCCGATCCGGAAAAATCTCACCATCGAGTCACGAAAACCTAGTGGTCTTCTTAGCTCAACTACCCTCTTTCATAACATACCACTCAGGGACTTATCACACAAATTTATCTCACGTGCACTATGCACTCCGATAAGGGTCAAACATAAAAATACATCTTTTACTCGAGATGGCCTTACCTCTAAGGTCTCCACGTATAAAACTCTAAGGCTCACACTTTTCCTATCCCCAATCTTACCCTTTTAACTAACCATGATTTCTAATCACAATTTACCTGATGCTATCGAACATAACACTTAAGATACAACATCTTATCACGCGCTAATCTCTAGCGGGTTAAGGATATACCTGTATCTACTGCTTCACTTCCCCTTTGTTGTTCTAATCAATCCTGCCCTGTTGGGCGCATAGCTAGGGAAGATGATGGGTAGTCAGCGATCACGAAGGTGAGTCCTCCTACTTGCGTCCCTCCTGCTAGGACATCCTTTCGACCACATGGCCTGACGCGAGTAAAACAAGTACCAACAAAGGCGACATTCCGGGATGGCGCTGTCGCTGTGAACAACGGGAAAAAGCGAATCGGTTGCATTGGAACCTCGTGTATCTGTAAATCGGAAGCCACGGAGCTCGACCAACTCAGACATACCTCGAACATCACGAAGTGCAGTGGAGGACCACTCTGTATTGGCGGAGGTGCGTAACGATCTGCTTTGAGAAGGTCCGCCTCGAAAGTTACCAAAGGTATCACGACCCGACCGGGACGCGGCCAGTGCCACTACAGGCACCCCTCTTGCATACATCGAGAGAATAGCGGCGGAACATACTGCAGTGATAAAATACTTAAACATATAATAACAAGCTGGCCGATAAGGCCACCTTAGTAACTTATACCAATAAAGCGGTACATTTTTTCCTTTACAACCCGATCCACAATGTGACTACGGACCTCACAGAATAACAATCCTGGCGGGACGGGGCCCGCCATACCCACGAATGTACAACAATGACAATACCGAGGATAAGCCTCCGAAATGAGGAGCTTCTCAGCGGTGAGCAGTGATCTAGGCGAGGATCGGACAGTACTCTACTGCGGCGTGAGCGGCCCGAAGAAGTCGGTCAACATGTACCAAATATGTGGCGAAATCTTGTAATGAAATCATAAGTCTAATAATAAAGCGGAGACATGTATGATACTCGTTTAACGATGCTGCCTTACTAACAATGAGAGTAAATAGGTGTATCTTACAATATAAAGTAGGAAGCTCGCGATCAAAGCGGGACCACTGTCAGCGATGTCGTTAGCGATCATATTCACGGGACTATTTCACCCACATAGATCGCGTGGACCCGCGT
The DNA here is from genome assembly GCA_029844215.1 of Przewalskia tangutica. NCBI lineage: Eukaryota > Viridiplantae > Streptophyta > Magnoliopsida > Solanales > Solanaceae > Przewalskia > Przewalskia tangutica. Next base: position 82,947,949 of record CM056723.1, on the reverse strand, counting down.
AGGTATTCCTCGCATGGGACTATTTCACCGCGTAAGCCACTACGGACTCGCGTGAGGTATTCCTCGCATAAATTTGGACCGCGCGTGGGACTATTTCACCGCGTAAGCCCTACGGACTCGTGTATGAGGTATTCGCCGCATCGTGGGTAGCAAATCCACGGAAATATGCAATGCCACAAACCGGAATGACCCGCGATTATTCTTGAACTACTAGCACAAATCAGGCTATCACCATAACATAAGCACTCTGAAACATCACGCGATATATAAGTAAGTTAAGCGATCCTAACTTCTTATTATTACATTTCATATACCTCTCATTTTAGTTTACTTAAGGCACTAACATGTTCTTTATAAAAATCAGAATTTAACCCAAAGTACTACGTACTTCTATTCTTTCAAAATGACTCGTTTCATTATAAAACTTCCAAGATACTAATAAGTAGTATCGAGTTACAATTTCTTTTTCAAGACAAGTCCTGATACTTTTAGAAATAAAATTAGGCTTAAATCAAGTGACTTCTTCTCTCGTAAAAGCCTTAGGCAATTGATGCCTTGAAATCAAATTGCCTTTCAAATAAATCAAGCCATTTATCTTTCCATAAAGCCAATATAACCAACTCCCGTAAAGTCGTTATATTCACTTTATACCTAAGTCAAGTACAATTTCCTATCGAGGGACTTATCGTTTAAAAGCGAAACAAGTGTCACATTCTTTAAAACTCTTGAGTCATAACATGCTTAAATTACTTAAGAGTAAACCATTCTCTTATTAACTTTCCATAAAGCTATTATAACGACTTCCCATAAAGTCGTTATACTAGCCTTATACATTAACAATTTACATTTTCCTTATAACCAGAGACTTAAACTTTCCAACAAACAAGTATTAAAATACTTTCAACATACTTAAAGTCTCTTAACTTTTGAAAATCAAGATATCCTTAATATTTAATCAAGTGAGTTAATTCCTAACTCAAACAACTTGGGCATTCTTAAAATAAGCCAAGGATATCAAATAGGCTAGATTTGTCAAAAATCTCAAATGCGTCTACCGTACTATACATTTACAACTTAATCATGCTCAAGAGATAAGAAAGTTCCACATACCTCTTGGTTTAATCCACTTGCTAAGTCCGATCGCGTGCGTGGTATGTCAACCTATAATGACCGTAAATGCGTCTATTAACTTCTAGTTTCAAGCGTAGAATATTCCAAGTGCAAGTCACTAAATTCTACGGAAAATCGGACAACACTTCCTTTGTTTTACTAACTTTGCCACCTTTTCAAGGCGAATACAATAACCAAACAGCCCCGATTGGCTCGCCACAATTTATAAGGTAGTTGATACAAATGAATAACCAAACAGCCCGATTGGCTCACCACGATAACAAACTAGTCTAAACTATAATGTCAATTCGGCAATTAGGCAACAATACAAATCGTTTCCAATTCCTTTTTAATCAGTGGTTTAGTATAACATGATATCAAGCCGCAATTAATTATAGCTACTACGTTCCTCAAGTAGGTAACATGCGGCGATTCTAATGCGACCAAAATTGTATTTCAATTTCAAAAGGCTAATCATGTCCTTTTCGGTCCTAAGCCTATGATCCATATCAACATCAAACTTCATAACACAAATCACATGATCATATAACTTATCATAACATGAAATCTTCAATTACAAAGTAAAGCGAAGATTATACCTCAGTGTGATTATGATCCAAGCTCCTCCTCTCGGCGTTCGATCCACTCCAAGCGACCCTTAGAAGCTTATAAAGACTCATCATTGGACCGGTTCCTGCAGGAACGAAGCCTGAGCCACGACACGCCTGAATAACCCGACCGATCAAACCTCACCGAGAAAACCGAGAAGGAGCACTGCGTGCGTGAAATGTGGACACGGCACTTCTTTGAAATTTGTCGCCTAAAAAATTACCACGACTCCTCTTGTCACAGCCTCTTGGCGATCACGTCTGGTGATCCTCTCTCTCTGTCATCTATCCGCGTGCATAAGCTGCGTCTTGGCAATATCCATATCTGGTGAAGGGCGGCTCCGAGCATGCGATAATCATATGGCGGTCTAGCCCGTCACATAGCGATGAACTCTGTCGCCGTATCGGCCACGATAGTGGCGCACGGCGATGAGTCAAACTCGGGTTGTACTCTCGATAGTCCTCTTATTCGTCTCGATGTCAGAATCTATCACGCGGGCTCTCGCCGTCTCGGGAGGCAAAAAGTGATCAAGGAAGGCCTCTGCGAACTCATCCCAAGCAGTGGAAGAGCATCGCGCCTCTGAAAACTCTGTGACTCAAACCGGTTCAGCGCGATATCGGCGTAACGGTGAAGTCTAACACAATGACTCTGTCTCAGAGGCCCTAAGCACTGCGCATAGTCTGTGTATCTGTCGAATAAACTCACGAGGATCCTCGCCGGATCTCGAACTCATAGAACTGGGTGGATTACAACACAGAAAATCCGAATCCTCGAGTTGTCGGCTCACAGAGTTAGCTACTGCTCCGATCGTATCACCACTATGCTAGTCGATAACACGATCCGCTCTCCACAATCTACATACTGCGCTTTGGTTGCGGGCGGAGGCTCGGTGTCGGAACCTCCCGGAGCTCGTCAGCTCTCGGCTCCTCTGTCTTGTGGCGTGGTGAACTCGCCCGCCATGACCTCGGGTATAGTGGGCACGAGTCCTAGTAACCCTGCTTACATTGGCGACTCTGCTGCTTGCCTTACAGGCCTGGTTGCCTTCAGTGGGCATAGATACATAAGAGAATAGGTCGAGAGAGGATTGACCTAATAAGACAACTACAATGCGATCGTAGAGAGAATAATGGAAACCAATCCTAAATGTCCTGCGACCTCACGATTATAGATGTGGTGCACGACACGCGATAATCAAGACTACTGAACTGCGGTGCGTAGACACTTTCGAGGACTAAGCGCTCGATACCACTTTTGTCACGACTCGACCGGGCGCGTGGTGCCACTACACAGGAACCCTTTCGGTATACATCGAGAGAATAGCGGAACATACCTGACTCACAAAATACTTAGACATTAAATATCAGCAAATTTGGCAGATAAGGCCACCTTCCGTAAAATATACATAATCCAAAAATAAAATAGTATATCTCTGTTCTTACAACCAAATCCACAAATATGACTACAGACCTCTAAGAATAACAACTTTGGCGGGACAGGGCCCCGCCATACCCCTAAATGTACATAAATCTACAATATCAGGGAAATCGTACCAAAAGACAAGCCTCCGGAGAAATAGAGCTTGACCAATGATCGGTGATCTAAGAAGAGGATCCGCGTATCACGACCGATTAAGACGTGGTAGTGCCTTACCGAGCACCTAGTGATACAACATCAGTGTCGGAACATAAAGCGATACAAGACATATTATGGAATATGAAACAATAATCGAGAAAAACTTGCCTTTGGCGTATATGTAAATAACAACTTTTTCAACATGAGCAGTTTAATCCTTTTTACAAACCACATGCGATTACTCTGGACCTCCAGAATGATATGACAACAATGGCGGGGCGGGGCCCGCCAAACCACGAATGTAAACACTTACTCTGACGGGGACTATACGTGATAAGCCTCGGAGAAGCGGAGCTTCCCATTTGGCTGTGACCACGAGCTAGGATCGGCGTGGTGTACCTCGACTGCGGCATGAGCGGCCCCGAGAGTCGATCTGGCAGTGCAGAGTATGTGAAACTAAAAATCACGTAAATGAAATCATAATAGTCTATAAAGCGGGAGACATGTATGATAAGCAAACTACGATTCCTGACAAATAGCGATCGTGTCAAGTCGGGGACTCGCGCCCTCAAAGTTATCACTCGAATATAACTATGGGTCTCGAGCCCGTAACATCAATCATGCGTGGAATACCTCCTCACTGCCGGCGATCGATGATAGAAAAGCACGAGGAACAGCGTGAACAACGGGTCCGCGTGCCCAAATAAAGCGATGCGGGGTAAATGCGAAGGCATGGCGAGCTACTAACACCAGCGGTACTAACAAGGTTAAATGCCGAATCATGATATCTGTCTGAACCGTCGCATGATCAAGGCTGGTCACTCGCGCCAATATCAAATGTGCGCGTCTAGCCAGAACTCCCGCGACTCGCGTAGGCCAATCTCGTAGGCGCGTGAGGTATAACCCGCGTCGGTAGCTACTCCGGCGTAAATCACGGACTCGCGATCCGCGTAGCGCATAGACGCGTGACCATAAAGGCGCACGCTAACACGGAACTCGTAGCTCGCGCATAGGCCCCCAGGACCAGCATGAGGTATTCTCGAATCATGGTCCCGGACCGCTGAGTCTACCGCGTGGAGGCGGCTTAACCCGGAAACCACGGTGAGTGGTATAATACCAACATAACGGTTTATCGTTTAAACATCATAAGCACAATCGAGGAAAATCCCTTTACACAAACATCACGAATACTAACACGTAGCGTCACAATATGATTACTTATCAAATCAACACGAAGGTATTACAAGGCTATCACAAACCAACACGATCGATTATACACGCGAGGTACGTTACATTGTATGATTAACAAGATCAGTATCTATTCTCAAAGTACTTCATACATTATCTTTTAAAAGATCGTTACGTTTACAAAAGTCACCTGATACGTAGTATATGAAAACTAGAGTGATTATCTTTTGAAGTAAAGCAAAACACTTCTCTTTGTAAAATCAAGTAACAGCGTTATTTCTCAAGCGTCGAGTTTGCCTAATTTCAAATGTTCACGTTTCTTACTTTAGAAAGGTTTAAGTAGTTCATAGTCTTATTCATTTAAGAATATAATTCTCTTTTAAACTATCGAGAAACATAAGCCTTATATGTGAGTAGGATATTCTTGTTTATAACAATCTTATTACTGACCATGATCTAGGAAATATCATTTTGTCTAATCTTAGCTACATGCGGATGGAAGTTTCTCTTGGTTTTAATAATACTTAATCTGTCAAAACATTTCCTTTTATTAGCAGCTGCGGTGGTTTGTCGATACACGTTACGATTTCGAAATCGATAAAACATTCTTAAGCCGTTATACCTAACTTCCCGTAAAGCTAGTATAACTCTTAAGTTTTCAAAAACCAAGTATTACTTCTTCTTTGAAATGATTCAAAAATCTTTTGAAAAAACTTCAAGTTCTTTATTAACACATAACAAGCGGTTATAGTTCAAATCGATTACCTTTTAAAAACCACAAGTATTTTCTTACCAACGTAAATTGTTATAACCAACTTCCCATAAAGCGTTATAACACTTTATGTTTTAAACAATCAAATACATTTAGCACGTATGCGTCTGGTGCTACATAGTTCACAATATCATGCTAGAAGAGATAGGAAGAGGTTCACATACCTCGCGGCGAGTATCGACTAATAGCAAAGCGCTCAGTACTTCCAACCGTCGGCTACTCCTTAAGTCAAGTAGATCGCGCCTGCGTAGTACTCGACCTATAAGGCCACGCGACTTATTAATATTTAGATCCTACGTAGAACATTCTCAGAAAATTCGTGACACCTCCCCACACATGACGGCGTAAATCTCTCCTCTATCGGGGCGGCTACGAGCCAACGGGGAGTTATAAATGTCACGACCACGGGACGCGGCGGTGCCACTACACAGGCACCGCTACGAGTAAACATCGAGAGAAAATCAGCGGAACATACATGCGCTTAAAAATAAAACATCGTAAGTAAAGCAACGAGGTTAGCGATAGGACTACGCCACGAACATATATAAAAACAAGCGAAGCGGTTGCCTCGCTTTCTTTTACAAAGCCCGACCCGATATGTGACTAGAGACCTCAGAGTTTTGACATAACAAGCGTGGCGGGACAAGGCCCGCCGTACCACGAATAAACATAAGCGTGACAACTCGGAACAGCTGGAGCCGTCTCGACTTGCTTTGAGCGGGATCCTAAGCTCGCGGATCCACAGTTGTGTACCTAAACTGCGGGCGTGAGCGGCCCGAAGAAGTCGATGCAACAGTGCAGAATATGGAGCAGAAATAGCGTCTGATAAGCGGATCATAAGCGTACAAAAGAATGACAAGGACAAGTATAAAAATACATACGGATCTGTAGTGTCATTACCAACATGAACTTAATTTCACATCAATATCTTTTACATTCCATTAAGAGTTATAGCCATATCTTACGTACTTACTTAGGAGAAGTCATTAAGTTCGTCTATCTAACTTACTTATCTTTCATAACATAGTCAGGCCCATTCTGAGAGGGACATATACTACGGCCCAATGCGGGGCGCGATCAAATCACACAAATAGCAAAGTGTGCGTGGAATACCCGCCACTTGCCCAGCGGCTATAAGTGTAAAATATAACCGTGTGGCGCGCGTGGCATCCGCTCAGTCGGCGTACCATACACAATCATACATATATCTCACGCGTGGAATCGCATCAGTCGGCGACTATAAGTGTAAACATAACCATGGGTCTCACGCCCGTAATACCAATCAAAGCGGTGGTATAGCGTCTTGGGGCTTGCCCGCCGTTTATCTCTTACCACGGAGGAGGTGGTAAGCGGGGTATAACGTCTTGGGGCTTGCCCGCCGTTTATCTCTTACCACGGAGAAGGTGGTACAGCGTCTTGGGGCTTGCCGCCGTTTATACTCTTTACCACTATCTCGGCCGGTGACAATCGACACATAAGCGGGTGGTGCAGCGTCTTGGGGTTTACCGCCACATACTCTTACCGGAGAAGGTGGTACTGGCGTCTTGGGGCTTGCCGCCGTTTATCTCTTACCTATTTGAGCCGACCATGAATAAGACATAAGCACTAACGTGTCTTTTATAAAAATCAGAATTTAACCCAGTACTCGAAATAGCAGGCATGCGTGGAATCCCGTCAGCTGTCGGTGCGTCGATAACTTACAACAAGGCGGTAGCCGCCCATTGAGAGTCGCGGCAACAATAAAACATAATACTTGCACTCGAAGGCTATTACCCGTACGTATAGGCAAGTTCTCGATTAACAAGCCAAAGTACTTATCAAGGCACCACGTAGGATAATTCTCGTTTAACAAGCCAAAGTACTTATCGGGCCTGAATAGAATAAATTCTCATTTAACAAGCCAAAGTACTTATCAGGGCACAAATAGAATAAATTCTCATTTAACAAGCCAAAGTACTTATCAGGGCACAAATAGAATAAATTCTCATTTAACAAGCCAAAGTACTTATCAGGGCACAAATAGAATAAATTCTCATTTAACAAGCCAAAGTACTTATCAGGGCACAAATAGAATAAATTCTCATTTAACAAGCCAAAGTACTTATCAGGGCACAAATAGAATAAATTCTCATTTAACAAGCCAAAGTACTTATCAAGGCACACTTAGACAAATTATCAATTTATCAAGCCAAAGTACTAATCAAGGCATACATAGAATAATTCTCTTTTAACAAGTCAAAGTACTTATCAAGGCACTTAGACAATTTATCAATTTATCAAGCCAAAGTACTACGTGCGTACATTCTTTTATAAAGACTCCTTTCATGTAAAGCCCAAGATACTAACAACGTAGTATCGAGTCTATTCACCTTTCAAGACAAGTCATGATACCTTTTTAGAAATACAAATACCGGTTTCTAAATCAAGTGACTTCTTTTATTAAAACCTTAAGCAATTGGTACCTTTAAACCAATTTGTCGTTCCTTAATACAAGTTATTTCTTTGATTACTTTATTAGAAAACTATTCTCTTAACCTTCCATAAAGCCGTTATAACCAACTTCCCATAAAGCGTTATAACCGCTTTATGGTTTAGATAACACGTTCCTTTTATAACGAGAGACTTACTTTTTGAAACAGTATTAAATACTTTCAAATCGATTCTCATACCTTTCAAAAATACTACTAGTCTCTTAACCTTTAGAAAACAAGTGACTCATTTTATATAAAACCTTAGGCAATTAATGCCTTAAAAACAAGTTGCCACTTTCACTAAAATCAAGTCATTTATCTTTCCATAAAGCAAATATAACTAACTTCCCATAAAGCCGTTATATTCACTTTATACCTTAGCCAAAAACAATTTCCTATCAAGGGACTTATCGTTTAAAGCGGAACAAGTATCACATACTTTAAAACTCTTGAGTCCATAACTTAATAAAACTCAAGACATCCTTTATTCTTTCAAAGAAGTGAGTTAATCTCCTAACTTCCCGACTTGGCTATTCATAAAATTAGTAAAGGATATCAAGGTGTTATCGTCTGCAGTACTACATCGTGCAACTAGTCATGCTCGAAGATAGGAAAAGTTCTACATAGAGTAGATCACTGACTACCTCTTAACTTCTAGAGTAGAAGGAAACATGAAATGATACCACAAGTATATTCCATACATAGAATCATGCCAAAGGAAGGAAGAGGTTCACATACCTCGCGACGATTGTCGACAAGTAGCAAAATGCTCCAAAGTACTTGAACCTATAATGGTCACGATATGTCCGTTAACCTCTTATGCCACGTAGAATATCCTAGGTGCTAAGTCACTAAATTCTACGGGAATCGGATGACACCTCCTTTGTTTCTACTTACTTTGCCACGCTTTTTCAAGGTCGAATCTGATAACCAAACAGCCCCGATTGGCTCGCGATTTATATAGCGGGTAGTCGATACAAGTGACTAACTAAATGACCCCGATTGGCTCGCAATTTATATAGCGGGTAGTCGATACAAGTGACTAACTAAACAACCCCAATTGGCTCACAATTTATATAGTTCAACCCAATTTGTAGCATAACATGATATCAGTCGCGTTTGATTATAATAACCATAATCCTTAAATCGATGACATGCGGCGGTTCTAACAACGATTAAATTGTAATTCTACTTAGTAATGGATTATCTTACATTTGGTTCCAAGGCTATAATCAATCCATAATCTTTATAACTTCAATATAACAATTTCATGCTTGCAACATACAAAGCTAACAACAACAAAATGAATAATCTTGTAATCTTTCAAAGAACAAGATTATACCTCGATAATTGTAATCGATCTTCACAACGAAGTTGCTCCTTAGCAACCTAGAGACTCTCGAGATACTTCAATTGCTACTTGAGACCTTAGAACCATACCAGCAATTTTCCTTCAAACTTCCAGCCAAAACCTAGAAAAGCCATTAGGTTTTCACCTTGCGACTATCTGAAAACTCTCTTTTTAGGGATTTTCTATTGAGATACACTTACTATACCCTCATGAACCTTGGTTTAAATTGTGGAGCTCGATGATCGAAAACAAATTTTTTCTTCCTTGTTAAAACCAGGGCAGAGAGCTCTCTTGCTCATCTCTCAATTTTCTTGAAAAATTTTCTAAGTGTTAGACAAAGTCTTGCTACTACTAGTATTATAAAGGGACATGGAGGTCGAGATGCAAACAATTGGATGGCTTGGATGAGGTCTTAGCAAAAATCAAGACCAATTGTCCCTTGACTAAGTCAAGCGTGTCAAGCTTTCAAGTTGCAAGACTTGTCTTGCTAACAAAGGTCGATGACCCTTTAGCCCTTGCAAAAATCGTCGAGGCATCATCTAAGGGGGTGACACGTGTCGCCCTCCCGTTAAATCCTGATAAAGCGTTTCAGAAAATTTCATAATTAGAAATTTTACAAGTCTGAAATCTGGATACCTCACGAGTTCTTACGTGCGTTCTTAAAACATGTCCTGTAATTAGGGGTGTAACATTCTTCCCCCAGAAACATTCGTCCGAATGTTCTTTCAGTCGATCTTTATAATTTGCGACATAGTTTCCTTTCCATGACCCCGTACCAACGATACCTGCGTGGCCTAATACGCTGCGCGTACTCGTCCGTCTTAAGCCCAAAGAGATTATATTTCGTACTTCTAACTCATACTAGCATACATACATAACTTCCATACCTATTCGGCCTCTAATCTTTGGAGTCGCTCTATGAAACAATATAAGGCCATTTAAACTTCGTGACTGGTTAGGTGGAGCGTGTCCTGAACAGTAAAACAACTAACTAGACTTGGGCCTTGCGCCGCCGTGACCACTGTCGCGTGGCGGAACTACTACCAACTGATCCACTCCATTCCGGGCCATGGGAGACCATGAGGTCTCGGCCCGACTCAGCGTCGCGGCAACTCTTATTGTTGGTCTATAATAAATCTTATTGCGAGAAAGCCTTATATACCTAAGGTCTCGCGGTAATCAATATTCTTAGGCTCATGATTTCCATGCTCCAAGCCTACCTTATCAATCCCGATGTGGTACAAAAACTTCTCGTAAAACCATAACCGTGTTGTCTCGATCCAACAACCATCACTTACTCTATACGGACCTCGTCAGTACAATTCTCTTAAACTACTCACGCGGCAATCTATTAACATGACGTTAGTTAGGTTCCTTAATATGGCTTCTTGGGGTTCACTACCACTGTCGACGGCTCATCCTTTCCCGATTATCTCGAAATAAAACACAAAACCTTGGCGAAAATTCATTAACTATTCCATACCTTCCGGTATCTAGTTAGTCTTTACGAATTCTGGTAATCTAAAATCATTCTAAGCGACACGCGTCGACCTGCATCATAACTCCGTATAGATGTATGTCACAATACCAACTATCACGTAATCATTACCAACACGGATGCGCGATCCACGTAGTCGTTCTGGGTCGGCTTTGCGCTTTCGTGGCTGCGATCAACGTAACTTTCGTTAGGGAGGGGCGACCTAACAATCTGACTCTGTCGCGCGATCTGAGTGAGAAGAATGAAACCAATCCTAAATGTCCTGCAGACCTCACGATTATAGATGTGGTGCACAACACGCGATAATCAAGACTCTACTAGACGATCTGTAGACACTTTCAGAGACTAAGCGCTCGATACCACTTTTGTCACGACCCGAGCCGGGACGCGGTAGTGCCTACACAGGCACCGCTACGAGTAAACATCGAGAAAATCAGCGGAACATACATGCACTTAAAAATAAAACATCGTAAGTAAAACAACGAGGTTAGCGGATAGAATGACCTTCGCGAGCATATATAAAAACAACGAAGCGATTGCCTCGCTTTCTTTTACAAAGCGACCCATGATATGTGACTAGAGACCTCTAAGAGTTTTGACATAACAAGCGTGGCGGGACAAGGCCCGCCGTGCCTGAATAAACATAAGCGTGACAACTCGGAACGCTGGAGCCATCTCGACTTCTGAGCGGGATCTGGCTCGCGGATCCTGCTGTGTACCTAAACTGCGGGCATGAGCGCGGCCCGAAGAAGTCGATCACAACAGTGCAGAATATGGAGCAGAAATAGCGTCTGATAAGCAGATCATAAGCGTACAAAAGAATGACAAGGACAAGTATAAAAATACATGCGGATCTGTAGTGTCATTACCACATGAACTTAATTTCACATCAATATCTTTTACATTCCATTAAGAGTTATAGCCGTATCTTACGTACTTACTTAGGAGAAGTCATTAAGTTCGTCTCTATCTAACTTACTTATCTTTCATAACATAGTCAGGCCCATTCTGAGAGGGACACGTATACTACGACCCCGATGCGGGGCGCGATCAAATCACCAAATAGCAAAGTGTGCGTGGAATACCACTCCGCGCCATGACTATAAGTGTAAAATATAACCATGTAATGCGCGTGGCATCGCTCAACGTGTCGCGTACATTACACAATACATACATATATCTCTGCCGTGGAATCGCGTCATCGTCGACGGTATAAGTGTAAAACATAACCATGGGTCTCACGCCCGTAATACCAATCAAAGCGGTGGTATAGCGTCTTGGGGCTTGCCGCCGTTTATCTCTTACCACGGAGGAGGTGGTAAGCGGGGTATAACGTCTTGGGGCTTGCCGCCGTTTATCTCTTACCACGGAGAAGGTGGTACAGCGTCTTGGGGCTTGCCTCGTTTATACTCTTACCTATCTCGGCCGTGACAATCGACACATAGCGGGTGGTGCAGGCGTCTTGGGGTTTACCTCACTTATACTCTTACCACGGAGAAGGTGGTACGGCGTCTTGGGGCTTGCCGCCGTTTATCTCTTACTATTTCGGCCGACCATCAAACAAGACATAAGCACTAACGTGTCTTTTATAAAAATCAGGAATTTAACGAGTACTCGAATAGCGGAAGCATGCGTGGAATCCCACATCGCTGTCGGTGCGTCCGGTAACTTACAACAAGGCGGTACCGCTTGCCAAGTCGCGGCAACAATAAAACATAATACTTGCACTCGAAGGCTATTACCCGGCGTATAGGCAAGTTCTCGATTAACCAAGCCAAAGTACTTATCAAGGCACGCGTAGGATAATTCTCGTTTAACAAGCCAAAGTACTTATCGAGGGCACAAATAGAATAAATTCTCATTTAACAAGCCAAAGTACTTATCAGGGCACAAATAGAATAAATTCTCATTTAACAAGCCAAAGTACTTATCAGGGCACAAATAGAATAAATTCTCATTTAACAAGCCAAAGTACTTATCAGGGCACAAATAGAATAAATTCTCATTTAACAAGCCAAAGTACTTATCCGGGCACAAATAGAATAAATTCTCATTTAACAAGCCAAAGTACTTATCAAGGCACACTTAGACAAATTATCAATTTATCAAGCCAAAGTACTAATCAAGGCATACATAGAATAATTCTCTTTTAACAAGTCAAAGTACTTATCAAGGCACACTTAGACAATTTATCAATTTATCAAGCCAAAGTACTACGTACGTACATTCTTTTATAAAAGACTCCTTTCTATGTAAAGCCCCAAGATACTAACAACCGTAGTATCAAGTCTATTCACCTTTCAAGACAAGTCCGATACCTTTTTAGAAATACAAATACCGCTACAAATCAAGTGACTTCTTTTATTAAAAACCTTAAGCAATTGGTACCTTTAAACCAATTTGTCGTTCCTTAATACAAGTTATTTCTTTGATTACTTTATTAGAGAAAACTATTCTCTTAACCTTCCATAAAGCCGTTATAACCAACTTCCCATAAAGCCGTTATAACCCTTTATGGTTTAGACCAACACGTTCCTTTTATAACGAGAGACTTACTTTTTGAAACCAAGTATTAAATCTTTCAAATCGATTCTCATACCTTTCAAAAATACTACTAGTCTCTTAACCTTTAGAAAACAAGTGACTCATTTTATATAAAACCTTAGGCAATTAATGCCTTAAAAACAAGTTGCCACTTTCACTAAAATCAAGTCATTTATCTTTCCATAAAGCAAATATAACTAACTTCCCATAAAGCCGTTATATTCACTTTATACCTTAGCGAAAAACAATTTCCTATCGAAGGGACTTATACGTTTAAAGCGGAACAAGTATCACATACTTTAAAACTCTTGAGTCATAGCAATAAAACTCGAGACGTCCTTTATTTTTTCAAAGAAGTGAGTTAATCTCTAACTCACTTTGACTTAGCTATTCATAAAATTAGTAAAGGATATCGAGGTGTTATCGTCTGCCGTACTACATCGTGCGACTAGTCATGCTCGAAGATAGGAAAAGTTCTACATAGAGTAGATCACCTGACTACCTCTTAACTTAGAGTAGAAGGAAACGTGAAATGATACCACAGTATATTCCATACATAGAATCATGCCAAAGGAAGGAAGAGGTTCACATACCTCGCGACGATTGTCGACAAGTAGCAAAATGCTCCAAAGTACTTCAACCTATAATGGTCACGATATGTCCGTTAACCTCTTACTTGACGTAGAATATCCTAGGTGCTAAGTCACTAAATTCTCACGGGAATCGGACGACACCTCCTTTGTTTCTACTTACTTTGCCACCTTTTTCAAGGTCGAATACAATAACCAAACAGCCCGATTGGCTCGCGATTTATATAGCGGGTAGTCGATACAAGTGACTAACTAAACAGCCCCGATTGGCTCATGATTTATATAGCGGTAGTCGATACAAGTGACTAACTAAGCAGCCCCAATTGGCTCACAATTTATATAGTTCAACCCAAATTTGTAGCATAACATGATATCAGTCGCGTTTGATTATAATAACCATAATCCTTAAGTCGATGACATGCGGCGGTTCTAACAACGATTAAATTGTAATTCTACTTAGTAATGGATTATCTTACATTTGGTTCCAAGGCTATAATCAATCCATAATCTTTATAACTTCAATATAACAATTTCATGCTTGCAACATACAAAGCTAACAACAACAAAATGAATAATCTTGTAATCTTTCAAAGAACAAGATTATACCTCAATAATTGTAATCGAATCTTCATGACGAAGTTGCTCATTAGCAACCTAGAGACTCTCGAGATACTTGAATCGCTACTTGAGACCCTTAGAACCATACCAACAATTTTCCTTCAAACTTGACCAAAACCTAGAAAAGCCATTAGGTTTTCACCTTGCGACTATCTGAAAACTCTCTTTTTAGGGATTTTCTATTGAGATACACTTACTATACCCTCATGAACCTTGGTTTAAATTGTGGAGCTCAATGATCGAAACAAATTTTTTCTTCCTTGTTAAAACCAGGCAGAGCTCTCTTGCTCATCTCTCAATTTTCTTGAAAAATTTTCTAAGTGTTAGACAAAGTCTTGCTACTACTAGTATTATAAAGGGACATGGAGGTCGAGATGCAAACAATTGGATGGCTTGGATGAGGTCTTAGCAAAAATCAAGACCAATTGTCCCTTGACTAAGTCAAACGTGTCAAGCTTTCAAGTTGCAAGACTTGTCTTGCTAACAAAGGTCGATGACCGCTTTAGCCCTTGCAAAAATCGTCCAAGGCATCATCTAAGGGGTGACACGTGTCGCCTCCCATTAAATCACAATAAAACGTTTTCCGAAAATTTCATAATTCCGAGAAATTTTACAAGTCTCAAATCTGGATACCTCTGAGTTCTTACGTACGTTCTTAAAACATGTCCTGTAATTCCGGGGTGTA
This sequence comes from Przewalskia tangutica, assembly GCA_029844215.1. Taxonomy (NCBI): domain Eukaryota; kingdom Viridiplantae; phylum Streptophyta; class Magnoliopsida; order Solanales; family Solanaceae; genus Przewalskia; species Przewalskia tangutica. The sequence goes on along the minus strand of CM056723.1, from coordinate 82,932,941 downwards.
ACAATAAGTCTAAACCGGACGTGCACAATTCTTCCTCACAGAAAAGCTACACAAGTCTCTTATGTCTGATCATGTAAATCTGATTCGATTACTCTTCTTTCGAAAGGTTTCTTATTATTGGGCTTAAGTCAAAAGACATTGCCGATAACTACGTTCAGTTCTATATATAGTATACTTCAACTATATAATCATACAACATGTAATTTCCAATTACAATAGAGGACAAGATATTTACCTCGATAAGCCCGTAATTATCAGAGTTTAAATGTCGATCTGAGCAAGGTTTAGCTCTACTCGTGCGCTCGACCGCTCCAAACAACCCTTAGAAGTTCTAACCAACTTCTACTTATTACTCAACCAACCATGGAGATTTTCCTTGGGGTTTCGGTTTTGTGACGGAAGGAAGTATAATAGTATTTACGGGCTTTCGTATAAGTATAACCTTAGAATACTACAAGGTATACGTCTAAGGTAATTTGGGCATTATAACAATACTTTTGAGAGTATTTCTACCAAGAGGGGGTATTATCACGAAAACAACTAGGCTGGGGTACCCACGGCTAGCACCCAAGGAGGGGGTGGCTACCCTCGGCCTACCCAGCTGGGGAACTCGGCCAAGGGGAGAGGGGCTCTCGGCGAGACACTACACTAAGGGGAGGAAGAAGCTTTCAAGACTTAGGCAATTTGTGGATGAATTAGTCTTCAAAGGGGTATTTATAGGTCTAGCAAAGGCCAACCAATGGCGAAGATCTTGCCAAGTCTGAGGCAAGTGTAGGGCGAAGATCTTGCCAAGTGCACCTTAACCAACTACACACAAAATATCCTACCAACTACTTGACAAAATAGTCACCATTTCGTCCACTCTACCGCCACCAATGAGAGGGTGCCAAGTGGCGCCCTCTTTTTGATCCAAAATGTTCGTCTCTCGGAAAAATCATAAAAATTAAAAATGACATAGCGGAAATTCCCTATGAAAGGCTGTGGAAGCGTTTAGCGAAAAATGACTCTAATCGGGTGTTGTGAACAAATTTAATTCGGCCAAGCCACTTTGCCTACTCGAGGCTTTAAACTTTTATCGTGCGCCCTGCGTACATACTCTGGAAATCTGAGGGTATAACATTCTCCCCTCAGAAACATTCGTCCGAATGTTCCTTCTAAATCTCAAGACAAGCGCGCCCGGCATAGTCTTCTTGCTATACTTACCAAAACAATCACCGCCACGCTGCCACGAAACACCGCGCACATACTTCTATCTAAGTCACGAGGAAAACACCTCTAATCATCACCACAAAACACTTCTCACGGGTCTAAAATATACTTCCTTCGCGCCTTCTCTTTACAAAAGAAATGGTCGCATCTATGCTCGCCATACATGCTCGCTTCTTCCGATACCACTTTTGTCACTGCGCGAGGTTCTAGTGTCACTCGTGACCCGACAAATGGTGCGGGACTACGCGATCCACGAAATTTGTCGTATACTCGAACTCTTACCACATTTACGTCTGCTTGGTCTCGAAACTTCGGGTTATCATCTTGACTTGGTCATCATTAGTGGGAATACTGCGGATGGATCTCGATTTCCTTCTCGAACATAACACGAGCATTGGGCCGCTGCCTCACAAGTCGGACGCAAAAGCTAACATATAGGCAACTGGCCTATGCTTACATGGACTCGAAGGCCCAAGTAACTCGGGCTAAGTTCCTCTGTCTTCCAAAACTTCGTCACGCCAATCAGGGGTGGTACTTTCGAAGACCGGCCGTCGACTGAACTCTGGCGTCGTCTCAGATTATCATACGATTTCTACGAGTTGCGAACTTCTTCTAGACAAGCTCGCCCTATCCGCGGTCTGCTTTGGAACAAGCTGAACCAGTATGCGAACCTTGCCAACATCGAACCAATCGGCCGTGACTTACACTTCCGCCCTTACAAGGCTTCGTAAGGCGATATCAGAACACTTGAAATGGTAGCTTAAACACTTCTTGACGGGAGACAACAATTCGCAACTATCCACGAAATCGAACAACGGCAGAGGCGAATGTGGTCGAGACTACTTTGAGTTCTATCCTTGCACGGTAAAACTTTTAGAAAGCGAAAATAGCCACACGGGCCCGACATGCGACATAAGGTGAAGGTAGGCACCCGTCAGACCTTTCAACCTTCGGATAACTCAACCGGTAGAGTAAATGGTCGGCCAGAAGAACACGATGGGCTGCCCCATCGGCCCGACCAGCGGTCGAGCGCGTCCACGAACTCGTCTGTTGGTTAACTAAACTTGGGCCTAACACCCTGCGCCCTAACCTGGCGGGACCACCGCGCGACCCGCGCCAAACCTACGGCGGGTTGACGCGGCGTGGCCTCGACCCGACCCGACGGCGCGCCTGATACTAGCTCCGATCGGAACAATCTCACTAATCACGTTTGAAAACCTGGCGGTCTTCTTAGCTCGACTACCCGCTTTCATTCCACGCTACTAGGGACTGTCCCAACATAACTCACGTGCACTATGCACTCAGATGAGATCAAACATAACACTACACGCTTTACCGAGGCGGCCTTACCTCAGGTTTCTACGCGTAAAACTCTAAGGCTCACACTTTCTCTATCCCCCAAAATCTTACTCGGTTAAACAACCATGATCTAATCACGACTAACACCGCGCTATCGAGAACATAGCACTTAAGGTATACTCACTTATCAGCATCTGAGAACTACAGAGGTTAAGGATATGCACGAATCTCTGCTTGCTCCTAGTCGTTCTAATCAAACTGCCCGTAGGCGTAGCTAAGGAAGGTGACGAACTACCGCGATCACGAAGGCTAAGTCCTCTGCGGGACACTCTTTCGACATCGGACCACGGCGGTCATAGTGCAACAAATGCGAACTAAAGCGACATTACGGGATGGCGTGCGCCCAATGAGCGGAAGCCTGGGTTCTAACGAACTCCTGCATACGAGCGTCACGAAATCCGTGGAAGACCACTGCGTTGTGGATGTGCATAATCAAATCTATTTGGTGAGGTGACTCGACTCGAAAGTTACCAAATTACCTTTCTGCTCTTGCCCTCTTCTGCTTTCCTTGGTTAACCCGTCGATCTATAAGTTTCTCGGCCTTCTTTGTATAAGATAGTACACAGGCGATGCTCAAGCCTAACTGAAGAACTACTCTTGCACAACCCTCGTTGATATTCATCAAGACTCGCGGTACATCGGTATACTCTCTGGTAGTTAAATCCGTAGCTAGTAGCGGTGCGTCTTCTGCGATCTAAATTCACTGTTCGGTCGTGGGCGAAGGTTCATATATCATAGCGCGATGAGGCCGCGCGCCGTGCTAAACTTTCTTGGGGCTAGTGATGTCGCGAAATCCCGAATGAAGCACCTAACTCGGGTGATGATTGGGCTGTGCCTCGCCGCCCTCACGAACTCTGCTCGCGGCTCACCGGCCTTGCCCTCTGGGCGGGTTGCCTGCGCGGAGGCATAGCGATAAGGAAATAATTTCGTCGGAGGTCGACTATCAACACGACTCTAAGGCACGATCTCGAGTGAGAAGAATAGAAACGATCCTAAATACCTATAGCCTCACGATTATTGATGTAGTGCACAACACGCGATAATCAAGACTCTCGGATGCGATGCAGACACTTTCAGAGGATTAAGCGCTCGATACCACTTTTGTCACGACCGATTAGGGCGTGTGGTGCCTTACCCGGGCACCTGGTGATACAACATCAGTGTCGTGAACATAAAGCGATCTGAGACATATTATGGAATATGAAACAATAATCTGAGAAAAACTTGCCTTTCGGCGTATATGTAAATAACAACTTTTTCAACATGAGCAGTTTAATCCTTTTTACAAACCACGCCCATGCGATTACTCTGGACCTCTAGAATGATATGACATGATGGCGGGACGGGGCCAAACCCACGAATGTAAACACTTACTGACGGGGACTATACGTGATAAGCCTCGGAGAAAGCGGGCTTCCCCAATATTTGGCTGTGACCACGAGGCTAGGATCGGCGGTGTACCTCGACTGCGGCATGAGCGCGGCCGAAGGAGGTCGATCTGCAGTGCAAGTATGTGAAACTAAAAATCGTAAATGAAATCATAATAGTCTATAAAGCGGAGACATGTATGATAAGCAAACTACGATTCTGACAAATAGCGATCGTATCAAGTCGGGGACTCGCGCCTCAAAGTTATCACTCGAATATAACTATGGGTCTCGAGCCCATAACATCAATCATGCGTGGAATACCCTCAGCTGCCGTGATCGATGATGAAAAGCACGAGGAACACATGAACAACGGGTCCACTGTGCCCAAATAAAGCGATGCGAGGGTAAATGCGAAGGCATGGCCGGCTACTAACGCCAGCGGTACTAACAAGGTCGTAAATGAATCATGATATCTGTCTGGCCGTCACATGATCAAAGGCGGTCACTCGCGCAATATCAAATGTGCGCGTCTAGCCACGGAACTCCCGCGACTCGCATAGGCCAATCTCGTAGGCGCGTGAGGTATAACCCGCGTCGAGGTAGCTACTCCGGCGTAAATCCTGGACTCGCGATCCGCGTAGCCACGTAAACCGCGTGACCATAAAGGCGCGCGCTAACACGGAACTCGTAGCTCGCGTAGGCCCCGAGGACTGCGTAGGTATTCTCGAATCATGGTCCCAGACCGCTGAGTCTACCCGCGTCGGGCGGCAACCGGAAACACGGTGAGTGGTATAATACCAACATAACGGTTTATCGTTTAAACATCATAAGCCTGATCGAGGAAAATCCCTTTACACAAACATCACGAGAATACTAACACACGTAGCGTCTAATATGATTACTTATCAAATCAACACGAAGGTATTACAAGGCTATCACAAACCAACACAATCGATTATACACGAGTACATTACATTGTATGATTAACAAGATCAGTATCTATTCTCAAAGTACTTCGTACATTATCTTTTAAAGATACGTTACGTTTACAAAAGTCACCTGATACGTAGTATATGAAAACTAGAGTGATTATCTTTTGAAGTAAAGCAAAACACTTCTCTTTGTAAAATCAAGTAACAGCGTTATTTCTCAGCGTCGAGTTTGCCTAATTTCAAATGTTCACGTTTCTTACTTTAGAAAGGTTTAAGTAGTTCATAGTCTTATTCATTTAAGAATATAATTCTCTTTTAAACTATCGAGAAACATAAGCCTTATATGTGAGTAGGATATTCTTGTTTATAACAATCTTATTCTGACCATGATCTAGGAAATATCATTTTGTCTCGTCTTAGCACATGCGGATGGAAGTTTCTCTTGGTTTTAATAATACTTAATCTGTCAAAACATTTCCTTTTATTACTTATTGCGATGGTTTGTCGATACGTTCTGATTTCGAAATCGATAAAACATTCTTAAGCCGTTATACTAACTTCCCGTAAAGCTAGTATAACTCTTAAGTTTTCAAAAACCAAGTATTACTTCTTCTTTGAAATGATTCAAAAATCTTTTGAAAAAACTTCAAGTTCTTTATTAACACATAACAAGCGATTTATAGTTCAAATCGATTACCTTTTAAAAACCACAAGTATTTTCTTACCAACGTAAAGTTGTTATAACCAACTTCCCATAAAGCGGTTATAACACTTTATGTTTTAAACAATCAAATACATTTAGCACGTATGCGTCTCTGAGTACTACATAGTTCACACGTATCATGCTAGAAGAGATAGGAAGAGGTTCGCGTACCTCGCGAGTATCGACTAATAGCAGCGCTCAAGTATTTCCAACGTCGGCTACTCCTTAAGTCAAGTAGATCGCGCCACGCGTAGTACTCGACCTATAAGGCCAGGCGCTTATTAATATTTAGATCCTACGTAGAACATTCTCTGAGAAAATTAGACACCTCTCCCCACACTTGGCGTAAATCTCCTCCTCTATCGGGCGGCTACGAAGCCAACCGGGGTTATAAGTCTAAGCCGGACGTGCACAATTCTTCCGCCAGAAAAGCTACACAAGTCTGCATGTCTGATCTATGTAAATCTGATTCGTACTCTTCTTTTGAAAAGGTTTCTTATTATTGGGCTTAAGTCAAAAGACATTGCCCGATAACTACGTTCGATTCTATATATAGTATACTTCAACTATATAATCATACAACATGTAATTTCCAATTACAATAGAGGACAAGATATTTACCTCGATAAGCCCGTAATTATCAGAGTTTAAATGTCGATCTGAGCAAGGTTTAGCTCTCTACTCGTGCGCTCGACCGCTCCAAACAACCCTTAGAAGTTCTAACCAAACACTTATTACTCCGACCAACCATGGAGATTTTCCTTAGGGTTTCGGTTTTGTGACGGAAGGAAGTATAATAGTATTTACGGGCTTTTAGTATAAGTATAACCTTAGAATACTACAAGGTATCTGCTAAGGTAATTTGGGCATTATAGCAATACTTTTGAGAGTATTTCTACCAAGAGGGGGTATTATCTGAAAACAACTAGGCTGGGGGTGCCCGGCTAGCACCCAGGAGGGGTGGCTACCCGCCGACTGCCAGCTGGGAACTCGGCCAAGGGGAGAGGGCTCTCGGCGAGACACTACACTAAGGGGAGGAAGAAGCTTTCAAGACTTAGGCAATTTGTGGATGAATTAGTCTTCAAAGGGGTATTTATAGGTCTAGCAAAGGCCAACGATGGCGAGATCTTGCCAAGTGCAAGGCAAGTGTAGGGCAGATCTTGCCAAGTCTTGCACCTTAACCAGCCACACAAAATATCCTACCAACTTGACAAAATAGTCACCATTTCGTCCACTCTACGCCGCTGATGAGAGGGTGCAGTGGCGCCCTCTTGTTGGTCCAAAATGTTCGTCTCTCGGAAAAATCCATAAAAATTAAAAATGACATAGCGGAAATTCCCTACGAATTTGTGGAAGCGTTTGCGAAAAATGACTCTAATCGGGTGTTGTGAACAAATTTAATTCGGCGAGCCACTTTGCCTACTCGAGGCTTTAAACTTTTATCGTGCGCCCTCGTACATACTACTGCGGAAATCGGTATAACCGCACTGCTTACCCTACTGCGGCGTGAGCGGCCCAGAAGAGGTCGATCTGACAGATGTACCAAGTATGTAAAACTGAAAGTACTGAAATGAAATCATAAAGTCTTAAAAATAAAGCTGGAGACATGTATGATAACTCAAATAACAGTACATTGTGCCTTACTAACAAGGAGAGTAAACAAGTGTATACTTTACTGTATAAAAATAGGAGGCTCATGATCAAAGTAGGGTTACCTGCCCGTAGTATCATTAAGCAATCCTACTCATGGGACTATTTCACCCGCATAGGTCCTGTGGACCATGATGAGGTCATCGCCTCGCTTGGGACTATTTCACCCGCGTAGGACTATTTCACCCGCATGGGCGGTGGGCCATGATGATTCAAGCGCGCACTCGCGTCATGGGTAGCAAATCCATGAAATAAGTAGTAACGGGGTTTACCATGAGAATAACATAACCTAGCACAATGGCTATCATACGAGAACATAAGCGCTCAGCATCATACATAACATAAGCAAGTTAAGAAATCTCCTAACTTCATTGGCTTATTCATATACACTCTCATTTTAGTTTACTTAAGGCCTAACATGTCATTATAAAATCAGGAATTTAACCCAAAGTACTACGTACTTCTATTCTTTTAAAATGACTCATTTTCATATAAAACTCCAAGATACTAATAGCAGTAGTATCAAGCCATAATTACTTTTCAAGACAAGTCATGATATCTTTTAGAAATACATTTATAGGCTTCAAATCAAGTGACTTTTTACTTTAAAACTTTAAGCAATTGATGCCTTTAAATCAATTTGCTTTTCTACATTCAAGTCATTTATCCTTATTTACATCACTAGAGTAAACCATTCTTTCAACTTTCCATAAAGCTATTATAACCAACCTCCCGTAAAGCGTTATACTAACATGCTTTAGACACTTACATTCTTCTTTATAACCAAGAGACTTAAACTTTCCAAAAAACCAAGTATCATATACTTTTAAAATACTTTAAGTCTCTTAACTTTTAGAAACTAAGATATCCTTAATATTCTTAAACAAGTGAGTTAATTCCCTAACTCAACCAACTTGGACATTATTAAAATAAGTCAAGGATATCAAATGAAACTAGATTCATCAAAATCTAAATGCGTCTGCCGTCTTATATATTTACAACTACTCATGCTCGAGAGATAGGAAAGTTCCACATACCTCTTGGTTCGATCCACTTGCTAAGTCGATATGCGTCGTAGTATGTCAACCTATAATGACCATAATACATCTATTAACTTCTAACTTCAAACGTAGAATATTCTAAGTGTAAAGTCAACAAATTCTACGGAAAATCGGACATCACTTCCTTTGTTTCTACGTACTTTTCCACCTTTTTCAAGGCTCGAATTCAATAACCAAACATGACATATTTAAGGCTCGACAATGTAGTTAACAATAGGGGATTACACGCCTAACAAGACGTGTAAAATTCTGCCCCACAATTGATATCAAACTAATCCAAAAAGACAATGCCATTCACGGCCAATAGGTGTAACAACATATCATCCTTTCCAATTTCCTTTTCAATTCAAGTTGTTTAGTATAACATGTTATAAAGCCGCAATCGATTATAACAACTACAATCTTCAAGTAGATAACATGCGACGATTCTAATTATCGACCAAATTGTATTTCAATTCCAAATGGCTAACAAAGTCATTTCGGATTTTAGGCTTTGAATATCCATAACACTTATCAATCCTTAATACATATACCTCATGCTTGTTAAAATGTAAACTACAACAATATGTAATCTTATAACACTAAGAGAACAAGATTGTTACCTTTGACAAGCCTTAATCCAACTTCAAGATCCGAAGTCGCTCCTTAGAAACTTAGCTCCTTTCCTTGACACTCCAATCCGCCACTTGAAGCCCTTAGAAGTTCACAAACAACTTTCCTTCAATTTCCAATCCTAACTTATGAAGTCGACTTAGGTTTTCACCTTGCGACTAATGCAAAAACGACACTTTTATGGGATCTTTCTATTGAGATACCCTTACAATACCCTTAGTGTCACGACCCGATCCCGGGCCCGTGACTGGTGCCTTACCCCGGGCACCCTAGTGATACAACATCAGAGAAAACCAGCGGAAATAAAAACTTAAACATAAACATGAGACAAGATAATAAACGAGCCAACCAAGCGGTTACGCTGATAAAATATATATAAACAACTCTTTTTTAAAGCGAGCAGTTTAATCCTTTTACAAAACCACCTTGCGCGATTACTCTGGACCTACAGAGTTTATACAACAACTATGGCGGACGGGGCCCGTCATACCCCGAATGTACAGAACCTACGGACTCGGGTAGCATGCAGCAGATAAGCCTCAGAAGGAGCGGAGCTTCCCAGCGAAATGAGATCCTAGCGGGGATCGGCGGTAGATGTACTCTACTGCGGCATGACGCGGCCGAAGGAGGTCGATCTGGTACCAGTATGTGAAGCGTAAAATCGTAAATGAAATCATAATAGTACATAAAGCGGGAGACATGTATGATAACCAAGCTACGATACACGCATATGATTATATCAATTCGGTCTCGTACGCGACATCAATCACGCGTGGAGTATCTTCCTCCTTCTGGCGATCATGATATGATAACAACAAGACAATCCAAATTGGAGCATACGTGCGCTACGCATCGTGTCGGTATGTCGAAAGGAACAAATAAGACAACATTCCAAATGGAAGCATGCGTGCGCTACGCGTCGTGTCGGCGTGTCGAAGGAAACGATAAGACAACATTCCAAATGGAAGCATGCGTGCGCTACGCATCGTGTCGGTATGTCGAAAGGAGCAAATAAGACAACATTCCAAATGGAAGCATGCGTGCGCTACGCGTCGTGTCGGTATGTCGAAGGAAACAATAAGACAACAAGGCGGTAATCAAAGTGGAAGCATGCGTGCGCTACGCGTCGTGTCGATATGTCAGCGATTAACAAAAGTAACACTATCAGCGAGGAGCGTGCGTGGAATTTATCCGTCGCTGCGGTCCGTCGAGTAAGTTCTCGACAAGTCAGCGATCCTCCGTGAGCGCGGTAATATAGATGTGGCGCCGAAACCGGGCCGTCGCGGTGCCTTACCGGGCACCTGGTGATACAACATCGGAGAAAACCGTGAAATAAAACTTTACACGTGAAATGAGAGACATAAATAAATAAGCGACCCAACCCGTTGCCTTGGTATATATACATAAAACCCGAGCAGTTATCCTTTTACAAACCACGCAGCGATTACTCTGGACCTCTAAGATATCTGACAACTATGGCGGGGCGGGGCCCGCGTACCACGAATGTACAAGTACCTCTGATAGCGGGACTATACCAAAAGATAAGCCTCGGAGGAACGGACTTCCAATGACTGCGATCCTATGGCGGATCGACCAGCCGGTGTACCTCTACTGCGGCGTGACGCGGCCCGAAGGAAGTCGATCAACGGTACAGTATGTGGCGAAAATCGTAAATGAAATCACATTTCATCATTTTATAAAACCATTTCGCAATAAATGCTTGATTATGTCAAGTAAGGGCGTATCCCGAATAATCACTCGCGCGTAATTATGGGTCTCGCGCCCGTAATACCACTAAATGCAGTGGAACTCATTCCTCAGCTGCGGCGGTACATGATGTAAACAACACCCGTATGTGAACACGAACACTAGATCTGCTGCGTCATCAAAGCCGTCGGGCGAGTAGAATAGCCAACTACGGTCAAAAGCTAGTCATATCCCATCACGGGCGATGCGGAAGCGACTACGATCAAAGCTAGCGCATGGCTGGTGAGGCAAGTATCTTAAGCTAACGTCTGATAGCCTAACGTCTCGCGAAGATATGGCCAGAGGCAAGTATCTTAAGCTATCTACGAGGCTCAGGTGCGAGAAAATGGCGAACAAGTATCTAAAGTGTGCACGAACCAGCGTACAAACCAAGCGTGATCGCTCGTCGCGCGGCAAGCTTCGTGGATTAGCGGTCCGTGGACTAACGATCGAGCCTCATGATGACCGCGTGCCCGGCGTCTTACCTCGGAAGTCATGGCCATGAAACCGTCCTCTGCGGGCGCGTGCGTGGAACATCCGTCGCGTCGGCGTGTCGAAGGAAATAAATCGGATAGCGGCCCTCCCGAGTCGCGGCGATCTGAAACAACCGATCGATACTCAAAGTGGGCGCGTACTGCGTGGACCACCCAGCGTCGGTATGTCGGTCGATCAATCGGATAGCGGCCTCCACGAGTCGCGGCGTGACATCAACAAAACAACGCACGTCAAGACTATCACGACAAGCGTAGGCAAGTTTAACATCATTCGTTTTAATCGACAATCGGGTTTCAAACCCAAAATACTACATCTTTCCTTTCAAAAGACCTCTTTCTACGTAAAAGCCACGTGATACTAATACTGCGTAGTATATAAAGAAAACACGTTTTACTTTTAAAACCAAATTACTTCACCCGTAAAAATCTTTACAAGGCTTTTAAAATCAAGTACTCTATACTTTATAAACCAAGTGCTTTTCTTTTAGAACAGCATCAAGTATACTCTTTTTAAAACCCAATTAACTTACTCTTTTCAAAACAAGTAACCTATACTTAAATCAAGTTACTTCTCCTTTTCGAAAACAGTCGTTATAAGTCAAGTCTCTTATCTTTCAAGATCAAGTCTCTTAACTTTCAAAATCAAGTCGTTTCTTGTCAAAACCAAATCTTTCTTTTATCTTCATAAAGTCGTTATAACTAACTTCCCGTAAAGCCATTATAACACTTTATGTTTTAAAACAAACAAAAATCGTTTCACCTGGCGTCGTCTCTAGTACTATATAGTTCCATGACAATCGTGCTCGAGTATAGGAAGAATCACATACCTTTGGCTTAAACCACAAGCAAGTCAAGTATCTTGCGGCGTGAAAGATCCTTTATATGACCACGATATATAAATCAACTTCTAGCACTCTCAGTAGAATATTCTAAACACAAGATTCCTTATTCTGAAATTTGGCGACACCTCCCCATTATCACGTAAATCTCCTCACTAACCGGGCGCTACGGGCCAACAACTCGAGGATTACCGTCTAACCGGGCGTGTTCAAATATCTTCACGATAATACTTACAAGTCTCTTGTAAATGCGGTCAATGTAAATCTGATTCGATCCTTTATAATCATCCTTTGATATAATATACTCAGTATAACTACTACTGATATGTAATATCGAATTCTGATAGGGGCGTAGATCATTACCTCGATAAGCCCAAAAATTATCAAGTTATAAGTCGATCACGAGCAGCGTTTGGCTCGATCCTTACGCTCCGACCGCTCAGCGACCCTTAGAAGTTTCTAAACAACCTGCAAATACTTCCAAGCTAGGAAGATTTTCTAGGGTTTCGTTTCTGACTATTGGAATAAAGTAGTATTTAGGGCTCTAGTATTGAAATAACTTTGGAATACTACTAGGGATACTAGGCCAAGGTATTTGGGATTATACAACAATACACCAAGTATTTTCTACACAAGAGGGGAGGGCCGAAATCTACACAAAGGGAGGAAAACATTTGCTTTGGAAAGCTTTCAAGTGAGGATGATTTTACTCTTCAAGCGAGGGTATTTATAGAAGAACGAGGGCGAGATCAATATAAGTGTAGGGTCAAGATTGGGCCATGTGTGTGTGGGTCCTTGCACCACATGTGCAAGCAATGGTGCCAAGTGTGAGGGCCAAATCGGCGAGGGACAGTGGCTGGCGACGTCGCATTCGACCAAGTGCCACATGGGGGTGACACGTGTCGCCCCCGATTAAATCAAAATATTCGTCTTAGAAAATATCCAAAATCTGAAATCTCAAAAACAAGCGGGTCCATGGCCAGTAAATTTCTCCGTGGGTCCAGCGTGACCATTCGAAAATAAAACCTCAAAATTCTAATATAATCCAAGAAGTCCAAATACCAAATCTGGGAATCAATTCCCGTTAACGAACCTTTTTCTTCTGGCGGAACTTTTAGTCGAAAAAATCACATCTTATTTCTTTCCAAAATTTACCGTATTCTGCGTGCGTCCTCACATACATACCACGGAACTACGGGTATAACATTCTTCCCCGCAGAAACATTCGTCGAATGTTCGCTTCTAAATCTCCAAGCGAGCGTGTCTTGGTATAGTCTTCACTCTTATACTTACGAAACCAATCACGCCGTGATGGCCATAGTATAACATACAAATCCAAGCTAACGAAATCATTTCTAATCTCTGCGACTCTACTAGCTTCAATTTACTCTAAGGCCTATCTCGGCCTTCGCGATCCGATCGATCGAACCGTCCCGAACTTCATCGATGGTTACCTAAACTTGGGCCTAGCGCGCCGTGACCTACCACCGCGGGTTCACCTCGGCCGGCCCGCTCAATCAGGTGCGGGTTGACGCGACCAGCCTCGGCCCGACCATTATCGCGCGATCTCTCGTTCCCGATCGGAACAATCACTAATTCCGTCATGAAAGCTACCACTTCCGTCTTACGCTACCCGTGGAATTATCACGCGACGTAATGCTATCGAACATAATAATTAAAAAAATACTTATCTTAATACAAATGCATACTAGTCTCTTAGGGGTCGAGGATATACACGATATCACAAAAACAAATAAGCGATTTCAGGCCGCTATAGCGGGAACTTCGCGCGACCCACTTACGGCTGTAGGTATATGAACACCTGCTGGTATCGGCGAAGAACCCAGCAGATCCAGAAGTGAGTCTCGACATCCGCTACCTCTGGTAGGACAATTTCTGTAAAATGGCCCATTGTCACATGTAAAACAAGTCTCGACCTCCCGAATGGGGTTTACCCTGTTAGTTACACTTAGGTCGGGGTGGCTTCCTGCAGCGGCGCTGACTCACGAAAACTGAACCCTTGGAGCCCTGACCTGCTCCTGAATACTCTGGAGGCCCTGAAGACTGTAGAGGACCACTCTGTACTGGCGGCGGCGTATAACTAGTCTGCTGCTGAGGCGGTCCGCCTTGAAAGTTACCAAAGGACCCTGCTGTCCTGGCCCTCTTCTGCTGATATTGGTCAATCCGTCGGTCTCTCGTGCCTCGCACCTAGTGCGTGAGCTGCGTGCGGGCGATGTCCATGCGGTGAGCGATACACGAACAAGACTACGCCAAGTAGTCGTCAAGCCACGTGACGTGGCGGTGCACTCTGTCCTCCATAGCTACTATAGCGAGGGACGTATCGAGCCAGCGAGTCGAACTACTCGTTGTACTCGGCGTGCGTCCTCACTGTCTCGGCGCCGAGCACATAGGCCGTGCCCTCCTCATCTGCGGCAGAAATGGTGAAATGCCTCAGAACTCGTCCCAACGGTGAGGCGCATGCTCCCCGGGACGACTCGTGAATCAAACGATCGGCTGCGGTATCGCGCGGCCGATCGCGAACAAAATCACGGACTCGGTCTCGAAGCCTTGATCACTCGCATGATCCTCTGTGGCGGCGGATGAACTCCTGCGGATCATCCTCGAGGCCTCGACCGTAGAACTCTGGCGGGATCTGACTCGGAAAATCCGTAGCCTCGAACTATCCGATGCGGGATGAACTACGGGGCTCTTTGGGCTGGCTGCTGCGTCCGGCCTCTCGCCGTGTCGGCCCGCGATCACGGCGATGGCGGGCCATCTCGCGTAACCCGTCTCCTCTGCTCGGTGTGGGGTGGAGGCTCAGTCTGAAGTGGTCTCTGCGACCAACTGCTGCGACTCTAACTCTCTTTGAAGTGGCGGCGTCAAAACTTCGTCGAAGAACTATCTCGGGTAATGGCCAGGGCTGCGCCTCGTACTCCTGTGTCCCACTCGCGGCTCCACGGTGCCTTGCCATACGGGCGGGTTGCCTTGCGGAGGCATAAGCGGCGAGAAAGAACACGTCGGAAGGAGTCGACTTACAACATCGCTCTAAGGCACGATCTCGAGTGAGAAGAATGAAACCAATCCTAAATGTCCTGCTGACCTCACGATTATAGATGTGGTGCACGACACCGCGATAATCAAGACTACTGAACACGATGCGTAGACACTTTCAGAGGATTAGCGCTCGATACCACTTGTGGCGCCGAAACGGGCGTCGCGGTGCCTTACCGGGCACCCTAGTGATACAACATCGAGAAAACCAGTGAAATAAAAACTTTACACATGAAATGAGAGACATAAATAAATAAGCAGGCCAACCCAATGCCGTTGCCTTGGTATATATACATAAAACCCGAGCAGTTATCCTTTTTACAAACCACACTTGGCGATTACTCTGGACCTCTAAGATATCTGACAACTATGGCGGGACGGGGCCCGTACCACAGAATGTACAAGTACCTCTGATGACGGACTATACAAAGATAAGCCTCGGAGGAGACTTCCAATGACTGCGATCCATGGCGAGGATCGACCAAGCGGTGTACCTCTACTGCGGCGTGAGCGCGGCCCGAGAAGTCGATCTGGCGGTACCAGTATGTGGCGAAAATACGTAATGAAATCACATTTCATCATTTTATAAAACCATTTATAATAAATGCTGATTATGTCAAGTAAGGGGCGCATATCCCGAATAATCACTCGCGCATAATTATGGGTCTCGCCCGTAATACCACTCATGCGTGGAACTCGTTCCTCAGCTGCCGGTACATGATGTAAAACAACACCCGTATGTGAACACGAACACTAGATCACACTGCGTCATCAAAACCGTCGGGCGAGTAGAATAGCCAACTACGGTCAAAAGCTAGTCATATCCCATCACGGGCAAAATGCGGAAGCTTACTACGATCCAAAAGCTAGCCATGGCGAGGCAAGTATCTTAAGCTAACGTCTGATAGCCTCACCGTCTCACAAGATATGGCCAGGCAAGTATCTTAAGCTATCTACCGGAGGCTCTGGTGCGAGAAAATGACGAATAAGTATCTAAAGTGTGCACGAACCACGCGTACAAACCAAGCCGTGATCGCTCGTCGCGCGGCAAGCCGTGGATTAGCGGTCCGTGGACTAACGATCACGAACCTCGCGATGACCGCGTGCCGGCATCTTACCTCGGAAGTCATGGCCGTGAAACCGTCCTGCGGGCGCGTGCGTGGAACATCCATCGCGTCGGCGTGTCGAAGGAAATAAATCGGATAAGCGGCCCTCCCGGAGAGTCACGGCGATCTGAAACAACGGATCGATACTCGAAGTGGGCGCATACCGTGGACCACCCAGCGTCGGTATGTCGGTCGATCAATCGGATAATGGCCCTCCACGAGTCGCGACACGTGACAAAACAACGCACGTCAAAGACTATCACAACAAGCGTAGGCAAGTTTAACATTCGTTTTAATCAACAATCAGGGTTTCAAACCCAAAATACTACATACTTTCATGCTTTCAAAAGACCTCTTTCTGCGTAAAAGCCACGTGATACTAATACTCGTAGTATATAAAGAAAACACGTTTTACTTTTAAAACCAAATTACTTCACCTTCGTAAAAATCTTTACAAGGCTTTTTAAAATCAAGTACTCCATACTTTATAAACCAAGTGCTTTTCTTTTAGAACAACATCAAGTATACTCTTTTAAAACCCGATTAACTTACTCTTTTCAAAACAAGTAACCTATACTTAAATCAAGTTACTTCTCCTTTTAAGAAAACAAGTCGTTATAAGTCAAGTCTCTTATCTTTCAAGATCAAGTCTCTTAACTTTCAAAATCAAGTCGTTTCTTGTCAAAACCAAATCTTTCTTTTATCTTCATAAAGTCGTTATAACTAACTTCCCGTAAAGCCATTATAACACTTTATGTTTTAAAACAAACAAAAATCGTTTCACTGCGTCGTCTACCGTACTATATAGTTCACAACAATCATGCTCAAGAGTATAGGAAGAATCACATACCTTTGGCTTAAACCACAAGCCAAGTCAAGTATGCGGCGTGAAAGATCCACCTATAACAACCACAATATATAAATCAACTTCTAGCACTCTCAGTAGAATATTCTAAACACAAGATTCCTTATTCTCTGAGAAATTTGTGACACCTCCCATTATCACATAAATCTCCTCACTGCGGGCGCTACCGGGCCAACAACTCGGGGATTACCGCTAGCAGGGCGTGTTCAAATATCTTCACGATAATACTTACAAGTCTCTGTAAATGCAGTCGATGTAAATCTGATTCGATCGCTTTATAATCATCCTTCCAATATAATATACTCAAGTATAACTACTCTGATATGTAATATCCGATTCTGATAGGGGGCGTAGATCGTTACCTCGATAAGCCCAAAAATTATCCAAGTTATAAGTCGATCTGAGCAGCGTTTGGCTCGATCATACGCTCGACCCGGCTCAGCGACCCTTAGAAGTTTCTAAACAACTTCTAAATACTTCCACCAAGCTAGGAAGATTTTTCTAGGGTTTCGTTTCACGGTATTGGAATAAAGTAGTATTCAGGGCTCTAGTATTGAAATAACTTTGGAATACTACTAGGGATACTAGGCCAAGGTATTTGGGATTATACAACAATACACCAAGTATTTTCTACACAAGAGGAGGGGGCGAAATCTACACAGGAGGGAAAACATTTGCTTTGGAAAGCTTTCAAGTGAGGATGATTTTACTCTTGAAGCGAGGGTATTTATAGAAGAACCAAGGGCCAAGATCAATATAAGTGTAGGGTCAAGATTGGGCCATGTGTGTGTGGGTCCCACCACACCACATGGCCAAGCGAAAATGGTGCCAAGTGTGAGGGCCAAATCGGCGAGGGGACAGTGGCTAGCGACTGTCCATTCGACCAAGTGCCACATGGGGTGACACGTGTCGCCCCGATTAAATCAAAATATTTGTCTTAGAAAATATCCAAAATACGAAATCTCAAAAACAAAGCGGGCCCCACAAAGCCGTAAATTTCTCGTGGGTCCAGCGTGACCATTCACGAAAATAAAACCTCAAAATTCTAATATAATCCAAAAGTCCAAATACCAAATCTGGGAATCAATTCCCGTTAACGAACCTTTTTCTTCACAAAGGAACTTTTAGTCGAAAAAATCACATCTTCCTTTCTTTCCAAAATTTCTGTCGTATTCTCGTACGTACGTCCTCACATACATACCCTGGAACTACGGGGTATAACAATAGAAACACAATTCTTGCACAACAAAGGCTATCACAACAAGCATAGGCAAGTTTCACAACAACAAGCGTAAGCGGTTTATACACGACTGAAGTACTTCCATTTTATGCCCAAGTTCGGTTTTAACCTAAAGTACTACTACGTCGTTAAATTCCTTTTAAAGAGATTTATTCCTTTTATAAAAGTCACCGATACGTAGTATAAAAATAGAGTGACTTATCTCTTTTAAGTAAACCAAAACAACTTCCATACTTTCTTTTTTTAAAGTCAAGTTACCACGTTAAAACCAATGATAAAACCTTTCTTTTGTTTTCATAAGGTCGTTATAACCAACTTACCATAAAGCTGTTATAACACCATATGCTTTAAACCATTTTAAGACAACACAATGCCTTTCTTTTCCCTAAGGTTCGGTTGCCTAATTTTAATTACATGAGTCTCTTTTGAAAAGTTTCATAGTTGATGTCTTAATCTCTTTTAAAACAATTGAGTAACATATGCCATGGCGAGTAGGTTATTCTTGTTCATAATCAATCTTATTAAGCGACCATGATCTAGAAAATGTAATATCATTTTGTCTCATCTTAGCTTATGCGGATGGAGGTTTCTACTGGTTTTATTAATACTTAATTATTGATACATTTTCCTTTATTAATGCTGCAGTGGTTTGTCGATACACATTCTGATTTCCGAACTCAGTAAAAAATTATGCCTTCCAAAACCAAGTACTCCGTACTCACGAATGAGGTTTCACACAAACATCCATATTAACTCAAGTCTCTTATCCTTTAAGAATAAGTCTCTTAACTTCAAACCATTAAACCGTTCTTTTATCTCTCTTAGGCGTTACACCTAACTTCTCGTAAAGTGGTATAACTCTTATGTTTTCAAACCAAGTACACACTTCTTTCAAAAAGGTTTCTTAATCTTTTAGAATACTCAAGGTTCTTTTACATCCGATCGGTTATAAGTCAAATCGGTTATCTTTTAAAAACCACAAAGCATTTCTCGTTTACATGAAATTTGTTATAACTTGACTTCCCGTAAACCGTTATAACACTTTATGTTTAAAGACAATCAAACACATTTAACACACGCGTCGTCTACCGTACTACATAGTTATACACATATCATGCTAGAGCAGATAGGAAGAGGTTCGCGTACCTCGCGGCGAGTATCGACTAATAGCAGCGCTCAGTACCTCAAGCCGTGCGCTACTCTCGGTCAGCGGATCACTCCACGTAGTACTACAACCTATAGAGGCCACAAAGCGCCTATTAATATCTTTAGATCTCAATGTAGAATATTCTGGAAAATTCGCGACATCTCCCACACATGACGTAAATCTCCTCTATCGAAGTAGGCTGCGAAGCCAACGAGGGTTAACACGTCTAACGGATGCGTACAATTCTACTCACGACAATACTACACAAGCCTCTTTGTAATACGGTCTATGTAATTACTGATTCGGTTCACTTCTTAAAATTGGGCTTAAGTCGCGAGCATTGCGTAAGTATTAATCGAGCTTAAGTCGAAAGACATTGCCGCACAATTATAATGTTACGTACTATATATAGTATACATCAACTATATATTCCTACAACATGTAATTTCCAATTACAATAGAAGGTCGAAGTGTTTACCTCGATAAGCCCAAAATTATCAGAGTTTATATGTCGATCTGAGCAAGGTTTAGCTCTACTCAGTGCGCTCTAACCGCTCCAACCAACCCTTAGAAGTTCTAACCAACTTACTTATAACTTCAACTACGGGTGAAGATTTACTTAGGGTTTCGTTTTTGTGTGAGGAAGTATAATGGTATTTTAGGCTTGTATAAGTGTAACCTTGGGAATCTTACAAGGTATTTGGGCGAGGTATTTGGACATAACAACAATACTAGGAGAGTATTTCTATACCACAACAAGGGGTATTTATACGAGACAACTAGGCTGGGGTGTGTACCCGCGGAAGCCTCTACAAAGGGGAGGGGGTAGGTTTGGCCAAGGGGCCTTGAGGGGAGGGGTGTGTGGTGGGCGAGATCACGAGAGGAGAGGGAGGGTTTGAGACTTAGAAAGATTGCTCGATTTTGGATGAAGAATGTCTTCAACTAGAGGGTATTTATAGGTCAAGTGAAAGCCAACCAATGGCGAAGATGAAGACAAGTGTGGTGCAAGTGTAGGGCTAGATTTCAACCATGTGGACCTTATCCATCTACCACGCCAACTTGCACAAATATCTACCTAACGAGGCACAAGCGTGCCTTTGCTTGCCTTCGTCCACTTCTCACGTCGATGTGAGGTGACACATGTCGCCCTCCCGTTGGTCCAAAATGTTCGTCTCTCGGAAAAATCCATAAAAATTATAAATGACATAGCGGGAATTTTCCGCTTGTGGAAAGCGTTTACGTCGGCGACTCCTTTTGGTAGCTATGCACAAATTCGAACCTATGCCTACTTTAAGGCTCAAATTGTATCGTCGCCCTCACGTATATACTCGAAATCTGGGTATAACATTCTCCCCTCGCCAAACATTCGTCCGAATGTTCCTTCTCAACAGAATAACGAAGTTCTTCTAACAAGTTGCCAACGCCACGCTTTGGCCACGAAATATCACACGTTCTCTTCCTTCCTTACTCGTCGTGCCGCTTCCGGACACTTGAACTCCTCTAGCATCGTACCACACGGTAATTGCTTTCCCAAAACTTTGGAGTCACCACCTCCAACTTGGTCATCTTACTAGCTTGATCTCCGCCAAGGCCATTTCAGGCCTTCCGATCCGCCTACGGTCGAACATATCCACGAACTCATCGATGGTTATCTAATCATGGGCCTAGCACCCTCGTGACCTACCACTGGCGGGACCACGAGCTGACCCAGCTTTGAAACCGGCGCGGGTTGGCCTCAGCGTAGCTGACCCGACCGACTACGCGTCAAGCTCTTGTTCCGTCCGGAACAATCTTACTATCTGGTCATGAAAGCTACCACTTCCATTACACACTACCGGGGACTTTATCACACAAAGCGTTCTAGGCATAAAAATGCACTCAGCAAGGATCACTTGCAAAATCGGTACTCGAGGCGGCGCTTACATCTAAGGTCTCAGCGTAATATTCTAAGGTTAATCATTTTCTCACCCTCAGCTTACCGCTTCTCACAACCGGGTTCTACATCACGTTTTAGCACAACGCTATCCGAACATAACACTAAACACATCATCACATCATCAATACATACAAAACTACAGAGGTTAAGGATATACGAAAATAGGCGATTGAGGGCCGCTGGCGGGAACTTCGCGCGACCTCTGGTGGCGGCGGTGTATGAACATCTGCTGACTATGGAAGGTGAAGAACCATGGCCCGATCCGTAGTGCGTGCTATCCTACAGCGCCGCTACGTCCACTGGTGGACAATTTCTCCCAAAATGGCCTGGCGTCGCATGTAAAACAAACTCCCGGACTAGCGCGACATTCCCATTGTGGAGTCTACCACGGCGGTCCGCAACGGTATGGGTGGCCGGTGGTTAACACCCGCTCTCGAAAATCTGAACCCTTGGAGCCACGACTGCTCACGCGAAAACTCTGGGCGCTCTGAAGATTGTGAGGACCACTCTGTCTTGGCGGAGGCACATAATTAGTCTGCTGGCGATGCGCCTCGAAAATCACCAAAGGACCTGCGATTCGGCCGCACCTGCGACTTTGGTCATTCGTCGATTTCTCGCTCCTCGCCTCCAGTGCATAAGCTGCATGCGGGCAATGTCGTGCCGGTGAAGAGCTACGCGAACAACTCTCTTCGTGTAATCATCGAGCCTGTAACATATCGGTGCACTCGATCCTCCATACTAGCTACTAATGCGGGGGCGTCACGGGCGATGAGTCGAACTACATTGTACTCGGAGCCGTGCGCGGATTCTGCGCATGACCCAAAATCTGTCGGCGAGCCCTCGCCATCTGTGGAGGCAAGAAATGTGCAAGAAAGGCCTCGAGAACTGCGTCCCATAAAGCTGGAAGTGCATGCTCTCCCGGGCGGCTCGCGAATCAAACCGATCATTGCGGTATCCGCGCGGCCGATGCGAACCTAGGACCACCGGCTCGGTCTCGATGCCTTGATCACTCTCATGATCCGCTGCAGCTGGGATGAACTCCTGCGGATCATCCTCGGGCCTCGACCCGTAAAACTGCGGCGGGTTACACCTCGAGAAAATCCGTAATCTCAAGCGCATGCGCTCGGGGTGAACTACGGGTGCTCTTGGGGCTAGGCTGCTGCGTCGGCTTATCCTCAGTCGGCCTGACCACGGCCATGGCGGGCCATCTCGCGTAACCCGTCTCATACGCGGCTGTGGGGTGGAGGCTCAGTCTTGTGGTCTCTGTAGAGGCTGCATTGCTCTACTCGTATCTTCCTCTGTTGCGCCGCCACGGGCGGGTTGCCTTGCGGCGGAGCATAGCGGTAAAGGAAAGGAATCGTCGGAGGGTTGACTCGTCACACGGCTCTAAGGCACGATCTCGGAATGAGAAGAATGAAACCAATCCTAAATGTCCTATAGCCTCACGATTATAGATGTGGTGCACAACCGCGATAATCAAGACTACTACTGAACGCGATGCGTAGACACTTTCAGAGGACTAGCGCTCACGATACCACTTTGTCACGACCGATCCGAGCGTGACTGGTGCGCTACCGGGCACCTAGTGATACAACATCGGAGAAAACCGGCGGAAATAAAAACTTAAACATAAACATGAGACAAGATAATGAAACGAGCCTGACAAGCGGTTACGCTTCGATAAAATATATATAAACAACTCTTTTTTAAAGCGAGCAGTTTAATCCTTTTACAAAACCACCTTGCTTGATCTCTGAGACCTCACAGAGTTTATACAACAACTATGGCGGGACGGGGCCCCGTACCACAGATGTACAAGAACCTCTGACTCGGGTAGCATACCGCGAGATAAGCCTCGAAGGAGCGGAGCTTCCCAAAGCTGAAATGAGATCTAGCGGGGATCGGCGGTAGATGTACTCTACTGCGGCATGAGCGGCCCAGAAGGAGAGTCGATGCAAGTACCAGTATGTGGCGTAAAATCACGTAAATGAAATCATAATAGTCTATAAAGCGAGAGCGGGTATGATAGCAAACTACGATTACTGCAGCATGATTATATCAATTCGGGGTTTCGTACCCAGCATCAATCTGCGTGGAGTACCTTCCTGGCGATGCATGATATGATAACAACAAGACATCAATCCAAATGGGAGCATACGTGCGCTACGCATCGTGTCGAGTATGTCGAAAGGAACAAATAAGACAACATTCCAAATGGAAGCATGCGTGCGCTACGCGTCGTGTCGGCGTGTCGAAGGAAACAATAAAACGGCATTCCAAATGGAAGCATACGTGCGCTACGCATCGGTGTCGATATGTACAAAGGAGCAAATAAGACAACATTCCAAATGGAAGCATGCGTGCGCTACGCGTCGTGTCGGTATGTCGAAGGAAACAATAAGACAACAAGCGGTAATCAAAGTGGAAGCATGCGTGCGCTACGCGTCGTGTCGATATGTCAAGCGATTAACAAAGTAACACTATCAGCGAGAGCGTGCGGTGGAATTTATCGTCGCTGCCGGTCACGTCCAGTAAGTTCTCAACAAGTCGGCGATCCTCCATCGAGAGGCGGTAGTATAGAAACACAATTCTTGCACAACAAAGGCTATCGCGACAAGCGTAGGCAAGTTTCACAACAACAAGCATATGCAAGTTTATACACAACTTCGAAGTACTTCCATTTTATGCCCAGTTCGGTTTAACCTAAAAGTACTACGTCGTTAAATTCCTTTTAAAGAGATTTATTCCTTTTATAAAGTCACCCGATACGTAGTATAAAAATAGAGTGACTTATCTCTTTAAGTAAACCAAAACAACTTCCATACTTTTTTTTTAAAGTCAAGTTACCACGTTAAAACCCGATGATAAAACCTTTCTTTTGTTTTCATAAGGTCGTTATAACCAACTTCCCATAAAAATGTTATAACACCTTATGCTTTAAACCATTTTAAGACAACCTGATGCCTTTCTTTTCCCTAAGGTTCGGTTTGCCTAATTTTAATTACGCAAGTCTCTTTTGAAAAGTTTCATAGTTCAATGTCTTAATCTCTTTTAAAACAATTGAGTAACATATGCCATAGTAGTAGGTTATTCTTGTTCATAATCAATCTTATTAAGCCATGATCTAGAAAATGTAATATCATTTTGTCTCATCTTAGCCACATGCGGATGGAGGTTTCTCTGGTTTTATTAATACTTAATTATTGATACATTTTCCTTTATTAGCATTTGCGGTGGTTTGTCGATACGTTACGATTTCGAAATCGGTAAAACATTATTCCTTCCAAAACCAAGTACTCATTACTGCGAATGAGGTTTCACACAAACATCCGTATTAAGTCAAGTCTCTTATCCTTTAAGAATAAGTCTCTTAACTTCTAAACCATTAAACCGTTCTTTTTATCTCTCTTAGGCGTTACACTAACTTCTCGTAAAGTGGTATAACTCTTATGTTTTCAAACCAAGTACACACTTCTTTCAAAAGGTTTCTTAATCTTTTAGAATACTCAAGGTTCTTTTACATCCGATCGGTTATAAGTCAAATCGGTTATCTTTTAAAACCACAAGCATTTCTCATTTACATAAATTGTTATAACCAACTTCCCATAAAGCGTTATAACACTTTATGTTTAAAGACAATCAAATACATTTAACACCGTCGTCTGCCGTACTACATAGTTATACACGTATCATGCTAGAGCAGATAGGAAGAGGTTCGCATACCTCGCGACAGTATCGACTAATAGCAAAGCGCTCAAGTACCTCAAGCAGTGCGCTCACTCTCGATCAAGCAGATCACTCCACGTGGTACTCTGACCTATAGAGGCCCTGGCGCTATTAATATCTTTAGATCTCGATGTAGAATATTCTACTGAAAATTCGGCGACACCTCCACACATGACAGCGTAAATCTCTCTCTATCGAGGTCGTCTACCAAGCCAACGGGGGTTAACACGTCTAACCGGATGCGTGCAATTCTACTCACGCCAATACTACACAAACTCGTAATGTCTGATCTATGTAATTCTGATTCGAT
The DNA here is from genome assembly GCA_029844215.1 of Przewalskia tangutica. NCBI lineage: Eukaryota > Viridiplantae > Streptophyta > Magnoliopsida > Solanales > Solanaceae > Przewalskia > Przewalskia tangutica. The sequence goes on along the minus strand of CM056723.1, from coordinate 82,907,585 downwards.
TCACTCTTAAAATTAGGGCTTAAGTCGCAAGCATTCTGTAAGTATTGTTCGAGCTTAAGTCAAAAGACATTGCGCACAATTATAATGTTACGTACTATATATATACATCGGCTATATATTCCTACAACATGTAATTTCCAATTACAATAGAAGGTCAAGTGTTTACCTCGATAAGCCCAAAATTATCAGAGTTTATATGTCGATCTGAGCAGGTTTAGCTCTACTCAGTGCGCTCTAACCACTCCAACCAACCCAGAAGTTCTAACCAACCTACTTATAACTTCAACTACGGGTGAAGATTTACTTAGGGTTTCGTTTTTGTGGTGAGGAAGTATAATGGTATTTTACGGGCTTGTATAAGTGTAACCTTGGGAATCTTACAAGGTATTTGGGCGAAGGTATTTGGACATAACAACAATACTAGGAGAGTATTTCTATACCACAACAAGGGGTATTTATACGAGACAACTAGGCTAGGGGGTGTGTACCCCGAGCCTCTGAGGGGAGGGTAGGTTTCGGCCAAGGGGCTTGAGAGGGGAGGGTGTGTGGTGGGCGAGATCACAAGAGGGAGAGGGAGGGTTTGAGACTTAGAAAGATTGCTCAATTTTTGGATGAAGAATGTCTTCAACTAGAGGGGTATTTATAGGTCAAGTGAAAGCCAACCAATGGCCAAGATGAAGACAAGTGTGGTGCAAATGTAGGGCTAGATTTCAACCATGTGGACCTTATCCATCTACCACACCAACTTGCACAAATATCCTACTAACCCAAGGCACAAGCGTGCCTTTGCTTGCCTTGCCGTCCACTTCTCACGTCGATGTGAGGGTGACACATGTCGCCCTCCGTTGGTCCAAAATGTTTCGTCTCTCGGAAAAATCCGCAAAAATTATAAATGACATAGCGGAATTTTCCTTGAAGCTAATGGAAGCGTTTAGTCAGCGACTCCTTTTGGTAGCTATGCACAAATTCGAACCTATGCCTACTTTAAGGCTCAAATTGTATACGTACGCCCTCACGTATATACTCTGGAAATACGGGGTATAACACTTAGGAACCTTGGTTTAAAGTATGGAGATTATTGAACAACAAACAAAAAATTTTCTCTCCTTGAGGATGCCTAACCCGAGAGCACTCTTGTCAAGAACAAGTTTTTCTTGAAAATTTTACTAAGTGTGGGGACTTGTCTTGCTATTAGTATGCTTATATAACACTATGGAGGGTCAAGATTAGAACACATGTTGGGCTTGGATGAAATTCATTTAAAAATCTAGCCAGTGGCCGCTTTTGACTTAGTCGATAATATCGAGCCCTTAACTAGCAAGACTGGATCATCCTTACATTGGTCAAATGACCATTAAACCCATGGTCCATTCGACCATGACCATCAAAGGGGGGTGACACGTGTCACCCTCCCGTTCGTCGCAATATTTCCTTTCCCGACATTTCCATAATTCCGATAAATTTTTACTAGTCTCAAATCTTAACATTTTTGAGTTCTTACGTACGTTCTTATAAACATGTCCTGGAATTACGGGGTGTAATAATACCCTTATTCCTTTAGGACATACATTATCAATTACCACATTAAACATGCATAATTGTATCTAAATTTCTAGCATTATAACTCTACAACACAGCTTCTATAACAATACAACAATATCCAACAGTTTATGAAGTCTCGGCCAATGACGATACCCAAGCCCTTTTCATAACTCCTTAAGATCGAATTCATATTTCAACACTTCTATATAACCCATTTCAACTTTCAACAATGAGATTTCCTTGATATAACATGCAATTAGTAGCGATAATAACAATAACAACCAACGAATCCAATATAATAAAAACAGTCCGAAATCGGCTAACTTGCCAAAGCTGTCACATGCACTTATTATTCTCCATTTATCTTAACACAAGTTCACCCCTTAACTACAACATCATTTAACTTCCATTATCTTAAAGGGGAAGAAGAAATCTTACCTTAACTTTAGCACAAAAACAGTCCCTAAGTCTCGACGCAAACGCTTAATTATTGCACCACTTCTTGATTACAATAACACACATGTATCCTTTACAAGCTTGTAACCATCTTACTTTCATGTCTTTCTTCCAAAAGTTCATCTCGAGCTTAGGGTTTCAAGCGGTTCTTGGCCAGCAGTGACCATTGTTTTGGAGTATTAACTTGGCTTAGAACTTAGTTAAGGAGCTTAATCTTGAAAGATAAGTTAATCTTGGTCTTCACTTGGATATGGTTTTCAAAAAATTATAGGAGAAGGAAGAGAGAAAAGATTTTGAGGGAGAAGATTGTCACGACCCGAACCCCGGGCCCGCAACTGGTGCCCTACCTGGGCACCCCCTCTTTTACCCTCACACCCCATCTAATACACATGCAAAATAAAGTATGAAAGACAAAACAGTAATTCCAAAATGGCCAACCAAATATATATATATATATATATATATATATATAACTCCCGCAAGTCCAGCCCACATATGAATATAGACCTCTAATAGTTTGGACAAAAACAACAATGACGGGATAGGGCCTCGCCATACCTCTGATTGTATATAAACCTACCACAACAGGGATCCGTACCAAAATATAAGCCTCCGACGTAATGGATCTTTTCCCAACAACGAGCAGAGATCTAAGGCGAGGATCACCAAATGTACTTAAACTGCGGCGTAAACGCAGCCCCACGAGAAAGGGGTCGATGCGAATGATGTACCAAGTATGTGAAAGCGTAAATCTGATAAATGAAATCATAACAGTCCAAAATATAACAGGAAGCAAGTATGATAATCAGAATACCAGTACAACTATGCCTTGTAAAAAGTGATAGAAATGAGAGTCAACGTACCTTTTAAAATATGCCTTTTAAAAGTAAGATCGACTGTGTCATTTTAAATTATGAAATCATTTCCATTTCAAAGTGTGAAATCCATGTAAAGCCTACCCATTAAGGTATAATGCCCGGCCCATTCTGGGACACAGTAAAGTCATATAAAGTCTGCCCATTAAGGTATCTTTGCGGCCCGTTACGAGGCGGTAAAGTCATATAAAGTCGCCTCGAGGTATCTTGCCGGCCCGTTCGAGGCGGTAAAGTCGTATAAAGTCTACCCTCAAAGGTATACTGCCCGGCCCATTCTGGGATGCGGTAAAGTCATATAAAGTCTGTCTTCAAAGGTATACTGCCCGGCCCATTCTGGAATGCGGTAAAGTCATATAAAGTCTGCCCTCAAAGGTATACTGCCGGGCCCATTCTGGGACGCGGTAAAGTCATATAATATATATATACTGCCCTTCCCATTAAGGTATACTGCCCAGCCCTTCCCAGAACACGGTCCACCCATAAAGGACTGTACACATATAACTATCACAAACAACCATGCATAATTTAAATCATTTTTCTAACTTTCCATAAAACTGTTATAACAACTTCCCATAAAACCATTATAACAAACTTTCATTTTAGAAAACTAAAGCACTAACACATCTTTCTTTTTAATAAAACCAACGCATTATCGTGTGATGTAACATTAAGGAAATGAACCCAAAGTACTATGTACATCCATCCTTTACAATAATACTCAAATCATGTAATGTTAGGAAAATAAATCCAAAAGTACTATGTACATCTATTCTTTATAAAAAGAATCATTTCATGCAATATCAGGGAGTTGAACCCCAAAATACTTTTTCTATCAAAATCAAGTTACTTACACTTTTTAAACTTAAGTAACTTATACCTTTAAAACCAAGTACTTCTTCTTTCAAAATCAAGTAACCTTTACCTTTAACTCAAGTTACTTCTTCTTTCAAATCAAGTCATGTATTCTCTTTAAAGCAATAAACTTCTACTTTTAAAACTCAAGATTACACACTCTTTTGAGATCAGGTTATACTTTTACACCAAGGCACTTTCACTTTCAAATTCAAGTTACTACACTTTTAACACCAAGTCACTTCACATATCAAGTCATCTATACTTTACATCAAGTAACTTCTACCTTTCAAATCAAGTACTATAATGAGTCATATTTCGTTTAAAACAAGTACGTACACCGTACACACATTTTTAGAAGGTTCATGCTCAAAGAAAGATAGGGAAAGTTCCACATACCTCTTAAGCTATTCCACACGCCAAGTAGAATACGCCGCACATAGAATGTCAACATATAATGACCATAATACGTCTATCAACTTCTAGCTTTCTAAGGTAGAATAATACTAAGTAAAAGGTCTCTTATTCTACGAAAAATTGGGCAGCACTTCCCTTGTTTCTACGTACTTTTCCACCTTTTCCAAGGCCCGAACTCTTCAACCAATACGCCATATTTAAGGCACAACCAACAGTTAACCAAAGGGGATTACACGCCTAATTTGACGTGTAAAATTCTGTCCCACAATCACATTACAAAATAGTCCATAAAACAGTCCATTAAATCTGATCCATTAATACGATCCATTAGTCCGCTGTCTGATTCATTTAGTCCACTTGTCTGATCCATTAGTCAGCTAAAATCAGTCCATAGTACAATGTAAAAACAATCCATTATTTAGTTGGTGTTCTCGGCCAACTACTACAACCAAAATTGTCTAGTTTTCGCCTAGCATGCCATAACTGTTTCATAACTTTTTATAATCCAACTTATATTCCAACACTTCATATAAGTTATATTAACTTAACAACAAGATTCGATTATGTCAACATGTAATAGGTAATGTTTTATAACCAACAAATTCGTTAATACCAAAACTGTCCACAATCGGCTAACATGCCAAGATTGTGACATGTACTTCTTATTCTTCATTCTTTATATCACAAGCTTATTTATATACTACTATAACATGTAATCTTGATTACATTAAGAGAACAAATGATCCTTTACCTCAATATGCCCAAAATAGTCCAAGTTCAAAGTCGACCCTTAGAATATTCTTAGCTCTTATTCTTGAGTTCCAATCCACAATATGTAACCACTATAAACATAATGAACTTATCTTCAAGTTTCAACACCAAAAGTTGAAGAACACCCTAAGGTTTCAAACCCCTATGTTTTGACCAAGAGAGTTTTTAGGGGTTAGGGGTGTTTAATATTGGATAACACTTGGTTAGGGACCTTAATCATACACTTAATGAACTAAGCTTGGAAGATTATAAAGTTTTGGTCTTGAAATTGCACCATGGCCGAGAGCAAGGTAAGAGGAGGAGCTAGGATTCTTGAAATAATTCTAAGTGTTAGCTAATTGTAAAATGAAGTCTTGCACTCCGTCTATGCATATATAATGTAGCCCAAGTAGTGAGATCAAGACAAGTGTAGGGACAAGAGTAGAGACAAGTGTGTGTGGGACCCATGTCCACTTGTCTACAAAATATCTCAAAGTCCAAGTCTTGCAAGACCAAGACAAGTGGGGGGGGGGGTGCCATGTGTCACCCTCCAATTCGTCAAAAATATTTCATCTAAAAAAATATCCATATTTGGCCAAAATATCTCGAAATATTATGGGTCCCACAAAACTGTAAAATTTTTCCGTGGGCCCCACATGACCAAATCCGGAAGTTAAAATCCAAAATTCCAATATATTCTATAAGTCCCAAATACCAAATTTGAAAACCAAATTCCTATTAATAAACATTTTTTCTTCACAAATTCCCGACATTTTTCCTTAGAAAATAGTGATCTTTCTTTCATTGCAAAATTCAAATCTTATTTTCTCACGTACGTTCTCATCTCATTCTCTAGGAAATACGGGGTGTAACAAAGATATTTTGTGAACATAAAGTCTTGCAATGCATGTATATAATTAGAGTTTATAATACAAGTGGGGAGGGACACGTGTCGCCCTCTTAGTCCACATGTGTTCCTCTTCACAAAAATAATCCCACACTTAGTTAAAATCTTGTAATTTTCGATGGACCTCACATTCTTAATACCAAGACTTAATAATACAACACTAAGTCCATAACTCCATTGGAAAGAATTTAACTACTAGTATTAATTCTCGTCGTCACATTTATTGTATCCAAAATTATTCCATATTAGAAAATGTAAATATACCTTTCTTCCAACATTCAAATCTTATATCCTAACTTACGTTCTCAATTAATTGCCCTGGAATTACGGGGTGTAACAGTATCCCATGAGAGAAAATTAGAAGTGTCGTATATGTGTTGTATTGTCATTAAAGAACAAGATAAAGCTTTATGCACATTAGGTGTTCGACGAAATAACTAAATGAAATGATTTGTAGTGATCCAATTATGTCATGATTCATTCATATAATGTAGATAATCACTTGTAGAGTGGACTGTACTCTTGGGAGCCATTGTTAGGCAAGCGACAAAGATATGTAAAGAATAATGTCACACCCTACCTTAGAGGGTGTAGCTGACACCTGGCGCCTGAACGACCCGAGTGTACCACCTGTGGGCCGACTGGGCCTCAAAAAATAATTACCTTAGGGGGTGTGACTAGCACCTGGTGCCTGAATGTCCTGAGCGTACCACCTGTGGGCCATCTAGGCCGACAAGGCCTCAAAAAATTAATCATAAAGGAGATCTGGACATGAAAACCTTTAACGATGACCTTGACCAATATTTATACATATAATAGGGATGGCAAGGCCAAAACAAAATTACCAACTGATAAGGAGGCCAACAAGGTCGTACAAAACATATGTATATTACAAAGACCACTAGTCTGCAAGCCTCTAAGAGTACTACAACACGTCATCAGTTCGAAAAATGGCTACATCATACCCAAAATGCATATGCTACCACTCTATATGTAGCAATTCTAGAAGAGAATGAGTGTGATGACCTACTGTTGAACTGGCCAACCTACTGTTGAGGTGTGTCTGGCTGTCTAAATGTATCCTGCGGGCATAAAACACAGTATTCCTGAAAAAGGGATGTCAATACGAAAGAATGTACTGAATATATAAGGCATACATAAATGTAAATAAAGGCAACAATGTGAAAAGGGATCTAAAGAAACAATGTGTAACCCTGAATGGCCTTTGTGGAACATCTGATACATAAATGAGAGATATAATCGCATATATAACATGTAGGATACTATGGGCAATATTAGTCATATAGTATATCATATATAATGTAGGCCTCTATAGACGATATCATTTATATCATACGTATATAAGTTGTGTATATAACTCTATAGGCCTCTGTGGGCAATATAAATACATGTACATATACATATACATGGAGACTCCGAAGACATGGAATACTCTGTGAAACTATCAGAGTGATGTAAGGTTGTTGCACCTCCGACTAACCTTATCCAGATAACATATCATTCTAACTTTTCATATGGATCAATGAGATGAGATACAATAATGCAAAACCATTAATTAAATTATTATAATCGATTTCGTTTAACATTTCTTTTTTAATCGATAATAAAGTCAATTCATTTAATCTTTGTTGAGACATTGTTGTGACTTTGTTGATCTTAAATAAGATTTTATTAACTTTAATTTTGAAAAACTTCTTTCGGCAGACGCAACAATTATAGGAATTGTTAACATTATTCTATAAGCAATATACGCATTTGGAAAAGAATCAAGTATTTTTATATAATTAAGTATATCAATTGGTGTATCATTTTCCACTTGTATTATTTCTCTTAAATTTTTTAGTTCCATAAATAAATCTGACCATTATGTTTCAATGATTGTTCAAGGTTAAAACATTCTTACATTGTTAACTTGTTCATTCGATGAACAATCACCTAAATTTTCAAATTTACTTTTTTGTTTGTTTTGATAAATTTATCTAAAGATTCCTTTTGTGATTCAATTAAAGCTTCAACTCTTTTTTTTTTTAGTTTCGACCCTCCTGATTCAAATTTTCGAGTTGACATTATTCTAAAATAAAAAAATAAAAAAATCAACAAAAAAATAAAATAGAAAACAATTAAATTAATCAAATAAAATGATTATAATTAAAAACTAAATGAGAAATAATTAGATAAATAAAATCTGTTTTTGTTTTTTGGTGATGGCGTGTAGAAAGAAATGATCGTTGAAGTGGAGAAATGAAGAAATGATCTTGGAGTCTTGCTCAAATAGTCAAATGATACTTGGAAGGGAGGAGGAGAACTTTTGCTTGTAGCTGCTGGAGAAAGAAATAAACCGTTGAAGATTTTTTTTTTACAGCAAAGTAGATTTGATACTTTGATAAAGTAAGCTCAGATCAGCTTTTTGAGGCCACTAGCACATTTTTTTAGTCTAAACTTACAGATTTTATTATAATTTTTTTTAGGCCCAAGTTTTGTGAGGCCAAGGCAAAGGCCTATTTTGCTTATGTCTTTGGGCCGGCCCTGACTTAGAATTGCTCGGACAAGCTGTTTCTTTCTTGAGTCTTTCTCCAAACTTGACCAAAGAAATTTCCATCGACTCTTCCCAGCCGCCAGTATTTCCCCTCACAAGTATCTATTTTCCCTTGTACACATATTAGTCCCAAAAAAGATCCAACAAATATTCAAAATCAGCTAATGGAGATTGACTCAGCCACCAGTGCTACATCAAATTCGTCTGTTAGAGATAGCCTCCTTGTGGCGCTGCATCAAACATCACGACGCAGAAGGAAGCTAAAATTCATCATAACTTTAATCATCATTTTCACTCTCATAGTCGGAACCATAATCTCTGTTTTCACCATAATGAAGAGGAACTTTGAGTTGATGTCACCATCCAACAACCCAGCCATGGCAATAAGATCCATCTGCTCGATGACTCAGTATCCACCTACATGCTTCAAGTCCTTATCTTCCCTCTACAAAAATAATCCATCATCCAAAATCAACGCATCTCATATTTTCTTTTTTTCCCTTCACACAGCCATAGACGAACTAAGGGAACTTTCTACACGTTTATCAGAGTCAAACGAACGGTCGTTGAAACACTGCGAATATCTATTCAACAACTCAGTTCATCATTTGAACGCTTCTTTAGGGACGTTGGATGTTGATTTAAGTAATGAGCAAAGCTTGGTTATATCGAAAAGCTTGAGAAAATTGATGGGTTGGCTATATAGAGAAAGTCCAAAACTTGAGGTGTGTCTGAATAGGTTGGCATTCTCGAATGAATTAAGCACCAGAAAAGTAAGAAATAACTTAAGGATTTTGATCAATATGGAGAGTGTTTATGAGATATCTTACCCAGTAACTGGAAGCCAAAGTATGGTGGCTTCTTTTTTGTCAGATGTAATGTTTGTGGATACCATATGTATCTTTGGGGTACAATACATTCTCTTACTACTTTTGTTTTGTCTGCTTTTACGCCTACTCTGATTCAGGTGATTAATTGATTCCACTGTTGCTCTTGAGTTTTAACCTTTAGTATTACGGTTGACACTGAATATAATGTAAGGATGATGAAATCGTAGGACAGAGGAGAGTTTTTGCTGTGATTATATTCTTGTATCTAAATGTTGTAGCGTAAAATTTTGATCTACAATAAATCTAAGAGCTAACTCGATCTTATAGAATTATGAAACGAGTTTCAGTTTCAAGACTTCAAAAAGTACTTAATGACATGGCTACTATGTTAAGTGTCTCGTGTATCATGTTGATCGTTGTCTATTTGTATTGATTTAGGTAATCTCCAAATTACGCTTATATAGTAGTACTCCCTCCGGATTAAAAAGAGTATCCAGAGGGAGTATGATTTAAATTTCGTAGGAGTAGACCAAAAAGAAAAACCAACAGTAAATACTCCAAGCACGAGAACCAAATTCTGATACCATTAATTCCTTGATAAAACATGGCAAAGATTTATCCGCTTTGTCCAATATTTGGGTAAGGTTGTTTTAGAAGTAGTAATGAATTATGCCACTCCCAAACAGAAGAAAGACTTAGTAGTATGTGCAGAACAATGAATGGGTGGGTAACTTTTTTTGCTTTTTGGATAAGGTTAGGAGATGACAACACAAAGTACTTTCATACAGTTATCAAACAGAAGGTGCTGAAACAAGTTGTTCATCTCCAAGATGGACAAGGCAACCTGAAGACTGAATCAGGAGACTGTTGTTGTGTTTGTTGATTTTTACAGAAGCTTACTTGGTAATTCAGGGGGGTATAGATCCAAAGCAGACATGAGGGTGTTCCAGTGTGGGCCTAAGTTAACAACAGGTCAACAAATAATGTTACTCAAGGAATAAGATGGAAAGGATGTGAAAGATGCAGTTTGGAGGATTAATATCAACAACAGCCCATGACTTGATGAGTATGATAGTGGGTTCTACAGGGAATCACGGGATATTAGAGGTCAGGATATAATAGAGGCTATTCTGGAGTTCTTTGATAATACTAAGCTTCTTAAGCAGTGAATGCCACAACTATTGAACTGATTACCAAAGTGTCATGTCCCATTAGTGCAAGTCAATACTGACCAATCTCCTGTTGTAATGTATTATGTATTGTATAAATACATTTAAAAAATGATATGTTATAGACTGAAGCAGATCTTGCCTAGCCTGGTGACTGATACACAGGTTGCCTTTGTTTAGGGGAGGTCACTTGTTCATAATGTGTTGATATGTCATGACTTATTGAGGGATTACAATAGAAAGACTACTTCTAGATGTATGATGAAGATTGACCTCAGAAAGGCCTATGGTATGGTAAGATGGGATTTTATTGAAGAAATGCTGCATGGTTTTGATTCCTCTAAAGTTTATCCAGTTAGTAATGATTTGTGTGACTACTACTAAATACTCAGTTAATGTAAATGGAGAAGTGCATGGATATTTTGAGGGTAAAAGGGAGCTTAGACAGGGTGATCCCATCTCACCACTACTGTTTATATTGGTGACGAAATACTTATCTAGAACTCTGGGCAAAATGGCACTTCTGTCTAATTTTAGGTTTCACCTTATGTATAAGGGTCTGAAACTTACTCATCTTGTATTTGTTGATGACCTAATGTTCTTCTTCAACGGTAACGAGAATTCAGTAAGTAGGATCATGGGAGCCTTACATCATTTTTCTGAGGTTATTGGATTAGAGGATAATAAGGAAGCTTTGCAAGACTTAGCTTAAAGATATTTTCATCATCCAAACTCTCTTCTCTCTCCCTTGTTCTTCAAGCTCTCGAAAACCTAGCCAAAGTAAAGAACAAGATTAAGTTATTTTTCAAGATTAAGTTCCCTAATCAAGTTCTAAGCCAAGTTAACTCTCCAAGTTTAGTGATCACGGTTTTGGACCAAAAACTATCTTGAAACCCTAAGCTTGTTATGAAATTTATGAAAGAAGACCATGAAAAAAATATGGATATAAGCTTGTAGAGGATACGTGTGTGTGATTGTGACTTGAAAGAGTGGTGTGGAAAAGAGGAAGGTTGGCCGAAACTTAAGGGTTATTTTGTGCAAAGATTAAGGTAAGATTTCTTCTTCCTCTTGAAGTAATTGGAAGTTATATGATATTGTAATTGATAGATGAACTTGTGTTAAGTAAAAAGGAGAATAAGAAATACATGTCACAGTTTTGACATGCTAGCCGAAAATTGGACAATTTTGGTGTTGTCAGATTCGTTGGTTATTGTTGTTGTTATCATCACTACTTGCATGTTAAATGAAGGAAATCTTGTTATTACAAGTAGATGTGTTTGATATAAGTGTTGGAATACAAATGAGATTATAAGAAGTTATGGAAATGACTTTGGTTGTAGTAGTTGGCCGAAAATTTATAACGAAAATTTGTTTTTTCTTTCCCAAAAAGCGCTTGGTAATTCTGAACAAATTTCTTTTTCCATAGAATCCTGTAAATCTTTTATCTTGTTAATTACCTCCGGGTTTTTTAAAGTGGATTCTATTCTTTTAATTTTAATATCGTCTTTTAAGTAATTAACCTGATTGGTTAATAGTTGTATCCTAAAGACTGTTTTTTGTTTGGCGTGATCACTATGATGGTACCGACAGGGGTTCAAGTATGGGAATACAAGGTATTTTCCCATTGAGGTAGTATAAATACCGTCTAATTTTGCGGTATATGGTTTTATGTGAGTTAGGAATGAGATTCCTAATATAATTTCTTCAGTTATGTTTCTTGTAATGATAAAGTCGTTGGTAAAACAAACTCTATTATAACAGACATGAGCTTTAGAAAGCTTATAATTAATTTTTATACTATCTCATGTATAGTGAATATAATTTATGAGTACTTTTGTTTAAGTACTTGGTGGGGATTAATCCTTCGCAGATACAATTTTGGTCTGCTCCAGAGTCTAGCAATGCTATTTTTTCTAGAATAAAATTTTTGTTTATTATTATTTTAATCGGGACATGATAGCTTAAAGCTTTGGCCCTGGAGATTAATTTTAAGCCTGAATCTGAGTTATCTTCTTCGTCTTCTTCGGGATCATTTATGTCTATCCCTTTTGAAGTAGATGGTGCAAGGGGATCCTTTATAGGGTTTAATTCCCTTAGTAGACTGTTTGCGAATGCTTCAGTTTCTAAAGAATTAAGCCTTTCTTTAACTTGGATAATTTCTTCTTTTAAGAGTGATACTTCTCCTTGCAAGTCTTGCATGGTAGTATCTGTTTTGGATTCTTTAAACTTATTAAAAACTCTTTTCATATCAAAAGGCTCGATTATCTTTTTATCCTTTTTCTGGTTAATGACTAGTTTTTTAAGTTCTATTAAGTATTTTCTTTTAATATCATCGTCATCGATGTGATCGATCATATCAAAGAAAAATTCTTGGTTGTTACTCGAGATAACACTAATAGTTTGTTTTGTACATGTGCAGATTTTTCCCGTACATTCACAGTCGAAGCTGGAAGTAGAGCTATCTGAACTGTACTCTAGATCTAGTGAACCTTCATCACTGTAATAATCTTCTGAAGTTTCTTCAGAGCTATCACTGGACTGTTCTTCGTCTAAGATTGTATAAAGTTTTTCTTTTATCTCAGAATCAATTGCTAACAGATTAATCTTATCCTTTTTTTTATTGGGTTCTTTGCAATTATTGGCCATGTGGCCTGCCTTTCCACAATTCCAACATTTACCTTTTTCTTGGTATTCTTTTTCTTATAATTCTTTTTAGGAGTATAATTCTTTTTATAGGTTTTGGGGCGAGATATGTTATGCCTCCTTTTCATTCTTTTGATGCTCTTTGATGGAGCAGATATCTTAACGTATCCGAAGTCTTCACAAAAACTTCCTAATTCTCCTTTGGTGGATTTTTGTATTTGATTATTAAGCTTTATTGTATTACATAATTCTAATCCTGTTAGATTAATAAAGCTGACTATGTCTCCGTATGTCATGAAGCCATAGGGAGTTTCACCATTGTATTTATTTCTTATGGTGGTTCTTACCTTTTCAGCAAAAAGTTTAGGCAGTCCACTGATGAACCTTTCTTTTCAATAGTCATGATTACAGTCGCTTCTTAGCATAACTTTGTTAAGGAATATGTCTTTATACCATTTAAAATCATGTAACTTTGGACAAGTTAGGTTATTAAGTATTTCTAAACTTTTATCTTGGAAGAGTTTCGGCTCTCCAATGAAGTGTTTACCTATACAGTATAGTAAAGTTGTTGTGGCGTCCTTATGGACTTCATTACTATAGCTGTTATCGATGTTTTTTATTTGGACTGTGGTGGTTGCATCCATGATGCCACACCTTACTCCTTATGTTAGGTAGTTGTCCCACCAATTTTTTAACATTCCAGTGAAGCCTGAAACTAGGATTGTGGCCAGTTGGGCATCATCCGTATGTTCTTTTATCTTATAGCTGGTAATACATACTCCCATTTCATGAAGTATTTTAATAATCTGTCCTTCAGACATCCCATCTATGTTCCATTCATGGATTTCGTTTCCTGAATATGAAGCCATATACGGGGTATGTTCTTCAAATAGCATATCAGGAAATGTGGGTCCTTTGTAGAAGTTTTTGGCTCCTATACCAGCAAATTTCGATATTTTATTAACATCTTGTTTATCTTTTGAGGTAGAACCTTCACTAAGTACTTTGACCGAATTATCTGGTCTTTTCAAGGTAGATTCCTCAGATACTTTTAGTTCTTTAAATTTATTACTTATTCTATCTAATAGGTTATCTTCAATTTCTTTCCCAAACCTTGGGTGGCTACTTACCGAAAATTGTGGAATCTTAAAGAGGGGTTCGGAGAGTGTATTTTCTTCCGACCTGACAGGTTTACTTCTGAAAGTCGAAGTACTACTTGCCTGAGCAACTTGGTTAGAGACAACATGTAACAACTGATTGGTGTAGTTGTTCTGTTGGAGGATTTTATTTATATCATCCACTGAGGGGACTAATCTAGTACCTTTTATATCCCTTTTAAAAGGAGCTTCTGTTAAGATTTCGCCGTCTACTGGGATCTTTATCTTTTCTAATGGTGGAGTTACTAATTCAATGGTCCTTTCGCCCGTGAACCATTTTTTTACAATAGTACTTAGGGATTCTCTGTTATTATTGAGTTTATCCGTGATTTGAAACCACCTAAAAAATTCTATATTAGCATTAATTATGTTCATGTCACTGATCCATTGTTCTCTAAATTCTCTTCTTTCTTTGAGCGAGAAAGTGCTTACATACCATTTTCTTTTTATGGCATTTTCTGGGTCTACCTATAATTTATTAAGGGTTTTAAAATCGATTTTAAAACCTATATCTTGTTTAATTGTGCCAAGGCTATCTTCACCAAGCATTTCGCTTCTGGTGGGACTGCTAGCCTTCCTATCGATTGGTCGATAGTAAACCTTGGGTATGGCCGACGAATAGTCTATTCCCTGAACTTTGCGTTCGAGTATAGTTTCGCCAGAATTTTCAGAACATTCATCATCCTCCCGGGGTTTAGAAAAAGATGCTGCGAAGGAGTATCTTCCTGAGGATTTAGATTTTGACTTTAAAATTTTTAAGTCAATTGATCCATCTAAATGCTGAATTATTTGTTCAATATTAGAACTCTCTAGTTCTATTTTTGGTTGGGTGATGGCATCAAAGTGCCACTCATCTTTTGATAAGATTTCATTCCATTTTAACATTCTAGGAACAAAGGTATTTGTCACGACCCGAAACCGGGCCCGCGACTGGTGCCTTACCCGGGCACCCAAGTAGTCAAACAACATCAGAGAAAATCAGCGGAAATTAAAACTCATACATGATAACCAATGAAAAGAGAAAATAAAGCTAACAAGCGGTTACCTTTTACGAAAAATAACTAACACCGAGCATTCTAATCCTCGCCACATCGATTTACAGACCTTAAGAATTTTTATAACATCTCGACGGAATGTGGCCCGCCATACCCCGAATGTACAAAAGTTCTACAACTTCGTGAACCGTATCAAGTGACAAAGTCTCAAGGAATGGAGCTTTCGAGAACCAACAGCGATCCAAGTGCGGATCAACAAGCGATGTATCTCAACTCGCAGATGAACGCTGGCCAAGGGGTCGCACAACAGTGCGAGTATGCGAAATAAAAAAATCAGAATGAAATCATAATAGTCTATAAGGAAAACAGAGACATGTATGATAACCAAACTACAAGACACCACGTATATCTGATTCAACCAAATCAAATCACATCAAGTCGTGGACTCGCCGAAAGATCATTACTCAAAGTGGACGATACTGCTGGCTACCCAACGTGTCGGTATGTCCAACCCAATAACAAGATAGTACTCACAGTGGACGATACTGGGCTACCCAACGTGTCAAGATGTCCCAACCAATAACAAGATAATACTCACCGTGGACGATACTGGCTACCCAACTGGTCAAGATGTCCAAACAAATACCCGGATAATACTCATCGTGGACGATACTGCGGCTACCCAACGTGTCAAGATGTCCAAACAAATACCCGATAATACTCACCGTGGACGATACTCGTGGGCTACCCAACGTGTCGGGATGTCCAAAACCGGTTTACAAGATAACACTCCTAATAAGCATACCTGGCTACCCAACGTGGTCGATATGTCCCAAAGGATCAATATAATGGAAGCATACCCGCTGGCTACCCAACGTGTCGATATGTCCATCATACCACCCGATATCCGCCTCCGTCGAGAGACTCGGTAGCACAAAGTCAAACACTTGCACAACAACAAAACTATCACCACAAGCATGCATAAGTTACACACAACTCAAAGTACCTTCGTTTAAGTCGACAAACCGGGTTCCAACCCCAAAATACTACATTCTTTCCTACCTTCAAAGACCTCTCTTTACGCAGAAACCATACGATACTATCACACGTAGTATCACACACATTCATGTTTAAAACACGATTTCAAACACAATTAACATAACGCCAAGTATACCTTTAAAAGTCCAAGTAATTAACTCCTTTAAGGTCAAGTATTCCTACCTTTTAAAACTAAGTCATTTACTTTTCCCTTAAGAAAAGTTCGATATTTGAAAACAAGTGATTTATACTTTCAAACTCGTTACTTCTCTTTTCCAAAATCCAAGACATTATCCTTTGCAATCCATTAAGTTCATTCTTTGGAATTTTAAGAAAAGTCGTAACTTGTTATCAATGATTCTCATTTAAGCAACCATGATCTAGGAAATGTAATATCATTTTGTCTTATCTTAGTTTCTATGCAGACGGAGGTTTCACTGGTTTTAATATAATCAATTAGTCGAAACCATTTCCTTTATTAGCTACTGCTGGTGTGTTCGATACTTGTTCCCACTTTCAAATCCATTTCACATTCTTATGCCGTTATACCTAACTTCCCATAAAGCTAGTATAACTCTTAAGTTTTCAAAACTAAGTATTACTCATTACTCACGAACGAGGTTTTACAACTTTTGAATACATTACAAAACTTTCACAATTCTAAGTTAAGTCTCTTATCTTACAAGATCAAGTCTCTTAACTTCTACCAATCAACAACCGTTCTTTTACTCACATAAAGTTGTTATAACTGACTTCCCATAAAGCCGTTATAACCCCTTTATGTTTTAAACCAACCAATTACCACATAAACATTTATGAGACCAAGAGGGCTCATTCTTTACACCGAGTGCCCATTACTAACGGATAAGACTTACTACTCTTACACCTAACGGCCCTTTACACTTCATAACAAGTCAAGACACAATTTGGAAAATCAATTTCTTTAACACACGTAAGGCCAACCGCACTATATATTTCACAAATAGTCATGTCAAGAGGATAGAAGAATCACATACCTCGCGACGATTGTCGACACTAAGCAAAATGCTCCTCAGTACTATCTCCCTTAAGAAGAATATGCTACACGTAGTACTTCAATCCTATAAGGGCCATAAAACGTCTATCAAACTCTAGTTTCGAACGTAGAGTAAACTAAGTACAAGGCCCCTACATTCTACGGAAATCGACAGAACTTCCTTTGTTTCTATTAACTTGCCACCTTTCACAAGGCGAAATCAACAAGGCTACAAGATCCAAATCTAAGCCAACTTAACTATAACAC
Source organism: Przewalskia tangutica (assembly GCA_029844215.1). NCBI lineage: Eukaryota > Viridiplantae > Streptophyta > Magnoliopsida > Solanales > Solanaceae > Przewalskia > Przewalskia tangutica. Next base: position 82,890,115 of record CM056723.1, on the reverse strand, counting down.
CTCTGTGCTCACAAATCTATACAAACTTAACTATAACAGCCTCAGGCTCACAAATCTATTCAAACTCTAAATATAACAGCCTCAGGCTCACAGATCTATACTACTATCACAAGTACTAACTCAAAACCCAGAGAAGGGAAACTCTTACCTTTTAGAAAAGCCCACAAAAGCCCTTTCCTACCACTTCTTCCGCTAACTCAACCACCGCTTCCACAAGTTCACCAACACTTTTTCCTTCTTCGCCGCTCCAACAGCAGTTCCCTAAGGCTGTGTTTCTCAAAAACCTGCAGAGAAGGAGAGGGTTTTCTCGGGAGGTTTGAATGAAATGGCCAAGTCTTCCAAGACTTGGCCCTAAAATAGGCTTATCATTGGTCAAAGGACGGGAGGACACTTGTCACCCTCCCATAGGCTCCTTATAAAAATATCCCCGATTTTTCTCCTTTACCCGAAAATCCGCCTCGGCGCATGTCTGCCCGCCACGGCGCGCTAACACTTCGTAAAATAATTGCACGCGCACGGCGCCAGCCTGCATTCGGCCGCGGCCTTAACACCCGCACTTCAAGATAATCGGCGCGCCGCGCTTTCTCCGGCTGCGGCAATAACCCCGAATCAAGTCATCGCTTTGATCGCGCGCCAAACTTGAAACTTCCATAACTTTTGACTCGATGTCCAATCGACGAACGGTTGGTTGCGCTGGGACATAGATTCAACGGACTACACACTAGGCCTTTTAAACACCTTACAATCCTTAACAACTGGGGTCCAATACTCAAAGGTAAACTCAAAATCCTTCCACCCCCTGTTTGCCAACTTATCTATCCTCTAGAATTTACTGGTGTAACATTCTTCCTCTCGTAAACATTCGTCCCGAATGTTCCTTCTAAGTCTTCGAACATGCCACGGTATAGTCTTCACTACTATACCTACCAAAACTCATTTATGCCTCTCATGGCCATAATATAGAAATCACGCATCTCCAAATTCCAAACTAATCTGGGAAATCACCTCACGCAAACATCACTATTTTCTCCTCCCTTGGTCTAAAGGATACTCTCCTTACTCGGCACCTTCCTTTGTATACTCACACCTCTCGAGTACACGCCCACAATTCACCATCGCTTGCTTCTACCACCTCGAGTCACTACCTCCAACTCGTCCATCTTACTAATCCACGCCATGGAAGCTACCACTTCCATCGCAAACTACCCATGGAATCATCACACAAAACTCCATGTATACCATACACTCGACAAGGATTAAGTGAAAGCTTCTACCCAAGACTACTTTACATCTAAGGTCTCAATCATATAAATTCTAAGGTTCAAAATTTTTCTCATCCCCAACTTACCTCTTTATTAACCATGCTTCCAAATCACATTATATACACAAAGCTACCCAACATAGCACTCAACACATCACCACAACATCAAAGCATACAATACTTGTAGGTTAAGAACATACCAGAACTATTGCTTCACTTCCCTTGTCGTTCTACTCATGTTCTTTCCAGACGACGCACAAAGGAGGAGGTGAATCGCCCATCGATCCCGGTCGAATCTCAACCTCCGCTATCTCTGGGACAATTCCTGCAAAATGGCGCTGGCGCATGTAAACGATTCCCTATTAGCACGACACTCCCATCGCGAGCCTACCACAATGGTCACAACGAGGTAGGTGGTCCCATCCGACTAACATCCTCGATCCCCAAAACTCAAACTCGAGCCCCGACTGCCTCCGAATTTTCGAACGCCCCGACGATCGAGGTGGAGCACTGCATCGGGCGAGGCGCATAACTAACTCGCCACGAGGCCGCCGCCTGGCGTCACCAGCGACCTCGCCGCCCTCTACTCGCTGATCTTGGTCATTCCGCCGACTCACGCGCCTCACATCCAAGTGCATGAGCTCATGCGCGCAATGTCCATGCCCTGAAGAGCTACTCCCGAGCAACTCTCTCGCCAAATAGTCATCAAGCCTCGTGACATACGGTGCACTCGCCTCCATGTCGGCTACTAACGCGGGGACGTCGAGCTAGTGAGTTAAACTCACGCTGTACTCAACCGCACGCCCGCTCGCCAACATCAAAAATCTGTTTACGAGTCCTCTCATCCGCGAGGCAAGAAATGTGCAAGAAATGCCTCCGAGAACTCGCCCCATTCGGGAAGTGCATGCCTCCCGGGACAGCTCCCGAATCAAACCGATCATCGCGTATCACGCAGCCGACGCGAACCTAGGACCACCGACTCGTCTCCGATGCCTTGATCACTCATGATCCGTCAGAATCGCTTGATGAACTCCTCGCGGATCATCCTCGTGCCTCGACCCAGAACTCAAGCGGGCCACAACTCGTAAAGTCCCGCACCTCAAACTATCCGATTCGGGTGAACCACGGTGCGCGGAATCGCCAAGGCCCAACCTATCCTCGTGTCGCCACAACTCGCCAATAATCAAGCTAACTCTTGTAACCCATCTCCTCTCGCATCCGGACCGAGGCTCAGTACTGTGGTCTCGAGACCGCCGCTTACTCGCAGCCTCCTCACGCTTTGCCGCCGCCTCGGGCCTGGTTTTCGCAGGCATAACTGTAAAACGAAACACGCCGTAGGGTCCAACTTACAACATACTCTAAGGCACGATTCGTAACGAGAAGAATAGAAACTAATCCTAAATGTCTCAGCCTCGACATAGATGTGGTGCACAACACATCGATAATCAAGACTCTACTTAGACACGGCCGTAGACACTTTCCGAGGACTAATCGCTCGATACTACTTCGCCACGCACGACTCAAACTGCCGTTCGCGATCGTGCCTTACCCGCACCCAAGTAGTCAAACAACATCGAGAAAATCAGCGAAATTAAAACTCATACATGATAACCAATGAAAAGAGAAAACAAAGCAACCAAGCGGTTACCTTTTCAAAAATAACTAACACCGACAGCATAATCCTCGCCACATCAGCATTCTGCACTTCTAAGAATTTTTATAATATCTCCGACGGACAGTGGCCCGCCATACCCCAATGTACAAAAGTTCTACAACTTCGTGGAACCGCATCAAGTGACAAAGTCTCCAAGGAATGGAGCTTTCGAGAACCGAACAGCGATCCAAAGTGGCGCGGATCAACAAGCGATGTATCTCAACTCGCAGATGAACGCAGCCCGGGGTCGCGATAACAACAGTTGAGTATGCGAAATAGAAAAAATCAGAATGAAATCATAATAGTCTATAAGGAAACAGAGACATGATGATAACCAAACTACAAGACACCACGATATACAGTACCAAATCAAATCACATCAAGTCGTGGACTCACGCGAAAGATCATTACTCAAAGTGGACGATACTCTGGGCTACCCAACGTGTTCCAGATGTCCAACCCAATAACAAGATAGTACTCACAGTGGACGATACTGGCTACCCAACGTGCCGGATGTCCCAACCAATAACAAGATAATACTCACCGTGGACGATACTGCGGCTACCCAACGGTCAAGATGTCCAAACAAATACCCGTGATAATACTCATCGTGGACGATACTCGTGGCTACCCAACGTGTCAAGATGTCCAAACAAATACCCCGATAATACTCACGTGGACGATACTGCTGGGCTACCCAACGTGTCAAGATGTCCAAACCGCTTTACAAGATAACACTTAATAAAGCATACCCGTGCTACCTAACGTGTCGATATGTCCCAAAGGATCAATATAGTGAAGCATACCTGGCTACCCAACGGTCGATATGTCCATCATACCACCCGATATCCGCCTCCGTCGAGAGACTCCTGTGAGCACAAAGTCAAACACTTGCACAACAACAAAACTATCACCACAAGCATGCAAGTTACACACAACTCAAAGTACCTTCGCTTAAGTCGACAAACCGGGTTCCAACCCCAAAATACTACATTCTTTCCTACCTTCAAAGACCTCTCTTACGCAGAAACCATACGATACTATCACACGTAGTATCACACACATTCATGTTTAAAACACGCATTTCAAACACAATTAACATAACGTCAAGTATACCTTTTAAAAGTCCAAGTAATTAACTCCTTTAAGGTCAAGTATTCCTACCTTTTAAAACTAAGTCATTTACTTTTCCCTTAAGAAAAGTTCGATATTTGAAAACAAGTGATTTATACTTTCAAACTCGTTACTTCTCTTTTCCAAAATCCAAGACATTATCCTTTGCAATCCATTAAGTTCATTCTTTGGAATTTTAAGAAAAGTCGAACTTGTTATCAAAGATTCTCATTAAAGAACACATGAACTACAAAATGTAATATCATTTTGAATTATCTTATTTTCTATGCAGATGGAGGTTTCTACTGGTTTTAATATAATAAATTAGTCTAAAACATTTCCTTTATTAGCGCAATGATGGTGTGTTCGATACTTGTTCCCACTTTCGAAATCCATTTCACATTCTTATGCCGTTATACCTAACTTCCCATAAAGCTAGTATAACTCTTAAGTTTTCAAAACCAAGTATTACTCATTACTCACTTAATGAGGTTTTACAACTTTTGAATACATTACAAAACTTTCACAATTCTAAGTTAAGTCTCTTATCTTACAAGATCAAGTCTCTTAACTTCTACCAATCAACAACCGTTCTTTTACTCACATAAAGTTGTTATAATCGACTTCCCATAAAGCCGTTATAACCCCTTTATGTTTTAAACCAACCAATTACCACATAAACATTTATGAGACCAAGAGGGCTCATTCTTTAAGACCGAGTGCCCATTACTAACGGATAAGACTTACTACTCTTTACACCTAACGGCCCTTTACACTTCATAACAAGTCAAGACACAATTTGGAAAATCAATTTTTTAACACACGCACAACCGCACTATATATTTCACAAATAGTCATGTCAAGAGGATAGGAAGAATCACATACCTCGCGACGATTGTCGACACTAAGCAAAATGCTCCTCAAGACTATCTCCTGAAGAATATGCTACACGTAGTACTTCAATCCTATAAGTGGCCATAAAACGCCTATCAAACTCTAGTTTCAACGTAGAGTAAACTAAGTACATGGCCCTACATTCTACTGAAATCGACGTAACTTCCTTTGTTTCTATTAACTTGCCACCTTCACAAGGCCGAAATCAACAAGGCTACAAGATCCAAATCTAAGCCAACTTAACTATAACACCTCAAAGCTCACAAATCTATACAAACTTAACTATAACAGCCTCAGGCTCACAAATCTATTCAAACTCTAAATATAACAGCCTCAGGCTCACAGATCTATACTACTATCACAAGTACTAACTCAAAACCTGCAGGCGGAAACTCTTACCTTTTAGAAAAGCCCACAAAAGCCCTTTTCCTACCACTTCTTCCGCTAACTCAACCACCGCTTCCACAAGTTCACCAACACTTTTCCTTCTTGCGCCGCCCAACGCCTCCCTAAGGCCAGGTTTCTCAAAAACCTAGAGGCAGGAGAGGGTTTTCTCGGGAGGGTTTGAATGAAATGGCCAAGTCTTCCAAGACTTGGCCCTAAAATAGGCTTCTATCGGCCAAGTCAAAGGACGGGAGGACACTTGTCACCCTCCCATTGGCTCCTTATAAAAATAGCCATGATTTTTCTCCTTTACCCGCTGAAAATCCCGCCTCGGCGCGCTGCCACGGCGCCACACGCTAACACTTCGAAAATAATTGCACGCTGCACGCGCCTCCATGTCCAAGGCTTCAACACCGGGCAGACTTCACTCGCACAATCTAAAGTTGTTTTCATTAGTCGTAGTAGCACTCGTATATTATGGCAATTTCTCTGTGTTTATTTTACTATTCATATTTTTTGTTTTAATGTTTAACGTTGTGGTGTCCATAACGCTTTGATCATTAATATCTATCAAAAATTTGGGTAACTTAAAATAAATCGGTCCTCGCTAGATTACTTTGTAAGACTCCTAGTAAGGAATCGTCAAAGTTTAATAGCCTGAAATCTCTTAGTAAGATACATATAGGGGTGTCTAAAGACTCTAAACCTAAACGGTATAAAGGTTTGACTGCTATTTGCACTAATCCTATATGTAGGAAGTTAAAATCTTTTTTGTATCTGCTTATATCTTGGGTAGATAATTGCTTAATAATTTCTTTGAATTATTGATAGCTATGGTGGACTCACAAGTTTTGATATTATAATTTTTTATAAAGTCAAACTTTCCTGTTTCATAAACAGATCTGAAAGATTCTTTTGGAATATTCCAGTTCGGTAAATCTTTCTCAACTTTAGCAATCTGAAGCTGCTGTTTTCATCGTTGATTTCATTCGCTGCTCATCTTAATAATGAACAGAGAAGCGTTCAAGTAAGAAATGGGAGATAGATTCCTGTGTTTCGAGATAACGAATTCTTTCTCCTAAACTTATATTTTCTTTGTAAAGTTCAACCATTTTATTAATGATTACTTGTTTTATTATAATCTGGGTATAATTATCCAACCCTTCTGCGGGTTTTGTAGTTTCATAATACTTTAATTCTTTAAGAATCATTCTCTGTCTTTTTATGCAACCATACTTTTTTATTACACATTTAATCAATAGATTTTCTTCTTAAATAATTAAAAGATGAAGTCTTCATTTATAATATGTTATATCAACAAAGAGGTAGTTGTTGCGCGTGAGGCTACTATCCTTTTGAGCTATTGTTCTATCGGTTGCTGGGATCCTGTAGTATCTATTCCTATTCCTCTAGTTACTAAAGCGGGTATCCTATGCTTGATATCTGACTTCTTATCCTATAGTACATCAGTTGCTTCCACCGGGTCCGGCACTGGTCCTTCCGACCTATCGTGCTAATCCAAACGGTCCAGGATGCACCTGCCTATTACTGTAGACTAAGCGGAGATCTTAAGAACAGGATAACAATAAAGTAACTACAGAAACGGGAACAGAGTAACAGGGTTCCTAGTAACTTAAGAACAATATTGCTCTAAGGACAGTAGAACGAGTTTAGCTACTCATGATTTCTAACAACCTGGGACTAGTTGGATTAGCACGATAGGTTGGAAGGACCAGTGCCGGACCCGGTGGAAGCAGCCGATGTACTATAGGATAAGAAGTCAGATATCAAGAATAGGATACCCGCTTTAGTAACTATAGGAATAGGAATAGATACTACAGGATCCCAGCAACCGATAGAATAATAGCTCCAAAAGGATAGTAGACACCACGCCCAATAACTTCCTCTTTGTTGATATAACATATTATAAATGAAGACTCACCCATCTTTTAATTATATAAGGAAAGAAAATCTATTCAGATTAGAATGTGTAATAGAGAAGTATGGTTGCATAAAAAGACAGAGAATGATTCTTAAAGAATTAAAGTATTATGAAACTGCAAAACCCGCAGAAGGGTTGGATAATTATACCCATATTATAATAAAACAAGTAATCATTAATAAAATGGTTGAACTTTACAAAGATAATATAAGTTTAGGAGAAAGAACTGTTATTCAAACACAGGAATCTATCTCCCAATGCTTACTCGAATGCTTCTCTATTCATTATTAAGATGAACGAAGAAGATGTAATCAACGGTGAAAACTTAGCAACTTCAAAGATTGCTAAAGTTGAGAAAGATTTACAGAACTGGAATATTCCAAAAGAATCTTTCAGATCTGTTTATGAAACATGAAAGTTTGACTTTATAAAAAATTATAATATCAAAACTTGTGAGTCCACCATAGCTATAATAATTCAAAAGAAATTATTAAGCAATTATCTACCCAAGATATAAGCAGATACAAAAGGGATATAAAAGGTACTTGATTAGTCCCCTCAGTGGATGATATAAATAAAATCCTCCAACAGAACAACTACACCAATCAGTTGTTACATGTTGTCTCTAACCAAGTTGCTCAGACAAGTAGTACTTCGACTTCGTATAAACCCACAGCCTAAGAAAATACACTCTCCGAACCCCTCTTAAGATTCCACAATTTTCTGTAGAGCCAAGGTTTGGGAAAGAAATCAAGATAACCTATTAGATGTAATAAGTAATAAATTTAAAAAACTAAAAGTATCTGAGGAATCTACCTCGAAAATACCAGATAATTCGGTCAAAGTACTTAGTGAAGGTTCTCAAAGGACCCACATTTCCTGATATGCTATTTGAAGAACATACCCCGTATATGGCTTCATATTCAGGAAACGAAATCCATGAATGGAACATAGATGGGATGTCTGAAGGACAAATTATTAAAATACTTCATGAAATGGGAGTATGTATTACCAGCTATAAGATAAAAGAACATACGGATGATGCCCAACTGGCCACAATCCTAGTTTCAGTTTCATCGAATGTTAAAAATCATGGGACAACTACCTAACAGAAGGAGTAAGGTGTGGCATCATGGATGCAACCACCACAGTCCAAATAAAAAACATCGATACCAGCTATAGTAATGAAGTCCATAAGGACGCCACATCAACTTTACTATACTGTATAAGTAAACACTTTATTGGAGAGCCGAAACTCTTCCAAGATAAAAGTTTAGAAATACTTAATAACCTAACTTGCCCAAAGTTACATGATTTTAAATGGTATAAAGACATATTCCTTAACAAAGGTATGCTAAGAAGCGACTATAATCATGACTATTGGAAAGAAAGGTTCATCAGTAGACTGCCTAAACTTTTTGCTGAAAAGGTAAGAACCACCATAAGAAATAAATACAATGGCGAAACTCCCTATGGCTTCATGACATACGGAGACATAGTCAGCTTTATTAATCTAACAGGATTAGAATTATGTATTACAATAAAGTAATTACAGAAACGGGAACAGAGTAACAGGGTTCCTAGTAACTTAAGAACAATATTGCTCTAAGGATAGTAGAACGAGTTTAGCTTGTCACGACCCGAAACTGGGCCCGTGACTGGTGCCTTACCCCGGGCACCCTAGTGACACAAAATCAGAGTAATCAGCGGAACATAAAACAACAACATGAGATAACAGAAATATAAAACAATAATCTGTGAAAACTTGCCTTTCGGCATATATATAACCATCAACTCTTTTACAAATGAACAGCTTAATCCTTTTTACCAACCCTGCCCACAACAAGATTACGTACCTCTAAGAATGATATTTGACCACAACGGGCGACAGGCCCCGCCAAACCCCGAATGTAAACACTTACTACGACATGCGACTATACCACGATAAGCCTCGAGAAACTGAGCTTCCCAACGAACTGGACCTCGAGAGCTAGGATCAACGATCGACTCTCAACTCGGCATGAACGCAGCCCGGCGAGGTCGATAACAAAAATTTAGTATGTGAAACTAAAATAAATATCAGAATGAAATCATAGTAGTCTATACAAAGCAGAGACATGTATGATAACCAAACTACGATCACCATAAATAGCCATGTCAAGTCGTGACTCACACCTCAAGTCATCACCAATTTAACAACGGGTCTCACGCCCACAACATCAATCGTGCGTGGAATACCTTCCTCACCGCCAGCTTATGATATACAAGCACCAAGGAATACACATGAACACCGTGTCCCACGTGTCCTAATAAAACTGACAGTGGTAAAGCAAGGCATAGCCGACTACTAACACCTACGCATTCAACAAGGTCATAAATCAGATTATAAGATCTCGCTTGCACCATTACATGATCAAAGCCGCCACTTGCCCGCAGATCTAATGCGCGTTTAGTCTCCGAACTTCCCGCAGCTCCGATAAAGCCAATCTCATCGCCCGCATGAGGTATTCCGCATCGAGGGTAGCTACTCCCTAAGATCGCCCCGACTTTCGAGTCCGCAGACCACAAGCGACCGCATGCCCATAAAGGACGACACACACTAACTCCGAACTCGTAGCTCCGCATAGGCCCCGTGACCCGCATGAGGTATTCTCGAATCACGGTCCTGCATCGCCGAGTCTACCCCAGACGGAGGGCGCTTAACCCTAATCATCTCAAGAGACGAATGCCACAATACTATCATAACGATCGATAGTTAATAAGCACAATCGGAAACCCTTACACAAACATCACAAGATACTAACACACGTAGCATCCTAACACGCTTACTTATCAAAGCAACAAGAAAGTATTACAAGTGCTATCACAAACCAATACAATCAAGTTATTCACACAAGGTACTTTCTACTAACAAGTTCTGCATCTATCCCCAAAGTACTTCACACATTAAAATCTTAAAAAGATCTGCTTTCTTTCACATAAGTCACACAATACCCGTAGTATAAAATAGAGTGACATTCTTTTAAGAAAACTAAAACTTTACCTTTGTAAAATCAAGTAACAACATTATTTTCCAAACGCCCAAGTTTGCCTAATTTCAAATGTTCACGCTTCTTATTTTAGAAAGGTTTCAGAGTTCATAGTCTTATTCATTTAAGAATATAATTCTCTTTTAAACAACTGAGAAACATAAGCCTTATATGTAGTAGATATTCTTGTTTATAACAATCTTATTACAAAGCCATGATCTAGGAAATATCATTTTGTCTCATCTTAGCTTCTATGCATGGAAGTTTAACTGTTTTAATAATACTTAATTATTCAAAACATTTTTATTAACGCCGCAGTGGTTTGTCGATACACATTCCGATTCAAATCAAGAAAGCATTCTTAAGCCGTTATACCTAACTTCCCATAAAGCTAGTATAACTCCTAAGTTTTCAAACACCAAGTATTACTTCTCCTTTCAAAATGATTCAAAATCTTTTAAATACTTCAGCTTCTTTCTTATCATATAACAAGCCGCTTATAGTTCAAATCGCTTACCTTTTAAAAACCACATGTATTTTCTTACTAACATAAAGTTATAACCAACTTCCCATAAAGCCGTTATAACACTTTATGTTTTAAACCACTCAAACACATTTAGCACACGACGCTTCACCGCACTACATAGTTCACACATATCACGCTGTAAGAGATAGGAAGAGGTTCACATACCGCGACGAGTATCGACTCAAAGCAAAACGCTCCAAGTACTTCCAAACGCCGGCCACCCTTAAGCCACGCATCGCGCCACACGTAGTACATCAACCTATAAGGCCACAAGGCGCTTATTAACATTTAGATCTCATCGTAGAACATTCTACCGAAAATTCGCAAAGACCTCCCCGCAACAGAAATCTCCTCCTCTAACTGGGCCACTACCAAGCCAACCAGTGGGTTATACATCTAACCCGACTGTACAATTCTACTCCACAAGACTACTACACAAGTCTCAGAATACGCCCCATGTAAAACAAATGCCTGGCTTCTTCAGCTTAAGTCCAAAGACATCACACAAGCTATGCTCATTATATACATAGATACTTCAACTATAATTTCCTACAACATGTAATATCCAATTACAATAGGGGGACAAGATATTTACCTCGCTAAGCCCATAATTATCCAAGTATAAAGTCGATCCTGGGCAATCGTTTAGCTCCAACTCCGAGCGCTCCGCTCTAAACCACCTTTAGAAGCTTCTAACCAACTTCTTCACAATACTCCAACTGATCATGGAGATTTTCCTGTGGTTTTGCTTTGTGACGGGAAGTATAATAGTATTTCGGCTTTCAGATGTATAACCTTAGAATACAACAAGGTATACTACTATGTAATTTGGGCATTATAACAATACTTTGAGAGTATTTCTACCAAGAGTGGTATTATATGAAAACAAACTAGCAGTGGGGTACCACACGCCACACCACAAAGCGAGGGGTGGCTACCGCCTACCACCCCACTGGGGAAACTCTGCCAAGGGCCTCACGAAAAGGGGAGGAAGGCTCTCAAGACTTAGACATTTTGACGAAGAAGTCTTCACCTTAGAGTGGTATTTATAAACAAGCCAAGGCCAACCAACGGCCAAGATCTAGCCAAGTGTTAGTGCAAGTGTAGGCCAAGATATGCCCAAGTGCCCCTAGTCCCTACTCCTAAAACCCTCACAAATATCTACACAAATATCTACCAACAACTTGCCCACCAATCTACTAAGTCCCACTGCTTCACGCAGGGTGACACACGCCACCCTCCCGCTGGTCCAAAATGTTTCGCTTCGGAAAATCCGCAAAAATAAGAAAAGACATAGCCGAATTTTCCCTCAGTTATGTAAAACGCTTCATTTAAAAACGACTCTAACCGCCAGGCACAAATGCCATTCTACCAAGCTACCTAGGCGGGTGACACGTGTCACCTCCTATTGGCCCAAAATAAAACATCTTCCTAAAATATCCATAATGGCCAAAATTCAAAACAAGTGGGCTCCCAAAAACTGTAAATTTCTCCGTGGCCCCACGTGACCATTTTCAAAATAAAATTCCATAATTCTCTAATATTCCAGAAGTCCGACACCAAACTGGGAATCCAATTCCCATTAACGAACCTTTTTCCTTCACAAAACCTAAACTTTTCCGTGGAAAAATCGCCTCTTTCTTCCTTTCTTCCAATCTTTCGTCAGATTCTCGCACGCACGCCCTCGCATACATACCCGGAACTACGGGTATAACATTCTTCCCCTTAGAAACATTCGCCCCAATGTTCATTCTAAGCCTCAAAACATACGCACGCCAAAGATAGTCTTCACTCCTATACTTACTAAACAATCCTCGCCATACCGCCACGTAAAGTACCGCGCAACATACTTATATCCAAGTCTACGAGGAAACACCTCTAACATCACCACAAATACACTTTTGTCACTTTGCCGCGAGCCTAGTCTGACGACCCAACAAATGGTACCGGCATTGCATCATCAAAGCCGTCAGACACCAACCAACCCTACATTTTTGGAGCATCGCTTAGTTTCCAAAACTCTGGTTACTATCTCTTTACGTGGGCATCATTAATCGGGACATTCTCGATGGATCTTCGATACTTTCCTAACATAACAATACGAAAAGATCGGACGCATCTTCCTAAGTCTGACGCAATCATAACATATAGCAACCCGCCTATTCTTCACATGAACTCCAAAGGCCCAAAGTAACCCTGCTAAGTTCTTCGCTTCACAACTCGCCACACTCGTCCGGTGGTACTTTCAAGACCACCACAACTCAACTCAAGCGCCGCCGCCGATTATCCGCACGATTCCTCGAGCCGCCGTAACTTCTTCTAGACGAGCTTTACTCCTATCCACACCACCGGAACAAGCTTCGATCCAACTATTCAACCTTGCCAACATCGAACCAATCGACGCAACTTACACTTCGCCTCTACAAGGCTTCGTAAGGCGACATCCGAATACCGAATGGTAGCTTAAACGCTTCCTCCACAGAGACAACAATCCTCACAACTACCTCAAATTCACACACCGCGTGGCATCGTGATCGAGACTCACCAGTCCTTAACCCGCTCGTAAAACTTCCAAACAAAACAGCCGTAACTCTGGCTCCACTCGCCATAAGGCGAAGGTAGGCACCTGCAGCCTTACAACCTTTCTCGATAAAACAACATCGCTGAGTGAACTGGTCCCGATCGAAGAACACGACGGGCTGCCCCATCGACCGACCACCGTCGAACGATCCACGAACCGCACGCCAGTTAACTACACTTGGGCCTAACACCTCGCGACTTCTTCCACAAGTGACCACCACAACCTGCACCCACCTAAACATGCCGGGTTGACCCGCAACGCGGCCTCAACCCACCAAGCAGCGCAAAATACTATCTCCCAAGGAACAATTTTACTAAACATGTTACGAAAACCTGTGGGTCTTCTTAGCTCAACTACCCTCTTTCATTTCATACCACTTGTGGACCTATCCCAAACATAGCTCACGGCACTATGCACTCCGGAAGGATCAAACATAACACTACACCTTTACTCGAGACGGCCTTACCTCTAAGGTCCAGACGTATAACACTCTAAGGCTCACACCTTCTCTATCCCCAAAATCTTACTCTGCTAACCCACCATGATTTCTAATCACAACTACCACATCGCCATCGTAACATAGCACTTAAGGTATACTCACCTTGAAAGTTACCGGCGACCTTGCCGCTCGCCTCTTCTCATTGCCCGTTAACCCGCCGATTCTACGCTTTCGGCCGCCGCGCATAAGCCCGCATACGTGCCATGCTCAAGCCTAATCAAGGATTACTTCGCACAACCTTCTCTTAGGTAGTCATCAAGACCGCGATACATCGGTGATACTCTCGGTAGCCAACCATAGCTAGTAACAAGCGTTGTCTCTGCAATCTATATTCTCGCTCCTGGCCAGGAATCGGCGTTCACATATCACGGCCGCAGCAGAACCGCCGCCGCCATGCTTAAACTCGGGGCTAGTGACGCCGCAGAAACCCCGAACGGCACTACCCAGGTAATGATTCGCCCGTGCCTCGCCACCCTCGAACTCTACTCGCAGCTCCTCTGCGCCTTGCCCTCCTGGGCCCGTTGCTCTACGCGAGGCATAACGAGCAAGGAAAATAATTTCGCGTAGGTCCAACTTACAACACAACTCTAAGGCACGATCTCAGAGTGAGAAGAATAGAAACCAATCCTAAATATCCTATAGCCTCGATTATCAGTGTGGTGCACAACACCGATAATCAAGACTCATCGATACTGCCTCAGACACTTTCCGAGGATTAATCGCTTCGATACCACTTTTGTCACGAATCCAGCCGTGGATCGTGCCTTACCCCGCACCCTAGTGACACAACATCGAGTAATCAACGAACATAAACAACAACATGAGATAAATGTAAATATAAAACAATAATCAGGAAAACTTGCCTTTCTAATATATATAACCATCAACTCTTTTACAAATGAATGTACTTAATCCTTTTTACCAACCCCGCCACAACAAGATTACATACCTCTAAGAATGATACGACCACAATGGCGGACAGCCCCGCCAAACCCCGAATGTAAACACTTACTACGACAGGTGACTATACCACCGATAAGCTCGAGAAACGGAGCTTCCCAAACGCCGAATCGTGACCTCGAGAGCTAGGATCAACGATCGATGCACCTCAACTCATGCAGATGAACGCAGCCCGGGCGAGGTCAAGATAACAGTACGAGTATGGAAACTAAAAATAACATCAGAAATGAAATCATAGTAGTCTATACAAAGCAGAGACATGTATGATAACCAAACTACGATCACCATAAATAAGCAAATGTCAAGTCGTGACTCACACCCTCAAGTCATCACTAATTTAACAACGGGTCTCACGCCCACAACATCAATCGTGCGTGGAATACCTTCCTCACCGCCAAGCTTTACGATATACAAGCACCAAGGAATACATGAACACCGTGTCCCACCGGTCCTAATAAAATCATGTGGTGCACGAAGGCATAGCCGACTACTAACACCTACGCATTCAACAAGGTCATAAATCAGATCATAAGATTCGCTTGCATCGGCACATGATCAAAGCCGCCACTTGCCCGCAGATCTAATGCGCGCGCTAGTCCTCGAACTTCCCGCAGCTCGCGATAGGCCAATCTCATCGCCCGCATGAGGTATTCCTCGCATCGAGGTAGCTACTCCCGTATCGCCCCGACTTTCGAGTCAGCATGGCCACAATGACCGCATGCCCATAAAGGACGCACACTAACCTCGAACTCTCGTAGCTCCGATAGGCCCTCAGACCCGCATGAGGTATTTCGAATCACGGTCCTGCATCGCCGAAGCCCACCCGTGACGGAGGGCGCTTAACCTCCTAATCATCTCAAGAGACGAATGCCACAATACTATCATAACGACCGAGAAGTTAATAAGCACAATCAAGTGAAACCCCTTACACAAACATCACAAGATACTAACACACGTAGATCCTAACACGCTTACTTATCAAAGCAACAAGAAAGTATTACAAGGCTATCACAAACCAATACAATCAAGTTATTCACACAAGGTACTTTCTACTAACAAGTTCGTATCTATCCCCAAAGTACTTCACACATTAAAATCTTAAAAAAGATCTGTTTCTTTCACATAAGTCACACAATACCCGTAGTATAAAATAGAGGACAGTTCTTTTAAGAAAACTAAAACTCTTACCTTTGTAAAATCAAGTAACAACATTATTTTCCAAACGCCCAAGTTTGCCTAATTTCAAATGTTCACGCTTTCTTATTTTAGAAAGGTTTCAGTAGTTTATAGTCTTATTCATTTAAGAATATAATTCTCTTTTAAACAACTGAGAAACATAAGCCTTATATGTGAGTAGGATATTCTTGTTTATAACAATCTTATTACAATGACCATGATCTAGAAATATCATTTTGTCTCATCTAGCTTCTACGCATGAAGTTTTAACGGTTTTAATAATACTTAATTATTCAAAACATTTTTATTAACGCCGCAGTGGTTTGTCGATACACATTCGATTTCAAATCAAGAAAGCATTCTAAGCCGTTATACCTAACTTCCCATAAAGCTAGTATAACTCCTAAGTTTTCAAACACCAAGTATTACTTCTCCTTTCAAAATGATTCAAAATCTTTGAAATACTTCCATTCTTTCTCATCATATAACAAGCTTATAGTTCAAATCGCTTATGTTATAACCGTAGTTCCGTGGTATGTATGCGAGGACGCACGCATTTGAGAATACGCATTTAAAGATTGGAAAAAGAAAGAGGCGATTTTTCCACTAAAAGTTTCCGCTTTTTGTGAAGGAAAAAGGTTCGTTTATGGGAATTGATTCCCAGATTTGGTATTCTGACTTCCGGAATATTAGAGAATTATGGAATTTTATTTTCGAAAATGGTCACGTGGGCCCACGGAGAAATTTACTACGGTGGGCCCGCTGATTTTGAGATTTTGGCGCTGGATATTTTCAAGACGAAATATTTTGATTTAATCGGGGCTTACACGTGTCACCCCATGCGGCACCTTTGGGCGAAATATGTTTGTGCACAACACCTGCTAGAGTCGTTTTTAAACGCTACGCCTTTCGTAGGGAATTTCCGGCTATGTCATTTAGTATTTTATGGATTTTTCCGAGAGACTAACATTTTGGACCAACGAGAGGCGCACTGCACCCTCTCATCGGGCAAAAGTGCCGGCATACATGGACGATCAAAGCGTGCCGAGATATTTTGTAGATATTTTGCGGCAAGTTGTGTACACACGGGTGAATCTTGGCCCTACACTTGCCTAACACTTGGTGTAATCTTGGCCATTGGTTGGCTTTCACTTGACCTATAAATACCCCTCCTCGAAGACTAATTCATTCACAATTTGCCTAAGTCTTGAAAGCTTCTTCCTTCCCACTGCGGTGTCTGCCGAGAGCCCCTCCCTCCCCTTGGCGAGAGTCCCCTAGCTGGGAGTAGGCCGAGGTGACACCCCTCCTTCGAGGTGCATGCCTGGTACCCCAGCCTAGTTGCTGTGATAATACCCCTTTGGGTATAGAAATACTCTTTAAGTATTGTTATAATGCCCAAATTACCTTAGCCTTATACCTTGTTGTATTCTAAGGTTATACCTTACTAAAAGCCCGTAAATACTATTATACTTCCACAATACAAAACCAAACCCTAGGAAAATCTCCATATCCGTCGAGTATTGTGTAAGTTGGTTAGAACTTCTAAGGGTGGTTTAGAGCGGGTCGAGCGCTGAGTCGAGCTAAACGATTGCCCAGATCGACTTTATACTTGGATAATTATGGGCTTATCGAGGTAATTATCTGTCCCCTATCAGAATTGATATTACATGTTGTAGGAGTATATAGTCAAGTATACTATATATAGTAATGAACAGAATTACATAGATCAGACATGAGACTTCAGTGTAGAAGACGCTGAGTAGAATTGCACTAGGTTAGATGTATAACCCCCTCGTCAAGCCGTAGCCTACAGAGTGAGGAGATTTACGCCGCCATGGAAAGGCCGCTAATTTTCTCAGAGAAGTTCTACGATGAGATCTAGATGTTAATGTGTCACCGCGTGGCCTTATAGTGGAAGTACTACGCATGGCGCCGTTTCTACTTGGCTTAAGAGTAGCCGACGGCTTGAGGTACTGAGCATTTTGCTATTAGTCGATAATCGTCGCGAGGTATGTGAACCTCTTCCTATCTCTCTAGCATGATATGTGTAAACTATGTAGCACGGTGACGCATACGTGCTAAATGTGTTTGAGTGGTTTAAAACATAAAGTGTTATAACGGCTTTACAGGAAGCTGGTTATAATGCCTTTATGTTAGTAAGAAAATACATGTGGTTTTTAAAAGGTAATCGATTTGAACTATAACCGCTTCATATATGGTAAGAAAGAATCTTGAAGTATTTTCAAAAGATTTTCGAATCATTTTGAAAAGAAGTAATATGGTGTTTGAAAACCAAGAGTTATACTAGCTTTACGGGAAGTTAGGTATAACGGCTTAAGAATGCTTTCTTCGATTTCTAAATCAGAATGGTATCGACAAACCATCAGCAATATGCTAATAAAAGGAAATGTTTTGAATAATTAAGTATTATGAAAACCAAGAGAAACTTCCATCCGCATGTAAGCCAAGATGAGACAAAATGATATTTCCTAGATCACGGTTTGTAATAAGATTGTTATAAACAAGAATATCCTACTCACACATAAGGCTTATGTTTCTCGATTGTTTAAAAGAGAATTATATTCTTAAATGAATAAGACTATGAACTACTTTAACCTTTCTAAAATAAGAAACGTAAACATTTGAAATTAGGCAAACTCGACGCTTGGAAAATAACGTTGTTACTTGATTTTACAAAGGTAAGAGTTTTGGGTTTCTTAAAAGCGATACCACTCTATTTTATACTACGGTATTGTGTGACTTATGTGAAAGAAACAGATCTTTTAAGATTTTAATGTGTGAAGTACTTTGGGGATAGAGCACCAACTTGTTAGTAGTACCTTGGTGAATAACTTGATTGTATTGGTTTGTGATAGCCTTGTAATACTTTCTTGTTGCCTTGATAAGTAAACGTGTTAGGATGCTACGCGTGTTAGTATCTTGTGATGTTTGTGTAGCGGGTTTCCGCGATTTGCGCTTTATTAACTATCGACAGCGCATGATAAGATTAGGTGGGCATTCGTCTCTCGAGACGATTCCCGAAATTGGCCCTTACTCCGAAGGCTTGCGGGTAGACTCAAAGTGATGACGGGGACAGCCGTGATTCGAGAATACCTCATCGCGGGTCTACGAGGGCCTATCGCGAGCCTGCGAGTCAGTTAGTGTCGTCCTTTATGGGCATGCGATCCTTTGGCAATGCGATTTGGCAGTCGGGGCGATCGCGGGGAAATGCTTTACCCTCGTCAGAGGAATACCTCGCTGCGGGCGATGGAATTAGCCTATCGCGGG
>CM056723.1:82707956-82870708 GCA_029844215.1 Przewalskia tangutica | reverse complement strand
GTTGCGAGTACTTCCGTCGTCGAGGAGGTGAAGAGAGCGGCGATTGAGGATCCGGCTTTGATTGATATCGTAATCACTCTTCGTGAGGGCAAGGTCATGCAATTGCTTTGAGTAGCACTGATGGGGTGCTAAGGTTTGAGCGGGCGCATTGTGTGTTCGGATGTTTGAGGACTTGGCCAGTTCTTGGGAAGCACCGCGGTAGCGCGTTACTCTATCCATCCTGGTCGACCAAGATGTACCACGACCTTAGATCGTGTATTGGTGGGATGGCTTGAAGAGGGGCGTTGCGAGTTCGTAGCTCGATGCGTGTTGTCGGCAGTGAAGGTAGAGCACCAGAGGCCCGGTGGTTTGTTACGCATTTATCGAGATCCCGACCGGAAGTGGGAGGTAATCAACATGGACTTCATCACGTGATTACCTCGCACTCGGAGGAGACATGATTCTATATGGGTTATCGTCGACAGTGTTAAATCAGCCCACTTTCTTCCGTCGGGCGACTTTTTCTACCGAGGATTATGCCGACTTTACATCCGAGAGATTGTCGATCGCGGAGTCCCTACTTCGATCATATCGCGCGGAGCCCAGTTTACGGCTAACTGGAGGTCCTTCCGCAGGGTTTAGGGGCGGTGAGCTCGCAATCGCATTTCATCCACGAGCGACGGACGAGTGAGCGCACTATCCGCACTCGAGGATATGTTGCGAGCCCGTGTTATTGACCGATGGTAGTTGGGAGGATCATTTGCCTCTAGTTGAGTTCGCGTATAATAGCTACCACCCGGATTCGGATGGCGCCTTATGAGGCCTTGTATGGGAGGAAGTGCAGATCGCCTATAGGTTGGTTCGATGGGTAAGGTGCGGCTAGTGGGACCAGATTTGGCGCAGTGACGATGGATAAGGTGAAGCTTATCCGAGAGCGGCTATTAATGGCTCGAGTCGGCGTAAGTCGTATCACAGATCATCGCCGTCGGCATCTTGAGTTCGAGGTTCATGATTGGGTTTTCCTAAAGTGTCACCCATGGCGGTGTGATGCGGTCGGGAAGAGAAACTCGGCCCAAGGTACATTGGGCGTTTGATTGTCCGAGGTAGGCAAGGTTGCTACGAGTTGGAATCTGCCGTCCGATCCGGAGGCGGTGCATCCGGTTTTCACGTATCTATCCGAGGAGATGTATCGGGGATCCATCTAGGGTACACCCGATTGGCGATGTCGGTGTGGAGGGTTATCGTATGAGGAGATTCCCATGCGCGATAATCGATCGTCGAGTTAGCGTCTGCGGACGAAGGACGTGGCTTAGTCAAAGTCTTGTGGCGGAACGAGCTCGGGGAGAGATGACGTGGGAAGGCGAGGAGGACATGAGACAGAAGTATCCTCACTATTTCCCACACCTCCGGTAATTCACTTTCCTACTTGTAAATCTTCATTATCGTTTATGCCTAAGTATTGTTACGTGTGTGTGGCATTTGTAACTATTTAAGTTATGAAGAACCTTATCGATAATCGTCTTGGGAAGGAACATTCGGACGAATGTTTCTAAGGAGGAGAATGTTATACCGTATTTGGAGTATGTACGTGAGACGTCGCAAAAAGTGTAGCCTTAAAAGTTTAGGCCTAGGGCGTTTTTGGGCACAACCCCACAAGGAATCGTTTCGACGAAACGTTTTACGACTCGCGTAGGGTAAATTCGGCTATGTCATTTCTAATTTTGCGGATTTTTCCGAGCGGAACCCTTGACCAACGAGAGGGTGACACTTGTCACCTCAGTGGACGCCAAGTCCTTTTGCCTTAGGCGGTTGTAGGCTTTGGGGCTTAGAACACGGACCTTTGTTTGTGGAGTGATTTGAGGAGTAGGTTAGGGGCACTTGGGCAAATCTTGGCCTCCACTTGCCCCCACTTGGCTTGATCTTGGCCATTGGTTGGCCATGTCTTAGCCTATAAATACCCCTCTCTTTGAAGACTTATTCATCACAAATTTCCAAGTCTAAATCCTCCTTCCCTTGCGAGCCATCGTCTTAAGCCTCACACACCCCTTTAGAAAGCCTTGGCCGAATACCCCCTAGCCCTGGCAGAAACACTACCCTCCTTGGTAGAAAAGTTGTCTTAGTATTGTTATAATGCCCAAAATACCCTAGCCCAAATCCCTTAGTCCTTAGTAGAAGTTGTGAAGAACTTCTAAGGTTTCTTAGAGCTACCGGAGCGTTCAACTTAGGAGCTAAACCTTGCTCAGGCGCGACTTTATCTAGGATATTATTGGGCTTACCGAGGTAACTAATCCTAACCCTCTTTTGAATTAGAGAATACTTACTATTGTAGTATAAGAATAAGTATAAATACTTAGAAGAATAATCAAACTGTACTTACATAGAATTTGTTTTCACGATGAGACTTATATAACTCAGGGTAGGGAAGTCTTGCCGACTTTCCGTAAGTGCGAACCTCTGTTTAGAATGACCTTCAGAGTAGTGTTTGATAGATATCTGTGACTATTATAGGCTGACTCTCTGCGCGCGACATATTCAACTTGGCAGGCGGTTTTCGCTGAGAAGGTATGTGATTCTTCCTAAAGCATGATATTTTACAATATATATATAGTGCGGTGAGCGTACGTGTTAATCGAATAATAACTACGGCAATGTCTTTTGACTTAAGCTGAATAATACTTACGGAATGCCTCACCTTAAGCCTGAATAATAAAGATCTGAAAGCATGTCATAAGAATACTGATTCATTTTAAAACAGAAGCTAAGAGTTATACTAGTTTTATGGAAAGTTAAGTATAACCACTTAAGATTGATAAAAGAAACAAGTTTGCCTATGTGTTGATAACAGACTTATGTTGAATTGTGAAATAGAATAATAAGATGGTTTGATAAGTAGACATGATATGATGCTATGTGTGTTAGTATCTTGTAACGTTTGTATAAGAGAGTATCCTTGTTGTGCTTATGTTGTTTAAAGATAAATTGTTATGTTAGTGTACTATCACTCACCTCTTGAGATGATCTGGAGGTTAGCGCCTCCGTCGCGGGGTAGACTCGGTGATGCAGGACCATGATTCGAGAATACCTCATGCGGGTCGGGGGCCTACGCGAGCTACGAGTTCCGTGTTAGTATGCGGGTTATGCCTCATGCGGTCTATGCGGCCATGCGGACAACGAGTCGGGGCGATGCAGGAGTAGCTACCCTCGATGCGGGGTTATACCTCACGCGGGCCCGTGAGTGGCCTATGCGACTCGGGAGTTCAGATTAGGCTTGCGAGAATGATGATGTGGGCGAGTGGCCTGCTTTCGATCATTCGCGCTGCCTAGACAAGACCTATTACGCTTACCTATTGTTGCTCTTGTTTGTGATGGCACTACGTGCGTTTCCTCGTTGTCTCACACCTATTTGTAAACCGGTTTTATAAATGATATGTTTTCATTTAAGTACTTTACAGTTTCACATACTTAGTACCTGTTGTACTGACCTCCTTCGGGGGGCTGCGTTCATGCCGCAGGTAAGGGCAAGCAGGTGCTAGATCCACATTCCTAGGATCTCTACGTTGGTGTCAGGAGCTCCATCCTTTCCGGAGGCTCTACTTTTTGGTATGATCTCCCTGTTGTAGATAGTTTTGTCTGCAGGTATGGCGGGCCCCGTCCCGCCATAGTTGTATATTTCCTTAAGTGCAGAGTCTGTTGTACAGTATCGGATGTAACTGCTAAACCATGTTATATATATGCCGAAAGGCGATGTTTTCTCACTTTAACTGTGTCCTATTTTATAAACTGTTTCATGTCTTGCTTTATATTTCCGCTGATTTCTCTGATGTATGACTACTTGGGTGCCCCGGTAAGGCACCAGTCACGGGCCCCGGAATGGGTCGTGACAAGGGGAAAGCCAATGTTGTGGCAGATGCTCTTAGTCGTAGGTCGATGGGGAGCCTATCAGATGTGCAGCTAGAGAGGAGGGGCATGGTTCGTGATTTGCATCAGTTAGCGAGCCTTAGTGTCCGTTTGATTGATTCTGATAGCAGTGGGGTTAGAGTTCGTGAGGTTGCCGAGTCTTCCATCGTCGAGGAGGTGAAGAGGCAACAGTTTGAGGATCCAGTTCTGACACGTTATCGTGATACGACTCTTCGTGAGGGGAAGGGTCCTTTTGAGGTAGCACCTGATGGGGTGCTAAGATTTGAGGGCAGGTTGTGTGTTCCAGATGTTTGAGACTTGGCAGTTCTTGGGAAGCACACAGCGCACGTTACTCTATCCATCCAGGGTCGACCAAAATGTACCACGACCTTAGATCTGTGTATTGGTGGGATGGCTTGAAGAGGGACGTTGCAGAGTTCGTAGCTCAGTGCGTGTTGTCGCAGTGAAGGTAGAGCACCAGAGGCCTGGTGGTTTGTTACAGACGGTAGAGATCCCGACCTGGAAGTGGGAGGTGATCAACATGGACTTCATCACTGGATTGCCTCGCACTCAGAAGAGACATGATTCTATATGGGTTATCGTCGAGTGATTTGAAATCAGCCCACTTTCTTCCCGTCGGGGCGACTTTTCTACCGAGGATTATGCCGGACTTTACATCAGAGATCGTCGATCGCATGGAGTCCCTATTTCGATCATATCGACAGGAGCCCGATTTGGCTAACTTCCGGAGGTCTTTCCGAGAGGTTTAGGACGCAGTGAGCTCGAGTAATCGCATTCCATCCACAGAGCGGACGGACAGCAGAGCGCACTATCCGCACTGCGAGGATATCTTGCCACCTGTGTTATCGACTCGTGGGTAGCTGGGAGGATCATTTGCCTCTAGTTGAGTTTGCGTACAATAATAGCTACCACTCCAGCATTCAGATGGCGCCTTATGAGGCCTTGTATGGAAGGAAGTGCAGATCGCCTATAGGTTAGTTCGATGTGGGCGAGGTGCAGTTAGTGGGACCAGATTTGGTGCAGCAGGCAGTGGATAAGGTGAAGCTTATCCAGGAGAGGTTCTTGGCGACACCGTAGTCGCAGAAGTCATACGCAGATCATCGTCGTCGCATCCGAGTTCGAGGTTCATGATTGGGTTTTCTAAAGGTGTCACCCATGAAGGTGTGATGAGATTCGGAAGAAAGGAACTTCGGCCAGTACATTGGGCGTTTCGATTGTCCGCGCGGTAGGCAAGGTTGCCTACGAGTTGGATCTGCCGTCCGATATGGAGGCAGTGCATCCGGTGTTTCATGTTTCTATGCTGAGGAGATGTATCGGGGATCCATCTAGGGTACACCCGATTGACGATGTCCAGGTGACCGAGGGGTTATCGTATGAGGAGATTCCCATAGCGATAATCGATCGTCGAGTTAGGCGTCTGCGACGGCGACGTGGCTTCCACAAAGTCTTGTGGCGAACGAGCTCAGGGAGGAGATGACGTGGGAAGCTGAGGAGGACATGAGGCAGAAGTATCCTCACCTATTCCCCACACCTCCAGGTAATTCACTTTCCTACTTGTAAATTTTCATTATCGTTTATGCCTAAGTGTTGTTTTGTGGCCGTGTGTAGCATTTGCAAACTGTTTAAGTTATGAAGAACCTTATCGTTATCTGTCTTGGGAAGGAACATTCGGGACGAATGTTTCTAAGGAGGGGAGAATGTTATACCCCGTATTTCCAGAGTATGTACGTAAGGGAATACATACAAAAGTTTAGCCTTAAAAGTTAGGCTTGGACGAAAATATTTGGGCACAACTCACTAAAAGAATCGTTTTCCGACGAAACGTTTTACACAACTCGTGTAGGATAAATTCCGGCTATGTCATTTCTAATTTTTTCGGATTTTTCCGAGAGACGGAACACTTTGGACCAACGAGAGGGCGACACTTGTCACCCTCTCATTGGTGGACTTGTGGTGGTAATGGACCGAATTGGATAGCCATTTTCGTCAAATAGTTGGTAGGATATTTTGTGTGCAAGTTGGCTAAGGAAACTTGCCCTAATCCTCACCCTACACTTGCCTTGCACTTGGCACCATCTTGGCCCTTGGTTGGCCATCCCTTGACCTATAAATACCCCTCTTGAGATGAAGAGTTCTTCATCCACAAAAACTTTCCAAGTCTAAAATCCTCTCCTCTCCCTTAAGCCTTTTCGTCCAACACACCCTCGAGAAGCTTAGCCGAGGCTAATCCCCCCTAGCCTAGCCGAAATCTACCCCCCCTCCCTTGGTAGAAAAGTTGCCTTCTAGTATTGTTATAATGCCCAAAATACCCTAGCCCAAATCCCTTAGTACTTAGTAGAAGTTGTGAAGAACTTCTAAGGTTTCCTTGGAGCTATCGGAGCGTACAACTTAGGAGCTAAGCCTCGCTCAGGATCGACTTATATCTAGGATATTATTGGGCTTACCGAGGTAAATAATCTTGTCCTTCCTTTGTAAATTAGAGAATACATACTGTAGAAGTATAAGAATAAGTATGAATACTTAGAAGGATATTAAAGAATAGAATTGAACTGTTATCACAGTAGAAGAGTTTAAAAGAAGAATAATCAAACTGTACTTACTTAGGACTGTTTTCACAGTAGACTTGAGTAGCTCACCGGGTAGGGAAGTGCTGCCCAATTTTCCGTAGGATAGAGAACCCTCTGCTTAGAACTGTTTTCAGAGTAGTCTGAACGTTGATAGACGTGTCTGACTATTATAGGTTGAATCTCTGCGCGCGACATATTCAACTTGGCAGGTGGTTTTCGCTGAGAAGGTATGTGATTCTTCCTAAAGCATGATATTTTAAAATATATATAGTACGGTAGACGTACATGTGTTAACTGAATAAAAACTACGGCAATGTCTTTCGACTTAAGCCTGAATAATACTTACGGCAATGTCTTTTGACTTACCTCAAAAGGACCCTTCCCCTCACGAAGAGCTGTATCACGATAACGTGTCAAAACTGGATCCTCGAATTGTTGCCTCTTCACCTCCTCGACGATGGAAGACTCGGCAACCTCACGGACTCGAACCCCACTGCTATCAGAATCAATCAAACGGACACCAAGGCTCGCTAACTGATGCAAATCACGAACCATGTCCCTCCTCTCTGGCTGCACATCTGATAGGCTCCCCATCGACCTACGACTAAGGGCATCTGCCACAACATTGGCCTTCCCCGGGTGGTACAGGATATCAACATCGTAATCCTTAGGCAACTCTAACCACCGTCTCTGTTGTAAGTTCAGCTCCCTCTGGCTGAAGATATACTGGAGGCTCTTGTGGTCTGTATAAATATCCACATGAACCCCATACAAATAGTGCCTCCAGATATTCAAGGCGTGAATCACCGCTGCCAACTCCAAATCATGGGTGGGGTAGTTCCTCTCGTGTTTCTTCAGCTGTCGGGATGCATACGCTATAACCTTGCCATGCTGCATCAACACACATCCCAACCCGATGCCTGACGCATCACAATACACGACATAACCGTCTGGACCCTCTGGAAGAGTAAGAACGGGGGAGGTCGTCAGTCTCTCCTTCAAGAATCGGAAACCCCGCCACAAGCATCGCCCATCAAACTTAGTGCCTCGAGTCACCCTAGTCAATGGTGCGAGATAGAAGCAAACTTCTACGAACCGCGTAGATAATAACTCGCAAGGCCCGAGCTGCGAACCTCTGTCGGAGTAGTAGGTCTAGGCTAAGTCCTGACTGCCTCGATCTTGGACGTATCCACCTGAATACCATCAGCCCCGAAAATATGCCCAAGAAAAGCCACCGAAGCTAACCAAAACTCACATTTGGAAAACTTGGCGTATAACTGCTGGTCCCGGAGAATCACAAGGCCTGATCCTCAAATGCTCCGCATGCTCGCTCTGGCGAGAATAAACCAAGATATCATCGATGAACACTATCACAAACGTGTCCAAAAATGGTTTGAACACTCGGTTCATCAAATCCATGAATATCACGAGCATTGGTCAACCCAAAAGACATGACCACGAACTCATAATGCCGTGACGGGTCCGAAATGCGATCCTAGGGACATCCGCCTCTCGACTCGCACTGATGATAGCCGATCGCAGATCAATCTTGGAGAAACATCTCGCACTCGCAATCGTCGAACAAATCATCAATCCCGGGAAGGGTATCTGTTCTTAATGGTCACCTTGTTCACCGCTGTAATCAACACATGCGTGCGCCCCGCCCTTCTTCTTCACGAACAATCTGGCGCTCCCTGGGAGAAACACTAGGCTCGATGAAGCCGCTTCTCCAAAGAAATCTCTAAGCCGATCCTTCAACTCTCAACTCGGCAGTGCCATTACGTATGGCGGAATGGAAATAGGCCGAGTGTCCGCAAAGACATCGATACAAAACTCTATCTCCTCTCGTGAGGATACGGGAGGTCGTCTCGAAACACGCCCGGGAACTCTCGACTCTGGAATCGATCAAAATCGCACTGCAGCCTCGTTATCAAACACCCGAACGAGATGGTAGATGTACCCTTCGCACCATCTTCCTAGCCTTGAGGTAGGAAATAAACTTACCCCTCGGCGATACAGTGCTCCCCTCACACTCAACAACCGGCTCCTCTGGAAACTGGAACCGCACTACTCTCTCCCTGCAGTCTACATTGGCGTAGCAAGAAGATAGCCAATCCATACACATAATCACGCCGAAATCGGTCATATCCAACTCTATCAAGTCGGCTAGGGTCCGACGTCAGAATGGTCACCGACAAGCCCTATATACCCGCCGAGCTACCACCGAATCACCCACGCGTAGCTACCTCGAAAGGGTCTATGGACTCGTGCTCTATCCCTATCCTACTACTAGCGATAAGGGAGATATATAGACAGTAGAACCGGATCTATCAAGGTTATCACGACCTGCTCGGGGCGTGGATCGTGCCTTACCCGGCACCTGATCATACATCGAGAAAATCAGCGGAAATATAAAACAAGACAAGAAATATTATTAAAAAGGAGAAACAGTTTATCTGAAGAAAAGCCTGCCTTTCGGCATATATATATAAACATAGTTTTGCAGTTACATCTCAACTGTACAATAGGACTACAGACCTCTAAGGAAGTAAACCACTATGGCGGGACAGGGCCCCGCCATACCCTGAATGTACAAAACTATCTACAATGAGGAGATCATACCCAAAAGTAGAGCCTCCTAGAAGATGGAGCTCCCGACACCAACGCAAAGATCCTAAGGATGTGGATCTAGCACCGCTTGCCACCGCGGCATGAACGCATGGCCGAAGGAGGTCAAGACAACAGTACTAAGTATGTGAAATCAGAAAGTACTTAAATGAAATCATATCATTTTAAAACCGGTTTACAAATATGTATGAAACAACCAAGGAAACCGCACATAGTGCCAGATCTTAAACAATAGCAACAATAGGTAATGGCGAAGTCTTCTCTGCGGATGATCGAAGCAGGGCCAATTGCCCATAGTATCATTATGCAAGCCTAATCCTGGACTCCCGTAGTCCGCATAGGCCACTCACTTAGGCCCGCATAGGGTATAACCCCGCATCGAGGGTAGCTACTCCTCGGCATCGTCCTGGACTCGTAGTCCGCATGCGCGTAGACGCATGAGGTATAACCCCGCACACTAACTCGGAACTCTCGTAGCTCGCATAGGTCCCCGGACCCGCATAGGTATTCTCGAATCACGGTCCTGCATCACCGAGTCTACCCGCAACGGAGGGCAGCTTAACCCCCGGTAACATGTCAAGAGGTGAGTGATATAATACTAACACAACAGCTTATCGTTAAACAACATAAGCACAACAAGAATACCCTCTTATACAAACGTTTACAAGACACTAACACACTTAGCATCATATCATGTCTACTTATCAAACCATCTTATTATTCTTTCCATAAATCAATATAAGTCTGTTATAAACACATAGTTAAACTGTTCCTTTTATCATCTTAAGTGGTTATACCTAACTTCCCATAAAGCTAGTATAACTCTTAAGCTTTCTGTTTTAAAAACCAATTAGTTCTCTTCTGTTAAAAATGATTCAGTATTCTTTTGAAATGCATCAAGATCCTTATTATTCAGGCTTAAGTCAAAAGACATTGCCGTAAGTATTATTCAGGCTTAAGTCAAAAGACATTGCCGTAGTTATTAATCAGTTAACACACGTACGTCTACCGTACTATATATATATATTTGAAAATATCATGCTTTAGGAAGAATCACATACCTTCTCAGCGAAAACCACCTGCCAAGTTGAATATGTCGCGGAAGAATCAACCTATAATAGTCGACACGCCTATCAACGCTCGTAATACTCAAAATTCTAAGCAGAGGGTTCTCTATCCTACGGAAAATTGGGCAGCACTTCCCTACCCGGTGAGCTACTCAAGTCTACTGTGAAAACAGTCCTAAGTAAGTACAGTTTGATTATTCTTCTTTTAAACCCTTCTACTGTGATACTTGATTCAATTCTATTCGTAATAATCTTCTAAGTATTCAATACTTATATCTATACTTCTACAGTATGCATTTTCTAATACAAAAGAGGGGTAGGATTATTTACCTCGGTAAGCCCAATAATATCCTAGATAAAAGTCGCGCCTGAGCAAGGTTTAGCTCCTAAGTTGTACGCTCCGGTAGCTCCAAGAACCCTTAGAAGTTCTTCCCAACTTCTACTAAGTACTAAGGGATTTGGGCTAGGGTATTTTGGGCATTATAACAATACTAGAAGGCAACTTTTCTACCAAGGGAGGGGGTAGATTTCGGCTAGGTTAGGGGATTGCCTCGGCTAAGCTTCTCGAGGGTGTTTGGATGAAAAGGGCTATCAAAGGAGAGGGGAGGATTTTAGACTTGAAAAGTTTTTGTGGATAAAGAACTCTTCATCACAAGAGGGTATTTATAGGTCAAGGGATGGCCAACCAATGGCCAAGATTATGCCAAGTGCAAGGCAAGTGTAAGGTCAAGATTTGGGCAAGTGTACCTTAGCCAACTTGCACAAAATATCCTACCAACTCCAAGACAAAATTGGCTATCCAATTCGTCCAAATGGACGCCAAGTCCACCAACTAGTGGGTGACAAGTGTTGCCCTCTCGTTGGTCCAAAATGTTCGTCTCTCGGAAAAATCCGCAAAAATTAGAAATGACATAGCGGAATTTATCCTACGCGAGTTGTGTAAAACGTTTCGCCGGAAAGCGATTCTTTTAGTGAGTTGTGCCCAGTATTTCGCCCAAGCCTAACTTTTAAGGCTAAACTTTTGTACGTACGTCCTTACGTACATACTCTGGAAATACGGGGTATAACATTCTCCCCTCCATAGAAACATTCGTCCAGAATGTTCCTTCCCAAGACAGTTAACGATAAGGTTCTTCATAACTTAAACAGTTTGCAAATGTCACACGGCCACAAAACAACACTTAGGCATAAACGATAATGAAAATTTACAAGTAGGAAAGTGAATTACCTGGAGGTGTGGGGAATAGGTGAGGATACTTCTGCCTCACGTCCTCCTCAGCTTCCCACGTCATCTCCTCCCTGAGCTCGTTCGCCACAAGACTTTGTGGAAGCCACGTCCCCGTCATGGACGCTAACTCGACGATCGATTATCGCTATGGGAATCTCCTCATACGATAACCCCTCGATCACTGGACATCGTCAATCGGGTGTACCCAGATGGATCCCCGATATATCTCTCAAAGATAGATACGTGAAAAATCGGATGCACCGCCTCCAGATCGGACGGCAGATTCAACTCATAGGCAACCTTGCCTACCTGCGGACAATGCAAACGGCCCAATGTACCTTGGTGAGTTTCTTCTTCGAATCTCATCACACCGCTTCATGGGTGACACCTTTAGAAAACCCAATCATGAACCTCGAACTCCGGATCACGACGATGATCTGCATATGACTTCGACTCGCCGCCGTGACCTCTCCCGGATAAGCTTCACCTTATCCGGCTTTCTGCGCACCAAATCTGGTCCCACCAACTGCACCTCGCCCACATCGAACCAGCCTATAGGCGATCTGCACTTCCTCCCATACAAGGCCTCATAAGGCGCCATTTGAATACTGGAGTGGTAGCTATTATTGTATGCAAACTCAACTAGAGGCAAATGATCCTCCTACCCACGAAGTCGATAACAGTGGCGACATATCCTCGAAGTGCGGATAGTGCGCTCGGCTGTCCGTCTGCGTGGATGGAATGCGATGCTCGTGCTCACTGCGTCCCTAAACCTTCGGAAAGACCTCCAAAGTTAGCGTAAATCGGGCTCCTGCATGCGATATGATCGAAATAGGGACTCCATGCGATCGGCGATCTCGGATATATAGTGCGCATAATCCTCAGAAAAAGTCGTCCCGACGGGAAGAAAGTGGGCTGATTTCACGATCTGTCGACGATAACCCATATAGAATCATGCTCCTCCGAGTGCGAGGTAATCGTGATGAAGTCCATGTTGATCACCTCCCACTTCCGTCGGGATCTCTATCGTCAGTAACAAACCACCGTGCCTCGGTGCTCTACCTTCACTGCGACAACACGGGCGAGCTACGAACTCGCAACGTCCTCTTCAAGCCATCCCACCAATACACGGATCTAAGGTCGTGGTACATCTTGGTCGACCACGGATGGATAGAGTGCTTGACGTGTGCTTCCCAAGAACCTCTGCCAAGTCACGAAACATCTGGAACACACAACCTGCCCTCAAACCTTAGCACCCCATCAGGTGCTACCTCAAAAGGACCCTTCCCCTCACGAAGAGTTGTATCACGATAACGTGTCAAAACTGGATCCTCGAACTGTTGCCTCTTCACCTCCTCGACGATGGAAGACTCGGCAACCTCACGAACTCGAACCCCACTGCTATCAGAATCAATCAAACGGACACCAAGGCTCGCTAACTGATGCAAATCACGAACCATGTCCTCCTCTGCGCTGCACATCGATAGACTCCCATCGACCTACGACTAAGGCATACGCCACAACATTGGCCTTTCGGGTGGTACAGGATATCAACATCGTAATCCTTAAGCAACTCTAACCACCGTCTCGCCGTAAGTTCAGCTCCTCTGGTCGAAGATATCGGAGGCTCTTGTGGTGCGTATAAATATCCACATGAACCCCATACAAATAGTGCCTCGGATCTTGGCGTGAATCACCGCGCGACTCCAAATCATGGGTGGGGTAGTTCCTCTCGTGTTTCTTCAGCTGTCGGGATGCATACGCTATAACCTTGCCATGCTGCATCAACACACATCCCAACCCGATGCCTGACGCATCACAATACACGACATAACCGTCTGGACCCTCTGGAAGAGTAAGAACGAGGCGATCGTCGATCTTTCTTACAACTCGAAACCTCGCCACAAGCATCAGTCCATCAAACTTAGCCGCTTACGAGTCACCTAGTCAATGGTGCAGATAGAAGCAAACTTCTCTGAACGCCGATAATAACTCGCAAGGCCGAGCTCGCGAACCTCTGCCGGAGTAGTAGGTCTAGGCCAAGTCCTGACTGCCTCGATCTTGTCCGTATCCACTCGAATGCCATCAGCCCCAACAATATGCCCAAGAAAAGCCACCGAAGTCAACCAAAACTCACATTTGGAAAACTTGGCGTACAACTGCTCAGTCTGGAGAAGCGTCGGCCGATCGCCAAATGCTCCGCATGCTCCTGCTCTGAGCGAGAATAAACCAAGATATCATCAATGAACACTATCACAAACGTATCCAAAAATGGTTTGAACACTCGGTTCATCAAATCCATGAATACCGCCGGAGCATTGGTCAACCCAAAAGACATGACCCTGAACTCATAATGCGTCTGGGTCGGAATGCGATCTAGGTACATCCACCTCTCTGACTCGCACCTGATGATAGCCCGATCGCAGATCAATCTTGGAGAAACATCTCGCGCCCTGCAACTGGTCGAACAAATCATCAATCATGGGAAGGGGGTATCTGTTCTTAATGGTCACCTTGTTCAGCTGCCTGTAATCAACACACATGCGCAGCGTCCCGTCCTTCTTCTTCACGAACAATACCGGCGCTCCCCAGGGAGAAACACTAGGCCTGATGAAGCCTTTCTCCAGCAAATCTCTTAGCTGGTCCTTCAGCTCTCTCAACTCGGCAGGTGCCATTCTGTATGGCGGAATGGAAATAGGCCGAGTGTCTGGCAACACATCTATACAAAACTCGATCTCCCTCTCAGGAGGATACAGAGGTCGTCTGAAACACGTCGGGAACTCTCGACTCTGAACCGATGAAAATCTGCGCTGCAGCCTCGATGATCAAACACGAACGAGATGGTAGATGTACCCTTCTGCCCATCTTCCTAGCCTTGAGGTAGGAAATAAACCTACCACCGGCGATACCGTGCTCCTCCTCCCACTCAACAACCTCCTCAGAAACTGGAACCGCACTACTCTCTCTGCAGTCTACATTGGCGTAGCAGAAGCTAGCCAATCCATACCGTGATCACGTCGAAATCAATCATATCCAACTCTATCAAGTCGGCTAGGTCGACGATGTAAATGGTCATGGACAAGCCCTATATACGTCGAGCTACCACCGAATCACCATTTGGCGTAGCTACCTCGAAAGGTCTATGGACTCGTGCTCTATCCTCATCCTACTAGCAATAAGGGAGATATATAGGGTGAGTAGAACCGGATCTATCAAGGCATACACATCAAACCCGAGCGATAAGGTACTGTGGCGACATCGGTGAGGCCTCACGATCCCGCTGGACCGAAAGCATAAATGCGGTTCGAGGACGCTAGGCCGGGACCGCGCCACGACCTGCCGCGACCGCTGGTCCATGAGTACCTTGCCCTCGGGCGAGTAGGCTGTCGAGGATGAAGACCCGCGAAAGAACTCAGGTGACCCTACCATCGATCGCCCTTGGTCGGACAGTTCCTCGCATAGTGACCTGCGGCCCTGGCGAAACAAGCTCCGTCGCGGCACCACAACTCCCGGTGGGATCTACCGCATCGGCCACCGGCGAGGGGTGGTCCGTCGGCGATACCTCTGCCGCTCGACGTCTCGAAGCCACTGGGCCCCAGTGCGCCTCGAATATCTGGTGTCTTTGAGGGCGGTGCCGAGTGGTCCAGCTGGTTGTGGTGCAAATCTAGGCTCGCCGAGGCGCCACGATAGCCACCAAAAGACCTGCCGTCTGGTCTTCCTGCTGCTGTCAACCCGTCGGTCTCTACGCTCGCCGCATCCAAGAGCATGAGCTGCATTCGGGTAATGTCCATACGGTGAAGAGAAACACCCGCACAAGACTCGGCCATATAATCATCTAGCCGGTGGCGTGGCGGTGCACCCTATCCTCCATATCTGCTCAACGCTGGGACATATCGAGCCAATGAATCAAACTCGACATTGTACTCCCTAACGGTCGTCCTCTGCGCCTCATTAACAAAAATCATCGGCCCGCGCCCTCATCTGCGAGGCAAGAAGTGAGTGAGAAAGCCTCGAGAACTCATCCCAGTAGGCGGGACGCGTGCTCTCCCGGGATAACTCCCATTAATCAAACCAATCGATCGCGGTATCACGCGACCTATGTGAACCGAA
This sequence comes from Przewalskia tangutica, assembly GCA_029844215.1. Classification (NCBI taxonomy): domain Eukaryota; kingdom Viridiplantae; phylum Streptophyta; class Magnoliopsida; order Solanales; family Solanaceae; genus Przewalskia; species Przewalskia tangutica. Next base: position 82,855,211 of record CM056723.1, on the reverse strand, counting down.
GATCACGGACTCGGTCTCGGCGCCCGATCACTCTCATAATCCTTCAGAGTGGCGGATGAACTCCGCGATCATCCTCGGCCTCGACCAGTAAAACTGCGGCGGGCTACAACTCAGAAATCTCGTAGCCTCAAACTATTCGCCTCGGGTGAACCACGGGTGCTCTTGGCAGGCTGAATCGCTGCCGCATCGGCTGTCCTCATGTTCGCCACGATCCCGGCGATGGCGGGCCATCTCTCTGTAACCCATCTCATCTGCTCCAGGCTGTGGGACTGGAGGTGTAGGTCTCGTGGTCTCATCGGCCCGGCCGCGCCCTAAACCCTCCTGGGGTCGGCGGCGTCGTAGAACTCGCCGTCTCGGGTATAGACTGGGTCTGAGCCCTCGTGACTCTAGGTGTCCCACTAGCAGCTCCCTCGGCTGCCTTGCCCTTCTGGGCCCGGGTTGCCTTACGTGGAGGCATAACTGTTACAGAAAAAGGGATACGTTAGAAGGGTCCAACTTATAACACGCCTCAAGGCACGATCTCGGAATGAGAAGAATGGAAACCAATCCTAAATATCCTATAGCCTCACGATTATTGGTGTGGTGCACAACACACCGATAATCAAGACTCTACTAGATACTGATGCAGACACTTTCCAGAGGATTAATCGCTTTGATACCACTTTTGTCATGACCGTTCGGGGCGTGATCGTGCCTTACCCGCACCCAAGCGATCATACATCGAGAGAAAATCAGTGAAATATAAAACAAGACAAGAAATATTATTAAAAGGTAGAAGCAGTTTTATCGAAGAAAAGCACGCTTTCGGCATATATATATAAACATAGTTTTGCGATTGCATCCCAACTGCATAATAGGACTCTGAGACCTCTAAGGAAGTAAACCACTATGGCGGGATAGGGCCCCGCCATACCCTGAATGTACAAAACTATCTACAATACAGGGAGATCATACCCAAAAGTAGAGCCTCCGGAGAAGATGGAGCTCCTGACACCAACGCAAAGATCCTAAGGATGTGGATCTAGCACCTGCTTGCCCTTACCTGCGGCATGAACGCAGCCCCCCGAAGGAGGTCAGTAAAACAGGTACTAAGTATGTGAAACTGTAAAGTACTTAAATGAAAACATATCATTTATAAAACCAGTTTACAAATAGGTGTGAGACAACCAAGGAAACCGCACGTAGTGCCACATCACAAACAAGAGCAACAATAGGTAACTGTAATAGGTCTTGTCTAGGCTGCGGATGATCGAAGCAGGGCCAATTGCCCATAGTATCATTATGCATACCTAATCCTGGACTCCCGTAGAGTCGCGTAAGCCACCTAGCCGCGTAGGTATTCCCGCATCGGTAGCTACTCCTCGGCATCATCCTGGACTCGTAGTCCGCGTGGCCACATAGACCGCATGAGGTATAACCCGCACACTAACTCGGAACTCTCGTAGCTCGCATAAGTCCTGGACCCGCATGAGGTATTCTCGAATCATGGTCCTGCATCGCCGAGTCTACCCGCGTGGAGCGGCTTAACCCCCGGTAACATGTCAAGAGGTGAGTGATATAATACTAACACAACAGCTTATCGTTAAACAACATAAGCACAACAAGAATACCCTCTTATACAAACGTTTACAAGACACTAACACACTTAGCATCATATCATGTCTACTTATCAAACCATCTTATTATTCTTTCCATAAATCAATATAAGTCTGTTATAAACACATAGTTAAACTGTTCCTTTTATCATCTTAAGTGGTTATACCTAACTTCCCATAAAGCTAGTATAACTCTTAAGCTTTCTGTTTTAAAAACCAATTAGTTCTCTTCTGTTAAAAAATGATTCAGTATTCTGTTGAAATGCATCAAGATCCTTATTATTCAGGCTTAAGTCAAAAGACATTGTCGTAAGTATTATTCAGGCTTAAGTCAAAAGACATTGCCGTAGTTATTAATCAGTTAACACACGTACGTCTACCGTACTATATATATATATATTTGAAAATATCATGCTTTAGGAAGAATCACATACCTTCTCAGCGAAAACCACCTGCCAAGTTGAATATGTCGCGCGCAGAGAATCAACCTATAATAGTCAGACACGTCTATCAACGTTCAGACTACTCTGAAAACAGTTCTAAGCAGAGGGTTCTCTATTGTTATACCCCGTAGTTGCAGGGTATGTTAGTGAGGGCGTACGTACGAGAGTACGACAGAAATTTTGAAAAGAAAGAAAGATGTGAGTTTTCGACGGAAAACTTTCCGGTTTTTGTGAAGAAAAAGGTTCGTTAATGGGAATTGGATTCCCAGATTTGGTTTTTGGACTTCATAGATTATATTAGAATTTTGGGATTTTATTTTCGGAAATGGTCACGTGGGGCCCACGGGAGAAATTCTGATTTTGTGGGGCCGCTTTGTTTTGAGATTTCCGGGATTTTGGATATTTTCGGAAGATGAAATATTTTGGATGAATCGGGGGGCGACACGTGTCACCCCCATGTGGCACCCTTGGCCGAAAGTTCTTTGTGCACAACACCCGGTTAGAGTCGTTTTTAAACGCGTTTTACATAACTTGCGAGGGGAAAATTCCGGCTATGTCTTTTCTTATTTTTGCGGATTTTTTCGGGAGACGAAACATTTTGGACCAACGAGAGGGCGACACTTGTCACCCTCAAGTTGGTGGAGTGGGGCGGTAATGGCTTGGACGATTGGGGTGTCAAGTGGGCAAGTTGATGGTCGATATTTGTGTAGATATTTGTGAGGGTTTTAAGGAGTAGGGTCTAGGGGGCACTTGGGCATATCTTGGCCCCCCACTTGGCTAGATCTTGACCCTTGATTTCCCTATAAATACCCCTCCCTTTGTGAAGCTTTCTTCATCCACTCCTCACTTCCTTAAGTCTTGAAAGCCCTCCCCCTTTCTCGTGAGGCCCAGTCGGCAGAGTAGCACCCCTCCTTGTGGTGTGGCGAGACCCACCCCTTCCTTAGGGTTGAGCCGTAGGGTACCCCTGCCTTGTTGTTCTCGTAGAATACACCCCCTCTTGGTAGAAATACTCTCCAGTATTGTTACTATACCCAAATTACCTTAGTAGTATACCTTGTAGTATTCCAAAGATATCTCTATACGTAGAGCCGAAATACTACCTTATGTCCTTTTTGTCTCAAACCGAAACCTAAGGAAAACCTCCATAATCGGTTGAAGTGTTAAGTAGAAGTTGCGTAGAACTTCTAAGGGTTGTTTGGAGCGGGTTGGAGCGCACGGAGTAGGAGCTAAACCTTGCTCAGGATCGACATTATAACTTGGATAATTTTGGGCTTATCAAGGTAATATCTTGTCCCCTTATTGTAATTGGAAATTACATGTTGTAAGATTATATAGTTGAAGTATACTATATATAGAACTGAACCTAGCTGCGGCAATGTCTTTTGACTTAAGCTCAATATAAAGAAAGAGAATCTGTAATTACATAGTGTATCAGACATGAGACTTGTGTAGCATTCGTGAAGTAGAATTGTACACGCCCGGTTAGATGTATAAACCCCCGGTTGGCTTGATGGCGGCCTCGATAGAGAGGAGATTTACGCGATTTGCGGGGAGAGTCTTGCGAATTTTACGTAGAATGTTCTACGATTAGACCTAGATGTTAATAAGCGCCTTGTGGCCTTATAGGTTGAAGTACCATGCGTGGCGCGATCTACTTGGCTTAAGGAGTAGCCGACGGTTTGAGGTACTTGGAGCATTTTGCTATTAGTCGATAATCGTCGCGAGGTATGTGAACCTCTTCCTACCTTTTCTAGCATGATATGTGTATAACTATGTAGTACGGTAGACGTACATGTGTAAAATGCTTTGTGGTTTAAAAGGTAACTGACTTGATGTGTGATAATAAAGAAGAGTTATACTAGCTTTATGGGAAGTTAAGTATAACGTTTTAAGAGAGGTAAAGAGAATGGTTTACTGATTTTAAAAGTTAAGAGGCTTAATCTGAAAGATAAGAGACTTAACTTGTTTTACTTGGTAATTAACATTTTGTTAAAAATGTTGTAAAACCTCATTCGCAAGTAATGAGTACTTGATTTTAAAAGCAATAATGTTTCTTGATTTGGAAATCGTAATAAGTATCGAACAAACCACAAAGCGCTAATAAAGAAATGTTTTGACTAATAATGTATTAGTAAAACGGAGAAACTTCCATCTGCATAGAAACTAAGATGAGACAAAATGATGTTACATTTCCTAGATTCATGGCTGCTTAAATAAGATTGTTATAAACAAGAATAACCTACTCACGTATCAGACATATGTTTCTCAAATTACTTTTAAAGGAGAATTATATCATTAAGTGATTAAAATTATGAACTACGAAACCTTTCGAAAATGAGAAACTTGAGTAATTGAAATTAGGCAAACTTGAAACATTTGGAAAAGAATGTTGTTACTTGATTTCTGAAGAGAAGTGTTTTGATTTACTTCAAAAGATAATCACTCTATTTTCATATACTACGGGTATTGTGTGACTTTTGTAAACGTAACGTATCTTTTAAAAGATGATGTATGAAGTACTTTGGGAATAGATACCCGATCTTGTTAATCATATATTAGAATGTACCTTGTGTGTATAACTTGATTGTGTTGGTTTGTGATAGCCTTGTAGTACTTTCTTGTTGATTTGATAAGTAAACATGCTAGGATGCTACGTGTGTTAGTATCTGGTGATGTTTTGTGTAAAGGGGTTTCGATCGCGCTTAAAGTTGTTTGACTCTCAGTTATGTTGGTATTATACCACTCACCTTGACTTGTTTAGGAGGTTGCCCTCCGATGCGGGGTAGACTCAGGCGGTCTGGGACAATGATTCGAGAATACCTCATGCGGGTCCAGGGGATCCATGCGGAACTACGGGAGTTCCAGGTTAGTTTGCGGCCCTTGTGGTCATGCGGTCTTTGTGGCCATGCGGACTGCGAGTCCAGGATGATGCCGGGGAGTAGCTACCCTCGATGCGAGGAATACCTCATGCGGGCCTATGAGGTTGGCCTATGCGGAGCTACGGAGAGTTCCAGGGCTAGACGCGCACATTTGATACTGCGGGCGAGTGACGGCGTTGATCATGTGATGATGCAGACAGATATCATGATCTGATTTATGACCGTTAGTCTTGTAGGTGTTAGTAGTCGGTTATGCCTTCGCACTTACCTGTCTTGTTTTATTAGGACACAGGTGGGACCTGGTGTTCATGTGTATTTATTAGTGCTGTGATATCAGAAACTGCCGGCAGTGAGGAAGGTATTCCACGGGCATGATTGATGTTATGGGCGTGAGACCCATAGTTACATTTGAGTGATGACTTTGAGGCGTGAGTCACGACTTGACATATCGCTTATTTATTGTGAATCGTAGTTTGGTTATCATACATGTCTCTGCTTTATAGACTATTATGATTTCATTTCTGATATTTTGATTTCACATACTTGGTACTGTTATCGACCTCGCCCGAAGTGAGCGTATAAGAGGCGAGCCTCTACCACGAAACAGCAACCGTGGCTCTCCGTATGGCACGTCCGTGTGTGTGGGATCGCAAGCAGCCGGTACCATTTGTTGGGTCTCGGAGTGAGACTCGCGGTAAAGTGACAAAAGTGGTATCGAGCGCTTAATCCTCGGAAAGTGTCTGAGGCCGTATCGATAGAAGTCTTGATTATCGGTGTGTTGTGCACCACACCAATAATCGTGAGGCTATAGGATATTTAGGATTGGTTTCTATTCTTCTCACTCGAGATCGTGCCTTAGAGTTGTGTTGTAAGTTGGACCTCTCACATATTTCTTTCCTTACCGCTATGCCTCGCGTAGGCAACCCGCCGCCAGAGGCAAAGCGGCGGAGCCGCGAGTAGAGTTCGAGAGGGTTACGTGGGCACAGGCCCAATCATCACCGGGTGGTGCTTCATTTGGAGTTCTGCGACGCCACTAAGCCCCAAGCAGAGTTTAGCACTGGCGGCGGTTCCTCTGCGGCCATGATGTTTGAACCTTGCCCACGATCGGGGCGGAGAATATAGATTGCAAAGCGACCCTATTACTAGCTATGGATTTGGCTACGGAGAGTATACCGATGTACCGCGAGTCTTGATGACTATCTAAGAGAGGTTGTACAAGAGTAATTCTTGATTGAGGCTTGGCATGGCACGTATGCGGGCTTATGCGCAATGTGCCAAGCGTAGAGATCGACGGGTTAACGAAGGGCGAGAAGAGGCCAGACGAAGGTCCTTTGGCAACTTTAGTCGAGTCACCTCACGCCAGATTAGATTATGCACATCCACGGTCTGCGAAGCGGTCCTCGCGAGTTTGGGGCGTTCGGGGTATGCGAGAGTTGATCATAGCTCGAGCTTCGGTTCCACGGCTACACGTAGGTTCCGGCCGGCCGGATTCGTTTTTCCCGGTGTTCACGGTGATGACGCCATCGGGAATGTCATCTTTTGTTGGTGCTCAGATACGGCCGTCGAGCCGTGTGTCGAATGGGTGTCCTAGTAGGAGGACTCACCTTTAGGATCGGTGGGTAGTTCTGTTATACCGTATTTCAGTAGTATGCGTGGGGCGTACGTAGAAAATTTGAAACTTTTGATTTGGCTTAGCCGAATTAATTTTGTTCACAACACCCGTTTAGAGTCGTTTTTCGACGAAAAGTTTTAACAGCTTTAGTAGGGGAATTTCCGGCGATGTCATTTTTAATTTTTTCGGATTTTTACGAGAGACGAAAAGTGTTGGACCAACGAGAGGGCGCCACTTGGCACCCTCCCATTGGCGGACGTAAGGGGTTCGGTTTGGACGAATTGGACTTGGCATTTTTGTCAAGTAGTTGGTAGGATATTTTTGTGGTAGATGGATAAGGGGCACTTGGCAAGATCTTGGCCCTACACTTGCTATGCACTTGGCAAGATCTTGGCCATTGGTTGGCCTTCACTTGACCTATAAATACCCCCTTAGTTGATGAACTTTCTTCATCCAAAAATTGAGCAATCTACCTAAGTCTCAAATACTCCCTCCCTCTTGTGGTTCTCGTCCAAAGCCTCTCCCCCTCCCCCTCCTAGTGGCCTTTGGCGAGAGTTTCCCCTCCCTTTGTAGTGGTTGGCAGTGGGTACCCCTAGCCTAGTTGTCTCCTATAAATACCCCTGGTTGTGGTATAGTAATTCTCTCAGAGGATTGTTATAATGTCCAAATACGTGGGCGCAAATACCTTGGAGGATTCCCAAGGTTACACTTATACAAGCCCAGAAAATACCGTTATACTTTCCTCGATCACTAAATCGAAACCATAAGGAAATCTTCACCCGTTGTTGAAGTTGTATGTAGAAGTTGGTTAGTACTTCTAATGGTAGTTTGGTGCGGGTTGGAGCGCTGAGTGGAGCTAAACCTTGCTCGTGAGCGACTTTAAACTAGGATAATTTTGGGCTTATCGAGGTAAATATCTTGTCCTCTATTATAATTGGAAATTACATATTGTTGAATATATAGTTGAAGTATACTATATAAAGAACTGAACGTAGTAGTCGTGATGTCTTTTGACTTAAGCTGAATAATACTTACGCAATGTCTTGCGACTTAAGCCCGAATTTAAATAAGAGAATCGAATCGTAATTACATCGGGTGTATTACGAGACTTGTGTAGTGGTACTGTGGAGTAGAATTGTACACGTCCGTTTAGACGTGTAAACCCCCCCCCCCCCCCGGTTGGCTTGGTAGCCGGCCTCGATAGAGGAGGAGATTAATTTGTTGCGGGAGAGTCTTTGAATTTTACGTAGAAAGATGGAACTTGTGTCTAAAGATATTAATAGGCGCTTTGTGGCCTGTATAGGTTGTCGTACTACGTGGGGAGTGATGCTTGGCGAGAGTGTAGAGCGGTTTGAGGTACTTGGGCGTGTTGCTTTTTGTCGATAATCGTCGCGAGGTATGTGAACCTCTTCCTATCTCTTCTAGCATGATATGTGTGAACTATGTAAATGCGGTGAGCGTACATGTGCTAAATGTATTTGATTGGTTTAAAACATAAAGTGTTATAACGGCTTTATGGGAAGTCGGTTATAATAGCTTTATGCGGATAAGTAAATACCTTGTGGTTTTTAAAAAGGTAACTGATTTGAATAATAACTGGCTTGATATGTGTTAATAAAGAACTTGATGTATTTCAAAAGATTTATAAATCATTTTGAAGGCAGAGTAACACTTGGTTTTAAAGAGTTATACTAGCTTTATGGGGAGTTAGGTATAAGGTCTTAAGGGAGGTAAAGAAAATGGTTTACTAATGTTAGAAGTTAAGAGACTTGATCGTATAAGATAAGAGACTTAACTTATTTGTTTTAATGTGGATGTTTGTGTGAAACCTCATTCGTGAGTAATGAGTACTTGGTTTTATTTAAAGGGATAATGTTTTACTGATTTCGGAATTCAGAATGTGTATCGACAAACCACTGCAGCGTTAATAAAGGAAAATGTATTGAATAATGATGTATCGTATTAAAACCAGTAGAAACCTCCATCTGCATAGAAACTAAGATGAGACAAAATGATATTACATTTTCTAGATCATGGCTGCTGTAAAAAAAAAAAGTGTTATAAACAAGAATAACCTACTCCCATATAAGACATATGTTTCTCAAAACGTTTAAAGGAGAATTATGTTTTAAAGGATTAAAACTATGAACTACGAAACCTTTTCTAAAATGAGAAACTTGAGCATTTGTAATTAGGCAAACCGGAACTTTAGGAAAAGAATGTTGGTACTTGAGTTTAAAAAGAAAGTGTTCTGGTTTACTTAATAATGTGAATCACTCTAGTTTTATACTACGGGTATCGGGTGACTTTTATAAAAGGAAGGTATCTCTTTTAAAAGGACTTAACGTATGTAGTACTTTGGGGTTAAAAATCCGGAATTTGGCATAAAATGAAAGTACTTTGAGTTGTTGTGAAACTTGCCTATGCTTGTTGTTGTGAAACTTGCCTATGCTTGTTGTTGTGAAACTTGCCTATGCTTGTTGTTGTGAAACTTGACCATGTTACGTGTGATAGCCTTGTTGTGCAAATCGTGTTCACTTGATTCGGTTCACGGGAATGTATTTCACTTGACGGCCGGTTCATCCGGAATGTATCTCACTTGATTACGGTTCACGGGAATGTATTTCACTTGACGACCGGTTCATCCGGAATGTATCTCACTTGATTCTGGTTCACGGGAATGTATTTCACTTGACGACCGGTTCATCCAGAATGTATCTCACTTGATTCCGGTTCACGGGAATGTGTTTCACTTGACGGCCGGTTCATCCGGAATGTATTTCACTCGACTCTGGCCATCCGGAATGTGTTCCACTCGACTTGGCATGATCGCTTTTATGTTGTGAATCGTAGTTTGGTTATCATACATGTCTCTGCTTTATATAGACTATTATGATTTGATTTGATATTACTGATTTCACATACTTGGTACTGTTATCGACCTCGCCCGGGCTGCGTTCATCTGCAGTAAAGGTACATCGATCGATCCGCTTATAGGATCACATTCGGCGTGTTGGGAAGCTCCGTTTCTCGGAGGCTTATCTTTTGGTATGTGTTCCACGAGTTGTAGGTTCTTGTACATTCGGGGTATGGCGGGGCCCTGTCCGTCATAGTTGTTGTAAATCTTAAGTGCAGCCATTGTTGTGGGCGTGGTTGTAAAAGGATTAAACTGTTCGGGTTTTATGTATATCGAAGGCAACTGTTTTGGTTGCTGTTTATTTATTATATCTCTTGTTTCATGATTCATGTTTTATTTTTCCGCTGGTTTTCTCGATGTTGTATCACCAGGGTGCCGGGTAAGGCACGATGCGAGCCGGTTCGGGCGTTACAAAGTGGTATCGAGCGATTAATCTCGGAAAGTGTCTGCACCGTGTCTAGTAGAGTCTTGATTATCGGTGTGTTGTGCACCACATCTATAATCGAGAGGCTATAGGACATTTAGGATTGGTTTCCATTCTTCTCATTACGAGATCGTGCCTTAGAGTGTGTGATAAATCGGACCCTCCGACGTATTCCTTTCCTTTACGATTATGCCTCGCGTAAAACCTGTGCCCAGATGGGCAAGGCGATCGAGGAGGCTGTAGCGAGATCTGAGAGAATGCAGCGCGAGCGGTCGATGACACAGTGCCGACGGCGGGTTTCGTGACGCCCAAAGACCAGCAGAGTTTAGAGCGCGGCGGTGTCGCTGAGACTCTGATACACGAGTCTCGGTCCACGGCTGGAAGCGAGATAAGATGGGTACAAGGAGATGGCGATTCTTGGCGGTCGTGGCGAATATGAGATCGGTGGAATCACGGCGATTCGGCCCAAGAGCACCCGTATTTCACCCCGGCGCACGGTTTGAGGCTACGTGACTTTACGAGTTGTAGCCCTCGGTGTTCTATGGATCGAGAGGCGAGGCGACCTCGGGAGTTTATCCGACTCTGACGGATCATGAGTGATCGAGCCTCGAGGCGAGTCGGTGGTATTGGTTCACATCACCGCGTGATCTGCGATTGGTAGTTTGATTCGTGGGGCTGTCGGGAAGAGCATGCTCGGCCCGTATGGGACGAGTTCTCAAGGCTTTTCTTGCACATTTCTTGCCCGCGGATGAGAAGGGCTCGGGCCGAGTTTTTGACGTTGAGCGGGGCGGGCGGGCGGTTAGAGAGTATAATGTGGAGTTCGACTCATTAGCTTCGGTATGTTCCAGTAATGGCGATATGGGGGCCAGTACACCGCTACGCCACCGGGCTGGATGAGTACTGCGAGGCTTGTTCGGTGTAGCTCTTCACCGGCATGGACATTGCCGCATGCAGGCTCATGCACTAGGATGTGAGGCACAGAGAGATCGACGGAATGACCGAGATCAGCAGAAGAGGGCCAGGACGGCAGGGTCCTTTGGTAACTTTCGAGGCGGACCGCCGGCAGATCTAGTTATGTACCTCCACGATGCAGTGGTCCCGCGATCGTCGGGGCGCTGGGGTATTCGGAGCTGGTGAGCTCCGTGGCTTCGTTCCGCAGATATACATGGGTTCTAGCCAGCAGATTCACGTCCCGCCGGTGTGCGCGATGTGGCAAACATCATCCGGGAATGTCGTCTTTATCGCGGTGCTTGCTTCACTGCGGCCGTCAAGGCCATGTGACGAGATCGTGCTTATAGGAGAGGTACGGCGGCAGCGCGACCTACGGATCGATGGCGTGTTCATCGCCCCTACGATTATGCGCACTGCAGGCGCATTTACGATTAGAGTGGAGCGGTAGCTTCAGGTATATCCTTAACCCTCTAGAGGCTTGTATGTTTTGATGTTATGTTAATGTGTTAGGTGTTATGTTCGGATAGCCTTGTGCTAAAATGTGATTTAAGAACCTGGTTGGGGAAAAAGGGTAAGCCTGGGGGTGAGGGAATGATGAACCTTAGAATATTACAGTCGAGACCTTAGATGTAAGGCCGTCTTGGGTACAAGATTTTGCGAGTGATCCTTGTCAGAGTGCATTTTATGCCTAGAAAGTATTGTGCGATAAGTCCCTGGGTTGGGTAAATGAAAGTGGTATCTTTCATGATGTGATATAGCAAGATTGTTCCGTGTCGAGGAGCAAGAGTTGGCGCGACAGTGGGTCGGGTTGGGGCCATGTTGCGGGCCAACCCGCAGCCTGTTTCGAGGTGGGGTCAGCTCTGGGTGGTCCCGCCAGGTGGTAGGGTCACGAGGGTGCTAGGCCCAAGTTTTGGTAACCATCGTATGAGTTCGTGGATATGTTCGACCAGAAGCAGATCGTGAAGGCCGGGAATGGCCTTGAGGAAGATTGAGGCTAGTAGATGACCAAGTTTGGAGGTGGTGACTCCAAAGTTTTGGGAAACTAAAGCGATGACTGGAGTATGGTACGTATACTAGAAAGTTCAAGTGTTCGAGAAGGGCACGACGAGTAAGGAAGGAAGAGAACGTGTGATATTTCGTGGCCATGTGTGGCGTTGGAAACTTGTTTAAAGTTAAGAAGAACTTCATCGTTATCCGCCTTGAGAAGGAACATTCGGGACGAATGTTTCTAAGGAGGGGAGAATGTTATACCCCGTATTTCCAGAGTATGTACGTAAGGACGTACGTAGAAAATTTGAAACTTTTGATTTGGCTTAGCCGAATTAATTTTGTTCACAACACCCGTTTAGAGTCGTTTTTCGTAAACGCTTTCACGACTTTCGTAGGGGAATTTCCGGCTATGTCATATTTACATTTTGCGGATATTTCCGAGAGACGAAACGTGTTGGACCAACGAGAGGGCGCCACTTGGCACCCTCCCATTGGCGGACGTAAGGGGTTCGGTTTGGGCCGAATTGGACTTGGCATTTTTGTCAAGTAGTTGGTAGGATATTTTTGTGGTAGATGGATAAGGGGCACTTGGCAAGATCTTGGCCCTACACTTGCTATGCACTTGGCAAGATCTTGGCCATTGGTTGGCCTTCACTTGACCTATAAATACCCCCTTAGTTGATGAACTTTCTTCATCCAAAAATTGAGCAATCTACCTAAGTCTCAAATACTCCCTCCTCTTGTGGTTCTCGTCCAAAGCCTCTCCTCCTCCTAGTGGCCTTTGGTAGAGTTTCCCCTCCTTTGTAGTGGTTAGCCGTGGGTACCCCACTAGCATAGTTGTCTCGTATAAATACCCCTTGTTGTGGTATAGCAATACTCTCTAGTATTGTTATAATGTCCAAATACCTTGCCCAAATACCTTGTAGTATTCCCAAGGTTACACTTATACAAGCCCAGAAAATACCGTTATACTTTCCCTCAGTCACTAAAACGAAACCCTAAGGAAATCTTCACCCGTTGTTGAAGTTGTAAGTAGAAGTTGGTTAGAACTTCTAAGGGTAGTTTGGAGCGGGTTGGAGCGCACGGAGTGGAGCTAAACCTTGCTCAGGAGCGACTTTAAACTAGGATAATTTTGGGCTTATCGAGGTAAATATCTTGTCCCTCTATTATAATTGGAAATTACATATTGTTGAATATATAGTTGAAGTATACTATATAAAGAACTGAACGTAGTAGTCGGCAATGTCTTTTGACTTAAGCCTGAATAATACTTACGGCAATGTCTTGCGACTTAAGCTGAATTTAAATAAGAGAACCGAATCGTAATTACATTGGGTGTATTACAGAGACTTGTGTAGTTAGTACTGTGGAGTAGAATTGTACACGCCCGCTTAGGCGTGTAAACCCTCGTTGGCAGTAGCGGCCTCGATAGAGGAGGAGATTAACGTTGCGGGGAGGTCTTCGAATTTTACGTAGAAAGATGGAACTTGTGTCTAAAGATATTAATAGCGCTTTGTGGCCTCTATAGGTTGTAGTACTACGTGTGGAGTGATCCGCTTAATCGAGAGTGTAGCGGTTTGAGGTACTTGAGCGTGTTGCTTTTTGTCGATAATCGCCGCGAGGTATGTGAACCTCTTCCTATCTCTTCTAGCATGATATGTGTGAACTATGTAGTACGGTGAGACGCATGTGCTAAATGTATTTGATTGGTTTAAAACATAAAGTGTTATAACGGCTTTATGGGAAGTCGGTTATAATAGCTTTATGCGGATAAGTAAATACCTTGTGGTTTTTAAAAGGTAACGATTTGAATAATAAGCGGCTTGATATGTGTTAATAAAGAACTTGATGTATTTCAAAGATTTATAAATCATTTTGAAGCAGAGTAACACTTGGTTTTAAAGAGTTATACTAGCTTTATGGGAGTTAGGTATAAGGTCTTAAGGGTAAAGAAAATGGTTTACTAATGTTAGAAGTTAAGAGACTTGATCGTATAAGATAAGAGACTTAACTTATTTGTTTTAATGTGGATGTTTGTGTGAAACCTCATTCGTGAGTAATGAGTACTTGGTTTTATTTAAAGGGATAATGTTTTACTGATTTCGGAATTCAGAATGTGTATCGACAAACCATCGCGGCGTTAATAAAGGAAAATGTATTGAATAATGATGTATCGTATTAAAACCAGTAGAAACCTCCATCCGCATAGAAACTAAGATGAGACAAAATGATATTACATTTTCTAGATCATGGTCTTTGTAAAAAAAAAGAGTGTTATAAACAAGAATAACCTACTCCCATATAAGACATATGTTTCTCAAAACGTTTAAAGGAGAATTATGTTTTAAAGGATTAAAACTATGAACTACGAAACCTTTTCTAAAATGAGAAACTTGAGCATTTGTAATTAGGCAAACCTAACTTTAGGAAAAGAATGTTGGTACTTGAGTTTAAAAAGAAAGTGTTCTGTTTTACTTAATAATGTGAATCACTCTAGTTTTATACTACGGGTATCGGGTGACTTTTATAAAAGGAAGGTATCTCTTTTAAAAGGACTTAACGTATGTAGTACTTTGGGGTTAAAAATCCGGAATTTGGCATAAAATGAAAGTACTTTGAGTTGTTGTGAAACTTGCCTATGCTTGTTGTTGTGAAACTTGCCTATGCTTGTTGTTGTGAAACTTGCCTATGCTTGTTGTTGTGAAACTTGACCATGTTACGTGTGATAGCCTTGTTGTGCAAGTACTGTGTTCACTTAATTCGGCTCACCCGAATGTATTTCACTTGACGACCGGTTCATCCGGAATGTATCTCACTTGATTAATGGTTCACCCGAATGTATTTCACTGACGATCGGCTCATCCGAATGTATCTCACTTGATTAGGTTCACCCGAATGTATTTCACTTGACGACCGGTTCATCCGAATGTATCTCACTTGATTACGGTTCACCCGAATGTGTTTCACTTGACGACGGTTCATCCGGAATGTATTTCACTCGACTCTGGCCATCCGAATGTGTTCCACTCGACTTGGCATGACCGCTTTTATGTTGTGAATCGTAGTTTGGTTATCATACATGTCTCTGCTTTATATAGACTATTATGATTTCGCCAGATATTACGCTTTCACATACTTGGTACTGTTGCATCGACCTCTTCCGGGTGCGTTCATGCCGCAGTAAAGGTACATCGATCGATCCCCGCTTATAGGATCACATTGGCGTGTTGGGAAGCTCCGTTTCTCGGAGGCTTATCTTTTAGTATGTGTTCTCGAGTTGTAGGTTCTTGTACATTCGTGGGTATGGCGGGGCCCCTGTCCGTCATAGTTGTTGTAAATCTTAGAGTGCAGAACCGCTTTGTGGCGGGGTTGTAAAAGGATTAAACTGTCGGGTTTTATGTATATCGAAGGCAACTGTTTTGGTTGCTTTGTTTATTTATTATATCTCTTGTTTCATGATTCATGTTTTATTTTTCCTGGTTTTCTCGATGTTGTATCACTAGGGTGCCGGGGTAAGGCACGATGCTGCCCGGTTCGGCGTTACAAGTTCGTCACCTCCTTAGCTATCGCCTACAGGCAGTTTGATTAGAACGACTAAGGGAGTGAAGCGATAAACAGATAGATCTTTAACCCTCTAGGGATTAGTATGTGTGATAGGGTGAGTATACCTTAAGTGTTATATTCTGATAGCATTGTGTAAATTGTAATTAGAAATCTTGGTTAGTTAACCAAGTAAGATTTGGGGGATAGAGAAGGTGTGAGCCTTAGAGCTTTATACGTAGAGACCTTAGAGGAAATGTCATCTCGAGTAAAGAAGTATTTTATGTTTGACCCTTGTCGGAGTGCATAGTGCACGTAAGCTATGTTTGTGGGATAAGTCCCTGAGTAGTGTGGAATGAAAGAGGGTAGTTGAGATAAGAAGACCGCTAGGTTTTCGTAACGTGATTAGTGAGAGTTTTCCGGTTCGGGAAGCTAGTGTTTTGCGCGTTGCCGGGTCGGGTTGAGGCCACATTGCGGGTCAACCCGCGGCCTGTATGGTGGTGGGGTCAGTTTGTGGTGGTCCCGCTTTGTGTTAGGGTTATGAGGGTGTTAGGCCCAAGGTTAGTTAACCAGCATACGAGTTCGTGGATGCGTTCAATCAGTAGTCGGGCCGATGAGGTCAGCCCATCTTATCTTTTAGTCCAAACCGTGTACTCGGTGGTATATTGCGAGGCGTTATATCAGAAAGGTTGTAAGGCTGCACGGGGTGCCTACCTTCACCTTATGACGCATGGAGCCTGTGCACTGTTTCTTTTTCTGGAAGTTTTACCAGGCAGGGTTAAGAACTCAGGTGAGTCTCAGAATCACATTCGCCCTCGGGCCAGTGTTTGGATTTCAGGGGTAGTTGCAAGGATTGTTGTCTCCTGTTGAAGGAGTGTATTTAGCTACCATTCCAGTGCTCGGATGTCGCCTTATGAAGCCTTGTAGGGGCGGAAGTGTAAGTTGCCGGTCGATTGGTTCGATGTTGGCAAGGATTCAGATAGTTGGTTTATACTTGTTCAACAGAAATGTGGTAGGTTATGAGAAAGAGTCCGAGTGTACAAGAAAGTACGACATCCTCGTGGATCGCATGCGATCGGCACCATTTGTTGGGTCGCCGGAGTGACACTAGAACCTCGCGGCAAAGTGACAAAAGTGGTATCGGGAAGAAGCGAGCATGTATGGCAAGAATAGATGTGATCATTTCTTTTGAAAAGAGAAGGTGCGAAGGAAGTATATTCTAGACCCCGGAGAGAGGTGTTTTGTGGTGATGTTAGAGGTGGTTCCTCGTGGACGTGGATGTAAGTATTTTGCGCGGTGTTTCGTGGCAGTGTGGCAGGTTTGTTCTCGTAATTATAGTAGTGAAGGCTATACTGGCGCGTGTTTGTTTGAGACTTAGAAGGAACATTCGGGACGAATGTTTCTAAGGAGGGGAGAATGTTATACCCCGTAGTTGCAGGGTATGTTAGTGAGGGCGTACGTACGAGAGTACGACAGAAATTTTGAAAAGAAAGAAAGATGTGAGTTTTCGACGGAAAAGTTTCCGGTTTTTGTGAAGAAAAAGGTTCGTTAATGGGAATTGGATTCCCAGATTTGGTTTTTGGACTTCATAGATTATATTAGAATTTTGGGATTTTATTTTCGGAAATGGTCACGTGGGGCCCACGGGAGAAATTTACGGTTTTGTGGGGCCCGCTTTGTTTTTGAGATTTCCGGGATTTTGGATATTTTCGGAAGACGAAATATTTTGGATGAATCGAGGGGCGACACGTGTCACCCCATGTGGCACCCTTGGCCGAAAGTTCTTTGTGCACAACACCCGGTTAGAATCGTTTTTCGACGAAACGTTTTACATAACTTGCGAGGGGAAAATTCCGGCTATGTCTTTTCTTATTTTTGCGGATTTTTCCGGGAGACGAAACATTTTGGACCAACGAGAGGGCGACACTTGTCACCCTCAAGTTGGTGGAGTGTGGGGCGGTAATGGCTTGGACGATTGGGGTGTCAAGTGGGCAAGTTGATGGTAGATATTTGTGTAGATATTTGTGAGGGTTTTAAGGAGTAGGGTCTAGGGGGCACTTGGGCATATCTTGGCCCTCCACTTGCCCCCCACTTGGCTAGATCTTGACCCTTGATTTCCCTATAAATACCCCTCCCTTTGTGAAGCTTTCTTCATCCACTCCTCACTTCCTTAAGTCTTGAAAGCCCTCCCCCTTTCTCGTGAGGCCCCCCTTGGCCGAGAGTAGCACCCCCCCTCCTTGTGGTGTGGCCGAGACCCACCCCCCCTTCCTTTAGGGTTGAGCCGTAGGGGTACCCCCCCTTGCCTTGTTGTTCTCGTAGAATACACCCCCCCTCTTGGTAGAAATACTCTCCAAGTATTGTTACTATACCCAAATTACCTTAGCCGTATACCTTGTAGTATTCCAAAGATATCTCTATACGTAGAGCCCGGAAATACTACCTTATGTCCTTTTTGTCTCAAACCGAAACCCTAAGGAAAACCTTCATAATCGGTTGAAGTGTTAAGTAGAAGTTGCGTAGAACTTCTAAGGGTTGTTTGGAGCGGGTTGGAGCGCACGGAGTAGGAGCTAAACCTTGCTCAGGATCGACATTATAACTTGGATAATTTTGGGCTTATCAAGGTAATATCTTGTCCCCTTATTGTAATTGGAAATTACATGTTGTAAGATTATATAGTTGAAGTATACTATATATAGAACTGAACCTAGCTTTGCGGCAATGTCTTTTGACTTAAGCCTGAATATAAAGAAAGAGAATCGAATCAGAATTACATAGGATGTATACAGAGACTTGTGTAGCATTCTTGTGAAGTAGAATTGTACACGCCGGTTAGATGTATAAACCCCCCGGTTGGCTTGAGAGCCTCGATAGAGAGGAGATTTACGCGATTGCGGGGAGGGGAGGTGCTGCCGAATTTTCTGTAGAATGTTCTACGATTAGACCTAGATGTTAATAAGCGCCTTGTGGCCTTATAGGTTGAAGTACCATGCGTGGCGCGATCTACTTGGCTTAAGGAGTAGCCGACGGTTTGAGGTACTTGGAGCATTTTGCTATTAGTCGATAATCGTCGCGAGGTATGTGAACCTCTTCCTACCTTTTCTAGCATGATATGTGTATAACTATGTAGTACGGTAGACGCATACGTGTGTAAAATGCTTTGTGGTTTAAAAGGTAACTGACTTGATGTGTGATAATAAAGAAGAGTTATACTAGCTTTATGGGAAGTTAAGTATAACGTTTTAAGAGAGGTAAAGAGAATGGTTTACTGATTTTAAAAGTTAAGAGGCTTAATCTGAAAGATAAGAGACTTAACTTGTTTTACTTGGTAATTAACATTTTGTTAAAAATGTTGTAAAACCTCATTCGCAAGTAATGAGTACTTGATTTTAAAAGCAATAATGTTTCTTGATTTGAAATCGAGAATAAGTATCGAACAAACCACAAAGGCTAATAAAGGAAATGTTTTGACTAATAATGTATTAGTAAAACCGAGAAACTTCCATTTGCATAGAAACTAAGATGAGACAAAATGATGTTACATTTCCTAGATTCATGGCTGCTTAAATAAGATTGTTATAAACAAGAATAACCTACTCACGTATCAGACATATGTTTCTCAAATTACTTTTAAAGGAGAATTATATCATTAAGTGATTAAAATTATGAACTACGAAACCTTTCGAAAATGAGAAACTTGAGTAATTGAAATTAGGGAAACTTGAAACATTTGGAAAAGAATGTTGTTACTTGATTTTACGAAGAGAAGTGTTTTGATTTACTTCAAAAGATAATCACTCTATTTTCATATACTACGGGTATTGTGTGACTTTTGTAAACGTAACGTATCTTTTAAAAGATGATGTATGAAGTACTTTGGGAATAGATACCCGATCTTGTTAATCATATATTAGAATGTACCTTGTGTGTATAACTTGATTGTGTTGGTTTGTGATAGCCTTGTTGTTACACCCCGTAAGTCCAGGACATGTATAAGAGAATGTACGTAAGGAAACAAGACTTGGAAATTAGTACGAAAGGAAGAATTGTTTTTCCGACGGAAAATCTTCCGAAGGTCGGAAAGGAAAAATGTTCGTTATTGAGAATTGGATTCTCAAAATGCATTATTTGAAGAGTATGGAACTCTTAAACTAATGGAATTTTTTTTTTTACGGATTTGGTCACGTGGGGCCCACCCGAGGAATTTTACTTTTTGTGGGGCCCACGAGGGTTACGGAATTTTATGGACGAATGAGAGGGCGACACGTGGCACCCCCTCCATGATGTTGGACGAAAAATTGCAAGGGTATTATGGTCATTTGACCTAAGTAGATGATAAGTCTTCTAAGCTTGACATTGTTGACAAGTCAGCTTGTCCACCTAGGCTTGATCCAAGTGAAACACATCCTAACCTCACATTTGTTTAAGTCTTGACCCTCCAATGTGTTTTAAATACATACTAGTAGCAAGACAAGGTCTTGAAGACTTAGAAAAAATTTCTCAACTCTTGTTCTCACTAGATAGCTCTCGGCTTTAGCACATTTCCAACAAGAAAATTTTGTAGTTTTGATCCATTAGCCACAAGACTTAAACCCAATGTCCCTAAGGGTATTGTAAGGATATCTCAATAGAAAGATTTCGGAAAAAACGTATTTTTACGTTAGTCGCAAGGCGGAAACTATGGGAGTTCTTCAACTTTGAAGTTGGAACTTGAAGATGGGTTCTTCATAGGCCTCTAAGGAGTGCTTGGAGCGGATTGGAACTTAAGGAAAGGAGCTAAGAATTGCTAAGGCGACTTTGGATCTTGGAAATTTTAAGGGCTTGGAAAGGTATAAATTTTGTCGTTTTAGTAGTTAAGACTTACTTATTGTTGTAGCTGTGGATTTTAGCAAGCATGAGTTATATAGTATGAAGTTTGATATGTTTATTGGCTATTAGAACCCTAATCCGAAAACTTGCATGTTTAGCCTTAAGATTACATTTCAAGTTGATTATTAGTTAAGTCGTCGCATGTTGTATAAAGAAGGAAATCGTAGTTGTTGAAGTTGTTTATGACTATATAACATGTTAGACCTTAGAACTTGGAATTGGAAGGATTGGAAAAGGCGTAGTGTAATTGGTTATATGTTGGCGAGAATGGCTAGTGAAGTATTACACTATTTCGTATGAATTGTGGTGCGGAATTTTACACGTATTGTAAGGCGTGTAATCCAAATTTTTAGGTTGTTGTTTTGATCCTTAAATTTGGCTTGTTGGTTATTGTATTCTGCCTTGAAAAGGTGGCTAAGTAAGTAGAAACAAAGGAGGTCTTGCCCGATTTTCCGTAGAATTAGATCAGATACTTAGTATTATTCTACGTAGAGACTAGAAGTTGATAGCCTTGTTGTGACCATTATAGGTTGACACTTCTACGTACGGCGTATTCGGCTTATCTTGTGGATTTAGCCGAAAAGGTATGTGAACTATCTCCTCTTCTAGCATGATTCCTTAGAATAAAGAAAGTAAGTTCTACTCCTTGAATGATCCATTCCTTGCTTGTATTTGGATTGCCTAAAATAGAATTTGTTCTATGTACTTCCTTGAGTGTACCTTGATGTTTAAATTGTAAGTTGTAGAATCCATTTTCTTGATGAAGTTTGGGTTCTTAAAAGTGAAGGTATTTTTCTTAAAGTACATAGAGACTTGAAAAGGAAGTGGTTTCCAAATCTTTTGGCTAGTGCCTTGGATTAAAACCTAAAGGTCATTATAATGACTTTAGGGGAGTCAAAGGAGTGATTTACTTATTTGATTTAAAAGAGGAGAAATGACATGATTTAAGAGAAGTAACTTGCGTTAAGGGTGAAGTTACTTGAGGTTTAAAAAGTAGAAGAAAACTTGTTTTCTAACTATTAAGAGACTTGAAGTATTTTGAAAGTTAAGAACTTGGTTTTAATAGTATAAGTCTCTTGGTTATTGAAGGAAATGGATACGTCTAAAACCATAAAGGGTTATAACGGCTTTATGGGAAGTTGGTTATAACGGCTTTATGGAAGGTTTAGAAAGTTGTCTATTTTGATTAAATCGGCATAAGTTGCCTAGATTGTGAAAATTTGGAGTTACTTGATTTCAAGCTTTGAAATGAGTTTTCTAAAAGTGTAGTAACTTACTTTGAAAAATAGACACGCCTTGATACTACGGGTGTTAGTATCTTGGGGCTTTACATAGAAAGTAGTCTTTTATAAAGGAATGTACGTACGTAGTACTTTGGCTTGATAAATTGAGGATTTGTCTAAGTGTGCCTTGATAAGTACTTTGACTTGTTAAAAGAGAATTATTCTATGTATGCCTTGATTAAGTACTTTGGCTTGATAAATTGAGGATTTGTCTAAGTGTGCCTTGATAAGTACTTTGACTTGTTAAAAGAGAATTATTCTATGTATGCCTTGATTAAGTACTTTGGCTTGATAAATTGAGGATTTGTCTAAGTGTGCCTTGATAAGTACTCTGACTTGTTAAAAGAGAATTATTCTATGTATGCCTTGATTAAGTACTTTGGCTTGATAAATTGAGGATTTGTCTAAGTGTGCCTTGATAAGTACTTTGACTTGTTAAAAGAGAATTATTCTATGTATGCCTTGATTAAGTACTTTGGCTTGATAAATTGAGGATTTGTCTAAGTGTGCCTTGATAAGTACTTTGACTTGTTAAAGAGAATTATTCTATGTATGCCGTGATTAAGTACTTTGGCCTAAACCATAAAGGGTTATAACGGCTTTATGGGAAGTTGGTTATAACAGCTTTATGGAAGGTTAAGAGAATGGTTTTCTCTAGTAAAGTAATCAAAGGAATAACTTGTTTTAAGGAAGGGCAAATTGTTTTAAAGGTACCAATTGCTTAAGGTTTTTAATAAAGAAGTCACTTGATTTAGAAGCCGGTAATTGTATTTCTAAAAAGGTATTGTGACTTGTCTTGAAAGGTGGATAGGACTTGATACTACGGTTGTTAGTATCGGGAAGTTTTGTGGAAAGGAGTCTTTTGAAAAGAATGCGACGTAGTACTTTGGCTTGATTAATTTAGAATTATTCTATGTGCCTCGATAAGTACTTTGGTTTGGTTAATTGAGAATTAGCCTATGTGTCTTTAGTGATAGCCTTTGAGTGCAAGTTTTATGTTTTATTACGTTGCGACTCTCGGTTTGGTAGGCTGTCTTGTTGTAAGTTACTTGGACGTACCGACAGTGATGTGGGATTCCACGGGTATGCTTCCGTTATTTGTAGCACTTGGGTTAAATTCCCGGATTTTATAAAAGACATGGTAGTGCTTATGTCTTGTTTGATGGTCGGTCGAGATAGGGTAAGAGTATAAATGAGGGGCAAGCCCCAAGACGTTATACCACCTCCTCCAGGGTAAGAGTATTAGTGAGGGGTAAACCCCCAAGACGCTGTACCACCTGCTTTATGTGTTGTTTGACGGCCGGTTGAGATAGGGTAAGAGTATAAGTGAGGGGTAAACCCCAAGATGCTATACCACCTGTTTTACCACCTTCTCCAGGGTAAGAGTATAAGTGAGGGGTAAACCCCCAAGATGCTATACCACCTGTTTTACCACCTTCTCCAGGGTAAGAGTATAAGTGAGGGGTAAACCCCCAAGATGCTATACCACCTGTTTTACCACCTTCTCCAGGGTAAGAGTATAAGTGAGGGGTAAACCCCCAAGATGCTATACCACCGGTGGGACTTGATGTTATGTTATATCATGGACTGCCGGCAGTGAGGAAGGATTCCACGGGCATGATTGATATTATGGGCGTGAGACCCATGGTTATGTTTTAGTAACGACTTTGAGGGCATGCGTCCCTGACTTGATATGACTGCTTATGTGTTATGTACTGTAGGTTGGCTATCATACATGTCACGACCCGATTCCGGGCCCGTGACTGGTGCCTTACCCCGGGCACCCTAGTGATACAACATCAGAGTAATCAGCGGAACATAAAACAATACAAGACATATTATGAAATATGAAACAATAATCTGAGAAAAACTTGCCTTTCGGCATATATATAAATAACAACTTTTTCCAACATGAACAGTTTTAATCCTTTTTACAAACCCTGCCCACAACAGTACTACAGACCTCTAAGAAATGATACGACAACAATGGCGGGACAGGGCCCCGCCATACCACGAATGTAAACACCTCTGACAACAGGACTATACGGCTGATAAGCCTCGGAGAAACGGAGCTTTCCCATGTGACTGTGACCCAAGAGCGAGGATCAATGGCGGTGTACCTTTACCGCGGCATGAACGCAGCCCCGAAGGAGGTCGATCTAACAGTGCAGAGTATGTGAAACTAAAAATCGTAAATGAAATCATAATAGTCTATAAAGCGGGAGACATGTATGATAACCAAACTACGATTCACAATAATAGCGATCATGTCAAGTCGTGGACTCACGCCTCAAGTCATCACTCAAATATAACAATGGGTCTCACGCCCACAACATCAATCATGCGTGGAATACCTTCCTCACCGCTGCGGTTTATGATATAACGACACAAGGAACACACACGAACACCGTGTCCGCGTGCCATAATAACACGCATGGGTAATGCGAAGGCATAGCCGACTACTAACACCTGCAGTACCAACAAGGTCATGAATCGTATCATAAGATCTGTCTAGACCGCCACATGATCAAAGTGACCACTTGCCCGCGATATCTAATGTGCGCGTCTAGCCACGAACTTTCCGCAGACTCGCATAGGCCAATCAGATCGGCCGCATGAGGTATAACCCGCATCGGTAGCTACTCCGGCGGCATCCTGGACTCGCCGTCCGCATGGCCACAAGACCGCATGACCACAAGGCGCATCTAACACGGAACTTCCGCGATTCGCGCCCCTGGACCGCGTAGGGTAGTCTCGAATCATAGGTCCATCGACCACTTTGAGTCTACCCGCGTCGGAGGCGACAACCGGAATCATCTCAAGAGATGAGTGATGTATAATACTATCATAACGACTTATCGTTAAACAACATAAGCACAACAAAGGAAAAACCCTTTACACAAACATCACAAGATACTAACACACGTAGCATCCTAGCATGTTTACTTATCAAATCAACAAGAAGGTATTACAAGGCTATCACAAACCAACACAATCAAGTTATACACACGGTACCTTCTACTATATGCTAACAAGTTGGGGTTTTATCCCCAAAGTACTTCATACATTAACTCTTTAAAAGATACGTTACTTTCACAAAAGTCACACAATACCGGAGTATATGAAAATATAGTGATTATCTTTTGAAGTAAATCAAAACACTTCTCTTTGTAAAACTCAAGTAACAACATTATTTTCCAAACGCCCAAGTTTGCCTAATTTCAAATGTTCATGTTTCTTATTTAGAAAGGTTTCAGTAGTTCATAGTCTTATTCATTTAAGAATATAATTCTCTTTTAAACTATCCGAGAAACATAAGTCTTATATGTGAGTAGGATATTCTTGTTTACAACAATCTTATTACTGACCATGATCTAGGAAATATCATTTTGTCTCATCTTAGCTTATGCGGATGGAAGTTTCTCTGGTTTTAATAATACTTAATCTGTCAAAACATTTCCTTTTTATTAACGCTGCGTTGGTTTGTCGATACACATTCGATTTCCAAAATCAAGAAAACATTCTTAAGACGTTATACCTAACTTTCCATAAAGCTAGTATAACTCTTAAGTTTTCAAAACAAATCAAGTATTACTTCTTCTCTCAAAATGATTCAAAACTCTTTTGAAATATTTCAAGTTCTTTATTAACACATAACAAGCCGATTATAGTTCAAATCGATTACCTTTTAAAAACCACATGTATTTTCTTACCAACATAAAGCCGTTATAACCAACTTCCCATAAAGCCGTTATAACACTTTATGTTTTACACCAATCAAATACATTTAGTACATACGACGTCTACCGCACTACATAGTTCACACATATCATGCTAGAAGAGATAGGAAGAGGTTCACATACCTCGCGGCAGTATCGACTAATAGCAAAACGCTCAAGTACTCCCAGTATGGCTACTCCTAAAGCCAGTAGACGCGCCACACGTAGTACTTCAACCTATAAGGCCACAAGGCGCTTATTAACATTAAGATCTTATCGTAGAACATTCTACGAAAATTCGGCAAGACCTCCCGCAACATGGCGTAAATCTCCTCCTCTCGGTAGGCTACGAAGCCAACCGGGGGTTATACATCTTACGAACGGTACAATTCTACTCCACAAGATTACTACACAAGTCTCATCAGATTCGATTCTATATATAGTATACTTTAACTATATATTCTAACAACATGTAATTTCCAATTACAATAGAGGACAAGATATTTACCTCGATAAGCCCATAATTATCCAAGTATAAAGTCGATCCCGGGCAATCGTTTAGCTCGACTCAGGCGCCCAACCCGCTCTAAACCACCCTTAGAAGTTCTAACCAACTTCTACAATACTCAACGGACTATGGAGATTTTCCTAGGGTTTCGGTTTTGTAGTGACGGGAAGTATAATAGTATTTAGGGCTTCCAGATAGGTATAACCTTAGAATACTACAAGGTATACGGCTAAGGTAATTTGGGCATTATAACAATACTTTGAGAGTATTTCTACACCACAAAGGGGTATTATCTGAAAGCAACTTGGCTGGGGTACCCACGGCCACACTACTAGGAGGGGGTGTACCACTCGGCCAAGCCTCTAGGAGAGGAGGCCTCTTGGCGAACTCAACACTAAGGGAGGGAGAAGATTTAACACTTAGAAACATTTAGGAAAGGATGAAGAATTCATCAAAGGGAGAGGGTATTTATAGCCTGACAAGGCCAACCAATGGCCAAGATTGAGCCAAGTGCTACACAAGTGTAGGGCCAAGATATGCCCAAGTGCCCCTAGTCCCTACTCTTAAAACCCTCACAAATATCTACCAAAATATCTACCACTGACCTCCCGATTCGTCCGTATGCGCCCACTTGCCCACTGATGAGAGGGTGCCAAGTGCCGCCTCTCGTTGGTCCAAAATGTTAGTCTCTCGTAAAAATCCGCAAAAATAAGAAAAGACATAGCCGGAATTTTCCCCCCGCAAGTTATGTAAAACGTTTCGTCGAAAAACGACTCTAACCGGGTGTTGTGCACAAATGCCATTCGGCCAAGCCACCTAGGCGGGGGTGACACGTGTCACCCTCCTATTGGCCCAAAATAAAACATCTTCCGAAAATATCCACACTGGCCAAAATCTCGAAAACAAAGTGGGCCCAGCAACACCGTAAATTTCTCGCGTGTGACCCACGTGACCATTTCCGAAAATAAAATTCCATAATTCTCTAATATTCCAGAAGTCCGAATACCAAATCTGGGAATCCAATTCCCATTAACGAACCTTTTCCTTCACAACAACCGGAAACTTTTCCGTGGAAAAATCGCCTCTTTCTTCCTTTCCGATCTTTCATGCGTATTCAAATGCGTGCGCCCTCGCATACATACCCTGGAACTACGGGGTATAACATTCTTCCCCCCTTAGAAACATTCGTCCCGAATGTTCCTTCTAAGTCTCAAAACGAACGCGTGCCAGTATAGTCTTCACTACTATACTTACGAAACAATCCTGCCACAGCTGGCCACAGAAATACCCACGCAAAATACCTACATCCAAGTCCACGAGGAAACACCTCTAACATCACCACAAATAATACTACTTTTGTCACTTTGTCGCGAGCCTTGCTCCAACGACCCAACAATGGTACCGGGATTGCGTCGATCATGAAGGTATGCACTCGAATTCTTACCATATTTACGATCTCGCTTTAGTATCCAAAACTCGGGGTTACTATCTCTAACGAGGTCATCATTAACTGGGAACATTCTGGATGGATCTTCGATACTTTCCCGAACATAACAATACGAAAGACCGGACGTCCTTCCTCCTAAGTCGGACGGCAAATGCTAACATATAGGCAACCTGGCCTATTCTTCACATGAACTCACAAAGGCCCAAAGTAACTCGGGCTAAGTTCCTTCTGTTTCCAAAACTCGTCACACCACGGGGTGGTACTTTCAGAAGACCGACCGTCAACTCGAACTCTAGCGTCGTCGCGATTATCCGCACGATTCCTCCAGTGCCAGAACTTCTTCAGACAAGCTTCACTATCCACATCTCTGGAACAAGTGAACCAACTATCGAACCCCGCCAACATCGAACCAATCGACCGCAACTTACACTTCCGCCCGCAAGGCTTCATAAGCGACATCCGAACCGAAATGGTAGCTCAAACGCTCCTCCACGGAGACAACAATCCTCAACTACCGCGAAATCCACGACCGGCGAGGCGAATGCGATCGAGACTCACCGAGTTCTTAACACATGCTTGGTAAAACTTCCGAAACAAAACAGCCGTAACACGGGCTCCACATGCGTCATAAGGTGAAGGTAGGCACCCGTGCGACCTTACAACCTTTACGATAAATCAACATCGCCAAGTGAACGGTCGGCGAAGAACACGATGGGCTGCCCCATCGGCCCGACCACGGTCGAACGCATCCACGAACTCGTGCGTTGGTTAACTAAACTTGGGCCTAGCACCCTCGTGACCCTACCACAGCGGGACCACCACGGACCCGCGCCACCGTACATGCGCGGGTTGAACGCCAGCGTGGCCTCAACCCGACGGCCAGCGCACAATACTAGCTCGATCGGAACAATCTCACTAATCACGTTACGAAAACCTGGCGGTCTTCTTAGCTCAACCACCCTCTTCATTTCACACTACCAGGGACCTATCCCCAAACGACATTTCACGTGCACTATGCACTCCATAAGGTCAAACATAAACATACGTCTCTACGAGATGGCCTTACCTCTAAGGTCTTTGCGTATAAAGCTCTAAGGCTCACACTTTCTCTATCCTCCAAAATCTTACTCGGTTAACCCACCATGATTTCTAATCACAACTAACACACCGCTATCGAACATAGCACTTAAGGTATACTCACCTTGAAAGTTACCGAAGGACGCTGCTGCTCGGCCTCTTCTCATCCTTGGTTAACCCGTCGATCTCGTTTCTCGGCTGCTGCGCATAAGCCCGCACGAGCCATGCTCAAGCCCAATGAAGAATTACTCTTGCACAACCCTTTCTTAGGTAGTCATCAAGACTCGTGGTACATCGGTATAATCTCCGGTAGCCAAATCCATGGCTAATGCGGTCGCCTCTTTGCAATCTACATTCTGTTCGGCCGTGGGCGAAGGTTCAAATATCATGACGCGATGGAAGGCCGTCGCCGTGCTAAACTCATTGGGGCTAGTAACGTCGCAGAAATCCCGAATGAAGCACTACCTAGGTAATGATTGGGCTGTGCCCTCGCAACCCTCGTATTCTACTCGCGGCTCCGCCGCTGCCTTGCCCTCTGGGCGGGTTGCCTACGCGAGGCATAGCGGTAAGGAAAGAAATACGTTTAGAGGTCGACTTAAAACACGACTCTAAGGCACGACCTCGAGTGAGAAGAATAGAAACCAATCCTAAATATCCTATAGCCTCACGATTATTGGCGTGGTGCACAACACACCGATAATCAAGACTCTCTTGGATACGATGCAGTAGACACTTTCAGAGGATTAATCGCTCGATACCACTTTTGTCACGACCCGATTAGGGCCGTGGATCGTGCCTTACCGGGCACCCTAGTGATACAACATCAGTGTCAGTGGAACATAAAACAATACAAGACATATTATGAAATATGAAACAATAATCGAGAAAAACTTGCCTTTCGGCGTATATATAAATAACAACTTTTTCCAACATGAGCAGTTTTAATCCTTTTTACAAACCACGCCACAGCGATACTCTGAGACCTCTAAGGAATGATACGACAACAATGGCGGGACAGGGCCCGCCATACCACAGATGTAAACACCTACAACAAGGGGACTATACGCTGATAAGCCTCGGAGAAGCGGAGCTTTCCATGCCGACTGTGACCCTAAGGCGAGGATCAATGGCGGTGTACCTTTACTGCGGCATGAACGGCCCGAAGGAGTCGATCTAACAGTACAGTATGTGAAACTAAAAATCAGTAAATGAAATCATAATAGTCTATAAAGCGGAGACATGTATGATAACCAAACTACGATTCCTGATAATAGCGATCGTATCAAGTCGGGGACTCGCCTCAGTCATCACTCAAATATAACAATGGGTCTCACGCCCACAACATCAATCATGCGTGGAATACCTTCCCATCGCCAAGTGATTTATGATATATGACACGAGAACACACACGAACACGTGTCCCACTGTGCCATAATAACACGTCTGAGGTAAATGCGAAGGCATAGCCATTACTAACACCAGTACCAACAAGGTCATGAATCGTATCATAAGATCTGTCTGACCGCCACATGATCAAAGCGACCACTTGCCCGATATCTAATGTGCGCGTCTAGCCACGAACTTTCGCGACTCGCATAGGCCAATCGGATCGGCCCGCATGAGGTATAACCCGCGTCGGTAGCTACTCCGGCGGCATCCTGGACTCGCCGTCGCGCCAGCCCGAGGACCGCATGACCACAAGGGCGCGTCCTAACACGGAACTTCGCGATTCCGCATAGGCCCGACCCGGACGCGTAGGTAGTCTCGAATCATAGGTCCATCGACCCGCTGAGTCTACCCGCGTCGGAGGCGAACAACCGGAATCATCTCGAGATGAGTGATGTATAATACTATCATAGCGACTTATCGTTAAACAACATAAGCACAACAAAGGAAAAACCCCTTTACACAAA
Source organism: Przewalskia tangutica (assembly GCA_029844215.1). Taxonomy (NCBI): domain Eukaryota; kingdom Viridiplantae; phylum Streptophyta; class Magnoliopsida; order Solanales; family Solanaceae; genus Przewalskia; species Przewalskia tangutica. The sequence goes on along the minus strand of CM056723.1, from coordinate 82,825,047 downwards.
CATCACAAGATACTAACACACGTAGCATCCTAGCATGTTTACTTATCAAATCAACAAGAAGGTATTACAAGGCTATCACAAACCAACACAATCAAGTTATACACACGGTACCTTCTACTATATGCTAACAAGTTCGGGTTTTATCCCCAAAGTACTTCATACATTAACTCTTTAAAGATCGTTACTTTCACAAAGTCACACTGATACCGGAGTATATGAAAATATAGTGATTATCTTTTGAAGTAAATCAAAACACTTCTCTTTGTAAAACTCAAGTAACAACATTATTTTCCAAGCGTCCAAGTTTGCCTAATTTCAAATGTTCATGTTTCTTATTTAGAAAGGTTTAGTAGTTCATAGTCTTATTCATTTAAGAATATAATTCTCTTTTAAACTATCGAGAAACATAAGTCTTATATGTGAGTAGGATATTCTTGTTTACAACAATCTTATTACAATGACCATGATCTAGGAAATATCATTTTGTCTCATCTTAGCTTATGCGGATGGAAGTTTCTCTTGGTTTTAATAATACTTAATCTGTCAAAACATTTCCTTTTATTAAGCTGCGGTGGTTTGTCGATACACATTCGATTTCCAAAATCGTTAAAACATTCTTAAGACGTTATACCTAACTTTCCATAAAGCTAGTATAACTCTTAAGTTTTCAAACAAATCAAGTATTACTTCTTCTCTCAAAATGATTCAAAACTCTTTTGAAATACTTCAAGTTCTTTATTAACACATAACAAGCGATTATAGTTCAAATCGATTACCTTTTAAAAACCACATGTATTTTCTTACCAACATAAAGCCGTTATAACCAACTTCCCATAAAGCCGTTATAACACTTTATGTTTTACACCAATCAAATACATTTAGTACGTATCGTCTACCGCACTACATAGTTCACATATCATGCTAGAAGAGATAGGAAGAGGTTCACATACCTCGCGGCAGTATCGACTAATAGCAAACGCTCAAGTACTCCCAACCGTCGCTACTCCTAAAGCCAAGTAGAGCGCCACACGTAGTACTTCAACCTATAAGGCCACAGCGCTTATTAACATTAAGATCTTATCGTAGAACATTCTCTGAGAAAATTCGGCGACTGCCCCGCAACAGGCGTAAATCTCCTCTCTCACGGGGCGGCTACGAAGCCAACGAGGGGTTATACATCTTACGAGCGGTACAATTCTACTCCACGACTTACTACACAAGTCTCAGAATGATTCGATTCATATATAGTATACTTTAACTATATATTCTAACAACATGTAATTTCCAATTACAATAGAGGACAAGATATTTACCTCGATAAGCCCATAATTATCCAAGTATAACGTCGATCACGGGCAATCGTTTAGCTCGACTCAGGCGCTCCAACCGCTCTAAACCACCTTAGAAGTTCTAACCAACTTCTACACAATACTCCAACTTATGGAGATTTTCCTAGGGTTTCGGTTTGTGACTGGGAAGTATAATAGTATTTCGGGCTTTTCGTATAGGTATAACCTTAGAATGGTACAAGGTATCCGGCTAAGGTAATTTGGGCATTATAACAATACTTGCGAGAGTCTTTCTACACCCCAAGGGGGGGTCTGATGCGACAGCAACTTGGCTAGGGGGGGGGTGTACCCCTCGGCCAAGGCCTCTAGGCGCGGGGGAGGCCTCTTGGCCGAACTCAACACTAAGGGAGGAGAAGATTTAACACTTAGAAACATTTAGGAAAGGATGAAGAATTCATCAAAGGGAGAGGGGTATTTATAGCACAAGCCAAGGCCAACCAATGGCCAAGATTGAGCCAAGTGCTACACAAGTGTAGGGCCAAGATATGCCCAAGTGCCCCCTAGTCCCTACTCCTTAAAACCCTCACAAATATCTACCAAAATATCTACCACTTGACCTCCCCAATTCGTCCCATGTGCCGCCCACCATGCCCACCAATGAGAGGGTGCCAAGTGCCGCCCTCTCGTTAGTCCAAAATGTTCCGTCTCTCGGAAAAATCCGCAAAAATAAGAAAAGACATAGCCGGAATTTTCCCTTCGCAAGTTATGTAAAACGTTTCGTCGAAAAACGACTCTAGCCGGGTGTTGTGCACAAATGCCATTCGGCGAGCCACTAGGCGGGGTGACACGTGTCACCCTCCTATTGGCCCAAAATAAAACATCTTAGAAAATATCCACAATGGCCAAAATCTAGAAAACAAAGTGGGCCCAAAAACAGTAAATTTCTCCGTGGGCCCACGTGACCATTTCCAGAAAATAAAATTCCATAATTCTCTAATATTCCAGGAAGTCCGAATACCAAATCTGGGAATCCAATTCCCATTAACGAACCTTTTTCCTTCACAAAAACCGGAAACTTTTCCGTGGAAAAATCGCCTCTTTCTTCCTTTCCAATATTTCTGTCGTATTCTCGTACGTACGTCCTCGCATACATACCCTGGAACTACGGGGTATAACAATACATGTCTCCTGTTTTGTTTAGATATTGTATGATTTCATTCTGACTTATTGTTCACATACTTGTACATTCTTCGTCGACCTCGCCCGGAGTGCGTTCATCGCCATGAGTTTAGGCACGATTTGGTGATCGGCAGTGTAGGACCTTGCTCGTAGTTTTGGATAGCTCCTTGATTCGGGAGTTTATCTTTTTGGTATAAGATCTTTCGATCTGTGCTTTATCTGATTATGATGCAGCGGGCCTTGTCCCATCATGGTTCGGTATAACTCTTAGAGGTCTGTATTCATATGTGGGATTGGACTCATGTACGGTGTAGTGTCTTTTGTTTATGTATATATGGCAGCCTTGTCGGCTTTGCCCTTGCACGTACGTTTGTTTTAAAAAAAAAAAGTGAGGTGTTATTTCAGTTCCGCAGCTTACTTGTATTGTTAAGGTAGAAGGGTGCCCAGGTAGGGCACGATTCTGAGCCCGGGTTGGTGTGACAGTGGTATCGAGCGATCAGTCTCGGAATGTCTCTGAGCCGTGTCTAGTAGAGTCTTGATTATCGGTGTGTTGCGCGCCACACCCATAAACAGGAGGCTACATGACATTTAGGAGTTGGTTTCTATTCTTTTCACTCTAAGATCGTGCCATAGAGCTGTGTTAGTAAGAAAATTTCTCTCTGACGTATTGTTGTGTTGCAGTATGCCTCCAAGGAGGGCAACAACCGCCCAGAAGGGCAAAGGAGTAGCAGGAGCTACTAGTCAGACTCAGAGAGTTGATAGGGCTTATGCGTGTTATCTGGATGTTGTTCATGATCGAGTTCTTCTTCGCCAGTTTTGGGGCCCGGCACGAGCCTCAGTTCTCGATTAGGGGAAGACTAGACTATAGGGTCATGAGGAAAGCCGTTGTGTTATTGACCAAGATAGCGATGCTTATTGTAAGTGATAGTACCCGAGTTAGGGATACTTTGATTAATAAAGTGAGAAGTAAGAATGTTGACAAGAATGATAGGTGAACCGAGACTATAGTTGTATAGAGTTCACAACTTGTAATTACCCAGTATAAGTGTAAGACCGATAGGAAGATTATCTGATGAAATACTTTGGCTTATGTGACGAACCTCTAGTAAATAGGGGATAGGGTAAGAAGTACCTTGAGATAAGAGAAAGATTTATTTCAAACTAAGAATGAGAAGTTAAGTGTGACGATGAGTCGGGTTATGGACTCATTTCGTGTTATACCCCGTATTTCCAGAGTATGTACGTAAGGACGTACGTAGAAAATTTGAAACTTGTACTAAGGCTTGGCCGAATTAATTTTGTTCACAACACCCGTTTTGAGTCGTTTTTCGACGAAACGTTTTCCATGACTTTCGTAGGGAATTTCCGGCTATGTCTTTTTTAATTTTTGCGGATTTTTAGAGAGACGAAACATTTTGGACCAACGGGAGGGTGACATGTGTCACCTCACATTGAAGCAAGCGGCGCAACCATGGCGAAATGGACCACTTTATGGCCTTGAATTGTGCCTTGTTTTGTGCCTTGTTTTGTGGAGTGTTTTGTGGAGTAGGGTTAGGGTGCACATGGCTTGATCTTGGCCTTACACTTGCCTTGCACATGGCTTGATCTTGGCCATTGGTTGGCCTTTGGTTTTGCTATAAATACCCCTAAGCAGAAGACTTCATCCATTCCAAAATCACCAAGTCTTGAAAGCCTTCCTCCCTTTCTTGTGCTCTAGCCGTGAGCTACCCCCTCCCCCTTTTCGTGAGGCCTAGTGGCCGAGAGGGTACTCCCCCCTTCCTAGTGGCCTTCGGCCGAGAGCACACCCCACTACCTTGGGGTGTTCTCGTGAGTACCCTTAGTGGTGTAGAAATACTCTCAAAAATATTGTTATAATGCCCAAATTACCTTAGCCATATACCTTGTTGTATTCTAAGGTTATACCTATACGAAAATCCCAGAAATACTATTATACTTCCCGTCAGTCACAAAACCGAAACCCTAGGGAAATCTCCATAGTCAGTTGGGGTATTGTGTAGAAGTTGGTTAGAACTTCTAAGGGTGGTTTGGAGCGGGTTGAGCGCACGGAGTTGGAGCTAAGCGATTGCTCGGGATCGACATTTAAACTAGGATAATTATGGGCTTATCGAGTTAATTATCTTGTCCCTCTATTGTAATTGGAAATTACATGATTGCTTGAATATATAGTTGAAGTATACTATATAATAGAACTGAACATAGTTATCGGCAATGTCTTTTGACTTAAGCCTGAATTTAAAGAAGAGTACTGAACTGTAATTACATAGGGTTGTATTACGGAGACTTGTGTAGTAGTACAGTGGAGTAGAATTGTACCGTTAGGGTTAGATGTATAACCCCCTGGTTGGCTTGGTAGCCGGCCTCGATAGAGAGGAGAGATTTCTGTTGTTGCGGGGAGAAGTCGCGAATTTTGGTAGAATGTTCTACGATGAGATCTAAATGTTAATAAAGCGCCTTGTGGCCTTATAGGTTGATGTACTACGTGTGGCGCGATCTACGTGGCAAGGGGTAGCCGGCGATTGGAAGTACTTGGAGCGTTTTGCTATTAGTCGATACTCGTCGCGGTATGTGAACCTCTTCCTATCTCTTCTAGCATGATATGTGTGAACTATGTAGTGCGGTGACGCATGTGCTAAATGTGTTTGAGTGGTTTAAAACATAAAGTGTTATAACGGCTTTATGGGAAGTTGGTTATAACAACTTTATGCCGGTGAAAAATACATGTGGTTTTTAAAAGGTAACCGATTTGAACTATAAGCGGCTTGTTATGTGTTAATAAAGAACTTGAAGTATTTCAAAAGATTTTGAATCATTTTGAAAGAAGAAGTAATACTTGGCTTTTGAAAACTTAAGAGTTATACTAGCTTTATGGGAAGTTAGGTATAACGGCTTAAGAATGTTTCTTGATTTGAAATCGAATGTGTATCGACAAACCAACTGCGGCGTTAATAAGGAAATGTTTTGACTAATTAAGTACTAATAAAACCAAGAGAAACCTCCATCTGCATAGAAGCTAAGATGAGACAAAATGATATTTCCTAGATCATGGTCTTTGTAATAAGATTGTTATAAACAAGAATATCCTACTCACATGGAGGCTTAGGTTTCTCAGATTGTTTAAAGGAGAATTATATTCTTAAATGAATAAGACTATGAACTACGAAACCGTTCTAAAATGAGAAACTTGAACATTGAAAAAGAATGTTGCTACTTGATTTTACAAAGGTAAGTAATTGATTTACCTTAAAAAGATAATCACTCTATTTTCGTATACTACGGGTATTGTGTGACTTTTGTGAAAGTAACGTATCTTTTAAAGAGTTAATGTATGAAGTACTTTGGGGATAAAAACCCGATCTTGTTAATCATATAGTAGAAGGTACCTTGTGTGAACAACTTGATTGTATCTTGTGATAGCCTTGTAATACTTTCTTGTTGCTTTGATAAGTAAACGTGTTAGGATGCTACGTGTGTTAGTATCTTGTGATGTTGTGTAAAGGGTGTTCTTTGTTGTGCTTATGTTGGTTAACGATAAGTCGTTGTGTTAATATTTTACATCACTCATCTCGAGATGATTCCGGGTTAAGCGCCCTCCGTGCGGGGTAGACTTCGGCGATGCAGGACCATGATTCGAGAATACCTCATGCGGGTCTGAGGGCCTATGCGAGCTACGAGAGTTCCGGTGTTAGTGTCGTCCTTTATGGGCATGCGGTCCTTGTGGCCATGCGACTCGAAAGTCGGGGCGATGCGGGAGTAGCTACCTCGACGCGGGGATACCTCATGCGGGCGATGAGATTGGCCTACGCGGAGGCTGCGGGAAGTTCGAGGACTAGACGCGCATTAGATACTGCGGGCAAGTGGCGGCTTTGATCATGTGACGATGCAGACAGATCTTATGATCTGATTCATGACCTTGTTGTGCTGTAGGTGTTAGTAGTCGGCTATGCCTTCGCACTTACCGTCACGGTGTTATTATGGCAGGTGGGACACGGTGTTCATGTGTGTTCCTTGGAACTTTTATATCATAAGCTGCCGTGATGAGGAATGTGTCCAGGCACGATTGATGTTGTGGGCGTGAGACCCATTTGTTATGTTCTTTGGTGATGACTTGAGGTGAGTCACGACTTGATATGATCGCTAGTTATTGTAAAGCGTAGTTTGGTTATCATACATGTCTCCGCTTTATAGACTATTATGATTTCATTCTGATATTTTTAGTTTCACATACTCGGCACTGTTGTCTTGACCTCGCCCGAAGCTGCGTTCATCCGCAGTTGAGGTACACGATCGTTGATCCTAGCTCTCGAGTCATGATTCGGCGTTTGGGAAGCTCGTTTCTCGGAGGCTTATCGATGGTATAGTCCCCGTCGTAGTAAGTGTTTACATTCGGGGTTTGGCGGGCCTGTCCCGCATTGTTGTCATATCATTCTTAAGTGCTGTAAATCTTGTTGTGGGCAGGGTTGGTAAAAAGGATTAAACTGTTCATTTGTAAAGTTGTTATTTATATATGCCGAAAGGCAAGTTTTCCTCGACATCTTGTTTTGTATACTTGTCATTTCATGTATGTGTTTTATGTTCCGATTACTACGATGTTGTGTCACTAGGGTGCGGGGTAAGGCACGATCCACGGGCCTGTTTGGGTTGTGACAAAAGTGGTATCGAGCGATTAATCCTCGGAAAGTGTCTGACCGTATCGATGCAGTCTTGATTATCGGTGTGTTGTGCACCACACCAATAATCAGGAGGCTATAGGATATTTAGGATTGGTTTCTATTCTTCTCACTCTGAGATCGTGCCTTAGAGCTGTGTTGTAAGTTGGATCCTCTGAACGTATTTCTTTCCTTATCGTTATGTCTCCGCGTAGGTCAAACCCGGCCCGGGAGGGCAAGCGGCGAGGAGGCTGCGAGTTAGTCTGAGGTCACGAGGCACGGGCCCAATCTTTACCTAGGGTAGTGCTTCATTTGGGGATTTCTGCGACGTCACTAGCCCCAGCAGAGTTTAGCACGGCGGCGGCAGTTCCTACTGCGGCCATGATATTTGAACCTTGATTCGCGACCGAGCAGAGAATATGGATTGTAGAAGCGACCTGTTACTAGCTATGGATTTGGCTACGAGAGATACCGATGTATCGCGAGTCTTGATGACTACCTAAGAGAAGGTTGTGCAAGAGAAATCCTTGATTAGGCGAGCATGGCACGTATGCGGGCTTATGCGCAGCGAGAAAGCGTAGAGATCGACGGGTTAACGAGGCGAGAAGAGGCGAGCGGCAAGGTCCTTTGGTAACTTCGAGGCGAGTCACCTCAGCGATTAGATATGCACCTCCGCCCGGTCAGAGTGGTCTTCCCGATTTCGGGGCGTTCGGGGTGTGCGGGGAGTTGGTCGAAACTCGGGGCTTCGGTTGCTGATGTGCACGCGTCATCGGGAATGTCATCTTTTAGTTGGTACTTGTTGTACTGTGGCGTCGGGGCAGTGTCGAATGGGTGACCTAGTAAGGGGACTTTGCCTTGATATCGGTGGGTAGTTCGTCATCTTCCTTAGCTATCGCCTACAGGCGAGTTTGATTAGACGACTAAGGAGTGAAGCGATAAATATAGATATATATTTAACCCTCAGAGATCGGTATGTATGATAAGGTGAGTATACCTTAAGTGCTATGTTCGATAGCGGTGTGTTAGTCGTGATTAGATCATGGTTGTTTAACCGAGTAAGATTTTGGGGATAGAGAAGGTGTGAGCCTTAGAGCTTTTTACTAGAGACCTTAGAGGTGAGGCCATCTCGAGAAAGGTGTAGTGTTATGTTTGACCACTTATTGGGAGTGCATAGTGCACGTAAGTTATGTTTGGGATAGGTCCCTAGTAGTGTGGAATGAAGAGGGTAGTTGAGCTAAGAAGACCGCTAGGTTTTCAAACGTGATTAGTAAGATTGTTCGGATCGGGAGCTAGTATTGTGCGCGTTCGGGTCGGGTTGGGGCCCGTTGCGGGTCAACCCGGCGAGTTTGGTGGTGGGGTCGGTTGTGGTGGTCGCCTTGTGGTAGGGTCACGAGGGTGTTAGGCCCAGTTTAGTTAACCGTCTGAACTTCGTGGATCGTTCGACGATGAGTCGGGCGAGAGTCGATCGTCTTGTTTTCTAGCAAAGACCGTTTACTCGGCGGTATTGTTTTATCGAAATGTTGTAAGGCTGCGGGGTGCCTACGCCGCTTATGTCGACAGTGAAGCCCGAGTGTGGCTATTTTCGTTTCTAAAAAAGTTTTACCAGCAGGGTTAAGAACTGGTGAGTCTCAGAATCGCATTCGCCACCGGGCGGTGTTTGGATTTGAGGATAGTTGTGGGATTGTTGTCTCTGTGGAGGTAGTGTTTAAGCTATCATTTGATGTTCGGATGTCGCTTTTTTTAAAGCCTCGTGGGGCGGAAGTGTAAATTGCGGTCGATTGGTTCGACGTTGGCAAGATTCGCATTGGTTCAGCTTGTTCCGGTGATGTGGATAGTGCGAAGCTTGTCTAGAAGAAGTTATGGCAGCTCAGAGAAATAGTGCGGATAATCGGCGGCGACGCGAGAGAGTTGGTCGGCGGTCGGTTTTCTTGAAAGTACCACCGGGTTGGGTGTGATGAGTTTGGAATCTGAGAGGAACTTAGCCCGAGTTACTTTGGGCCTTTTGAGTTCATGTGAAGAATAGGCGGGTTGCCTATATGTTAGCTTTTGCGTCCGACTTAGGAGGCGATGCGTCCGTCTTTCGTATTGTTATGATCGGGAAAGTATCGAAATCCATCCAGTGTTCGGTCAATGATGACCCGTTAGAGATAGTAACCCGAGTTTTGAATCGCGATGCAGAAATGTGGTAAGAGTTCGAGTGTGCGACAACTTCTGTGATCGCATGCAGCCCGGTACCCTTGTTGGGTCGCCTGAGAAGGTTGATGCCTCAGGCAAAGTGGCAAAGGTGGTATCATGTTGGTGATGTTGGAGTGTTTCCTCGTGAACTTGGATGTAAGTACTTGCGTGGGTGTTTACGTGGCGGATGTGGCAGGTTTGTTCTCGTAAGTATAGTAGTGAAGACTATACTGGCACGCGTTTGTTTTGAGACTTAGAGGGAACATTCGGGACGAATGTTTCTAAGGAGGGGAGAATGTTATACCCCGTATTTCCAGTATGTACGTGAGGCGTCGTAGAAAATTTGAAACTTGTACTAAGGCTTGGCGAATTAATTTTGTTCACAACACGTTTTGAGTCGTTTTTCGACGAAACGTTTTCCACACTTCGTAGGGAATTTCGGCTATGTCTTTTTAATTTTTGCGGATTTTTCCGAGAGGCGAAACATTTTGGACCAACGGGAGGGTGACATGTGTCACCTCACATTGAAGCAAGGCGGCAACCGTGGCGAAATGGACCACTTTATGGCCTTGAATTGTGCCTTGTTTTGTGCCTTGTTTTGTGGAGTGTTTTGTGGAGTAGGGTTAGGGTGCACATGGCTTGATCTTGGCCTTACACTTGCCTTGCACATGGCTTGATCTTGGCCATTGGTTGGCCTTTGGTTTTGCTATAAATACCCCTAAGCTTGAAGACTTCATCCATTCCAAAATCACCAAGTCTTGAAAGCCTTCCTCCCTTTCTTGTGCTCTGGCCGTGAGCTACCCTCCCCTTTCGTGAGGCCTAGTGGCCGAGAGGGTACTCCCCCTCTGGTGGCCTTGGCCAGAGCACACCCACTGCCTTGGGGTGTTCTCGTGAGTACCCCTTAGTGGTGTAGAAATACTCTCAAAAATATTGTTATAATGCCCAAATTACCTTAGCCATACCTTGTTGTATTCTAAGGTTATACCTATCTGAAAAGCCGGAAATACTATTATACTTCCGTCGGTCCACAAAACCGAAACCCTAGGGAAATCTCCATAGTCAGTTGGGGTATTGTGTAGAAGTTGGTTAGAACTTCTAAGGGTGGTTTGGAGCGGGTTGGAGCGCGCGGAGTTGGAGCTAAACGATTGCTCAGGATCGACATTTAAACTAGGATAATTATTGGCTTATCGAGGTAATTATCTTGTCCTCTATTGTAATTGGAAATTACATGATTGTGAATATATAGTTGAAGTATACTATATAATAGAATGAACATAGTTATCGGCAATGTCTTTTGACTTAAGCACGAATTTAAAGAAAATCTTGGCTGTAATTACATAGGGTTGTATTACAGTAGACTTGTGTAGTAGTGCAGTGGAGTAGAATTGTACAGTTAGGGTTAGATGTATAACCCCTGGTTGGCTTGGTAGCGGCCTCGATAGAGGAGGAGATTCTGCTGTTGCGGGAGAGTCTTTGCCAATTTTGTAGAATGTTCTCTGATGAGATCTAAATGTTAATAAAGCGCCTTGTGGCCTTATAGGTTGATGTACTACGTGTGGCGCGATCTACGTGGCTTAAGGGTAGCCGGCGGTTGGAAGTACTTGGGCGTTTTGCTATTAGTCGATACTCGTCGCGAGGTATGTGAACCTCTTCCTATCTCTTCTAGCATGATATGTGTGAACTATGTAGTACGGTAGACGTACATGTGCTAAATGTGTTTGAGTGGTTTAAAACATAAAGTGTTATAACGGCTTTATGGGAAGTTGGTTATAACAACTTTATGTCGGTAAGAAAATACATGTGGTTTTTAAAAGGTAACTGATTTGAACTATAACTGGCTTGTTATGTGTTAATAAAGAACTTGAAGTATTTCAAAAGATTTTTGAATCATTTTGAAAGAAGAAGTAATACTTGGCTTTTTGAAAACTTAAGAGTTATACTAGCTTTATGGGAAGTTAGGTATAACGGCTTAAGAATGTTTTACTGATTTCGGAAATCAGAATGTGTATCGACAAACCACTGCAGCGTTAATAAAAGGAAATGTTTTGACTAATTAAGTACTAATAAAACCAGTAGAAACCTCCATCTGCATAGAAGCTAAGATGAGACAAAATGATATTTCCTAGATCATGGCTGCTGTAATAAGATTGTTATAAACAAGAATATCCTACTCACATAGGAGGCTTAGGTTTCTCAGATTGTTTAAAGGAGAATTATATTCTTAAATGAATAAGACTATGAACTACGAAACCGTTCTAAAATGAGAAACTTGAACATTGGAAAAGAATGTTGCTACTTGATTTTACAAAGGTAAGTAATTGATTTACCTTAAAAAGATAATCACTCTATTTTCGTATACTACGGGTATTGTGTGACTTTTGTGAAAGTAACGTATCTTTTAAAGAGTTAATGTATGAAGTACTTTGGGGATAAAAACCCGATCTTGTTAATCATATAGTAGAAGGTACCTTGTGTGAACAACTTGATTATATCTTGTGATAGCCTTGTAATACTTTCTTGTTGCTTTGATAAGTAAACGTGTTAGGATGCTACGTGTGTTAGTATCTTGTGATGTTGTGTAAAGGGGTGTTCCTTTGTTGTGCTTATGTTGGTTAACGATAAGCTGTTGTGTTAATATTTTACATCACTCATCTCTTGAGATGATTCCGGGTTAAGCGCCCTCCGTCTGCGGGGTAGACTCGGTGATGCAGGACCGTGATTCGAGAATACCTCGTGCGGGTCCCGGGGCCTATGCGAGCTACGAGAGTTCGAGTTAGTGTCGTCCTTTATGGGCATGCGGTCCTTGTGGCCATGCGGACTCGAAAGTCGGGGCGATGCGGGGAGTAGCTACCTCGATGCGGGGATACCTCATGCGGGCGATGAGATTGGCCTATCGCGAGTGCGGGAAGTTCCGGACTAGCGCGCATTAGATCTGCGGGCAAGTGGCGGCTTTGATCATGTGGCGATGCAGAGATCTTATAATCTGATTCATGACCTTGTTGGTGCGTAGGTGTTAGTAGTCGGCTATGCCTTCGCATTTACCGCACGGTGTTATTATGGCAGTGGGACACGGTGTTCATGTGTGTTCCTTGGAACTTTTATATCATAAAGCTGGCGGTGAGAATGTGTCCCAGCACGATTGATGTTGTGGCGTGAGACCATTTGTTATGTTCTTTGGTGATGACTTGAGGCGTGAGTCACGACTTGATATGATCGCTAGTTATTGTAAAGCGTAGTTTGGTTATCATACATGTCTCGCTTTATAGACTATTATGATTTCATTTACGATATTTTTAGTTTCACATACTCTGCACTTTTTGTTATCGACCTCGCCCGGGCTGCGTTATCTGCCGCGAGTTGAGGTACACGATCGTTGATCCTAGCTCTCGGTCACGATTGGCGTTTGGGAAGCTCCGTTTCTCGGAGCTTATCAGTGGTATAGTCCCATCGTAGTAAGTGTTTACATTCGGGGTTTGGCGGGCCCTGTCCGCCATTGTTGTCATATCATTCTTAGAAGTGCAGTAATCTGCTGTAGGCGGGGTTGGTAAAAAGATTAAACTGTTCATTTGTAAAGTTGTTATTTATATATGCCGAAAAGGCAAGTTTTCCTCACATCGTTTTGTATACCATTTCATGTATGTGTTTTATGTTCCGCTGATTACTCTGATGTTGTGTCACTAGGGTGCCCGGGGTAAGGCACCAGTCACGGGCCCTGTTTCGGGTTGTGACATTTCGGGTTAGCCGGTAGTATGGAATGGGGTGATGTCAGTTAGAAATGGTCCCGTTATGTGATAGGGTCCCGAGGATGCAAGGCCCAAGTTTAGTAAATCGTTGTACGAGTTTGTGGACGCGTTCCACCAGAACTAGGTCGTGGGACAGGAGAGCCTTAGCGGAAATTCAAGTAGCATAATGGCCAAGTTGGTTAGTAACTCCAGTTGGGAACAAAACAGAATTTGAGATTTTATGCGTGTACTAGATGAGTTTGAAAGTACGAGAAAGTATGACAAGTAAGGAAAGAAAAGAACCTCTAAGGATCCCGTGTTTGGGAAGACTGTAACCTTCGAGTTTTGTGAGAAGGGACCACGGACGGAAGGTCCATTATTATTTTTACGTATGTTATGAGGTGGCCATGTGTGGCATCGTTGGTCTTGTGCATTTGATTGATAGGCATAGTATAGAGATTGTGCCGGAGTTTGTGTAAGCGTGACAATCGACTAAGAACATTCGGGGCGAATGTTTCTAAGGGGAAGAATGTTACACCCGTAAGTCCGTGACATGTATAAGAGAATGTACGTAAGGAAACAAGACTTGGAAATTAGTACGAAAGGAAGAATCATTTTTCCGACGGAAAATCTTCCGAAGGTCGGAAAGGAAAAATGTTCGTTATTGAGAATTGGATTCTCAAAATGCATTATTTGAAGAGTATGGAACTCTTAACCTAATGGAATTTTTTTTTTTTACGGATTTGGTCACGTGGGGCCCACCCGAGGAATTTTACTTTTTGTGGGGCCCACGAGGGTTACGGAATTTTATGGACGAATGAGAGGGCGACACGTGGCACCCCCTCCATGATGTTGGACGAAAAATTGCAAGGGTATTATGGTCATTTGACCTAAGTAGATGATAAGTCTTCTAAGCTTGACATTGTTGACAAGTCAACTTGTCCACCTAGGCTTGATCCAAGTGAAACACATCCTAACCTCACATTTGTTTAAGTCTTGACCCTCCAATGTGTTTTAAATACATACTAGTAGCAAGACAAGGTCTTGAAGACTTAGAAAAAATTTCTCAACTCTTGTTCTCACTAGATAGCTCTCGGCTTTAGCACATTTCCAACAAGAAAATTTTGTAGTTTTGATCCATTAGCCACAAGACTTAAACCCAATGTCCCTAAGGGTATTGTAAGGATATCTCAATAGAAAGATTTCGGAAAAACGTATTTTACGTTAGTCATGGCGGAAACTATGGGAGTTCTTCGACTTTGAAGTTGGAACTTGAAGATGGGTTCTTCATAGGCCTCTAAGGAGTGCTTGGAGCGGATTGGAACTTAAGGAAAGGAGCTAAGAATTGCTAAGGCGCGACTTTGGATCTTGGAAATTTTAAGGGCTTGGAAAGGTATAAATTTTGTCGTTTTAGTAGTTAAGACTTACTTATTGTTGTAGCTGTGGATTTTAGCAAGCATGAGTTATATAGTATGAAGTTTGATATGTTTATTGGCTATTAGAACCCTAATCCGAAAACTTGCATGTTTAGCCTTAAGATTACATTTCAAGTTGATTATTAGTTAAGTCGTCGCATGTTGTATAAAGAAGGAAATCGTAGTTGTTGAAGTTGTTTATGACTATATAACATGTTAGACCTTAGAACTTGGAATTGGAAGAGGATTGGAAAAGGCGTAGTGTAATTGGTTATATGTTGGCCGAGAATGGCTAGTGAAGTATTACACTATTTCGTATGAATTGTGGGGCGGAATTTTACACGTATTGTAAGGCGTGTAATCCCCTTTGTTTGGTTGTTGTTTGGAGCCTTAAATGTGGCTTGTTGGTTATTGTATTCGGCCTTGAAAAAGGTGGCTAAGTAAGTAGAAACAAAGGAGGTGCTTGTCACGACCCGATTCCGGGCCCGTGACTGGTGCCTTACCCCGGGCACCCTAGTGATACAACATCAGAGTAATCAGCGGAACATAAAATGATACAAGACATATTATGAAATATGAAACAATAATCTGAGAAAAACTTGCCTTTCGGCATATATATAAACAACAACTTTTTCAACATGAACAGTTTAATCCTTTTTACAAACCCTGCCCACAACAGTACTACAGACCTCTACGAATGATATGACAACAACGGGGACGGGGCACGCCATACCCCGAATGTAAGCACCTACAACAACAGGGGACTATACTAAGACAAGCCTCCGAAACGGAGCTCTCCCAATGAATCAGCTGACCAAGAGCGAGGATCAACGGCGGTGTACCTTTACTGCGGCATGAACGCGGCCCGAAGAGGTCGATCTAACAACAGTGCAAGTATGTGGCGAAAATACGTAAATGGAATCATAGTAGTCTATATAAAGCGGAGACATGTATGATAACAAAACTACGATTCCAATAAACAAGCGATCATATCAAGTCGTGGACTCACGCCTCAAAGTCATCACTCAAACATAACAATGGGTCTCACGCCCAACATCAATCATGCGTGGAATACCTTCCGCCATGGCAGTTTATGATATACAAGCACCAAGGAATACACATGAACACGTGTCCCACCTGTGTTCTAATAAAACGATCTGAGGTAAATGCGAAGGCATAGCCGACTACTAACACCTACGCACCAACAAGGTCATAAAGCGTGTCATGATATCTGCCTGCATCACATGATAAAAGGCGGCCACTCGCGCGATATCAAATGTGCGCGTCTAGCCCCGAACTCTCGCGACTCCGCATAGGCCAACCTCATAGGCCGCATGAGGTATAACCCCGCATCGAGGGTAGCTCCCGGCATCGCCCCGACTCGCGATCCGCATGGCGCAAAGACCGCGTGACCATAAAGGCGCCACTAACACGGAACTCCGTAGTTCCGCATGGATCCCCGGACCCGCATGAGGTATTCTCGAATCATGGTCCTGCATCGCCGAGTCTACCCGCGTTGGAGGCGACTTAACCTCCGGGCACAAGTCAAGGTGAGTGGTACAATACCAACATAACGGCTGATAGTCAAACAACTTTAAGCGCAGTCGAGGGGAAAACCCCTTTACACTAACATCACAAGATACTAACACACGTAGCATCCTAACATGTTTACTTATCAAATCAACAAGAAAGTATTACAAGGCTATCACAAACCAATACAATCAAGTTATTCACACAAGGTACTTTCTACTAACAAGTTCTGGTATCTATCCCCAAAGTACTTCACACATTAAATCTTTAAAAGATCTGCTTCTTTCACATAAGTCACACAATAACCGTAGTATAAAATAGAGTAGTATCCCTTTTAAGAAAACCAAAACTCTTACCTTTGTAAAATCAAGTAACAACATTATTTTCCAAACGTCCAAGTTTGCCTAATTTCAAATGTTCACGTTTCTTATTTTAGAAAGGTTTCGTAGTTCATAGTCTTATTCATTTAAGAATATAATTCTCTTTTAAGCAATCTGAGAAACATAAGTCTTATATGTGAGTAGGATATTCTTGTTTATAACAATCTTATTACGACCATGATCTAGGAAATATCATTTTGTCTCATCTTAGCTTCATGCGGATGGAAGTTTCTCTTGGTTTTAATAATACTTAATTATTCAAAACATTTTCCTTTTATTAACGCTGCGGTGGTTTGTCGATACACATTCGATTTCAAATCGAGAAAACATTCTTAAGCCGTTATACCTAACTTCCCATAAAGCTAGTATAACTCTTAAGTTTTCAAAACCCAAGTATTACTTCAAGTTCTCTATTAACACATAACAAGCCAGTTATAGTTCAAATCAGTTACCTTTTAAAAACCACAAGTATTTTCTTACCAACATAAAGTCGTTTATAACCGACTTCCCATAAAGCCGTTATAACACTTTATGTTTTAAACCAATTAAATACATTTAGCACGTATGACGTCACCGTACTACATAGTTCACACATATCATGCTAGAAGAGATAGGAAGAGGTTCACATACCTCGCGACGATTATCGACTAATAGCAAAACGCTCCAAGTACTTCCAACCGTCGGCTACTCCTTAAGCCAAGTAGATCGCGCCACACGTAGTACTTCAACCTATAAGTCCACAAGGCGCTTATTAACATTTAGATCTCATCGTAGAACATTCTACCGAAAATTGGCGACACCTCCCCGCATGAGCGTAAATCTCTCTCTAACGAGGCGGCTACCAAGCCAACCGGGGGTTATACGCCTAACCCTAACGTACAATTCTACTCCACGGTACTACTACACAAGTCTCATGTCTGACCTATGTAATTCTGATTCAGTATTCTTCTTTTAAAATCAGGCTTAAGTCAAAAGACATTGCCGATAACTACGTCCAGTTCTATATATAGTATACTTCAACTATATATTCTAATAATATGTAATTTCCAATTACAATAGAGGGACAAGATAATTACCCTCGATAAGCCCATAATTATCCGAGTTTAATGTCGATCCTTAGCAAAGTTTCGCTCTACTCCGGTGCTCCACGCTCCAACAAACCTTAGAAGTTCTAACCAACTTCTACATAGTACTCCAACTAACTATGGAGATTTTCCTAGGGTTTTCGGTTTTGTGACGGAAGGGAAGTATAATAGTATTTCTGGGCTTTTCGTATAGGTATAACCTTAGAATACAACAAGGTATACGGCTAAGGTAATTTGGGCATTATAACAATACTTTTGAGAGTATTTCTACCAAGAGGGGGGGTATTATACGAAAACAACTAGGCTGGGGTACCCGGCTAGCACCCGAGGAGGGGAAGGGCTCTCGGCGAGGGGAGGAGGCTCTTGGCGAATTCTACACTAAGGGGAGGAGGAGGATTTAACACTTAGAAAATATTTGTGGATGAAGAAAGTTCATCAGCAGAGGGTATTTATAGCAAAACCAAAGGCCAACCAATGGCGAGATCTAACCAAGTGCAAGGCAAGTGTAAGGCCAAGATCAAGCCAAGTGCACCCTAACCCCTACTCCACAAAACATGGCACAAAACAAGCCACAAAACAAGGCCAAAACAAGGCACAAAACCATGAACCAATCGGCCAAGGCCAAGCCTCCTCTTTCACGTCAATGAGGGTGACAAGTGTCACCTCCGTTAATCCAAAATGTTTCGTCTCTCGGAAAAATCCGCAAAAATTAAAAATGACATAGCGGAAATTCCCTACGAAAGTCGTGAAAACGTTTGCAAAACGACTCTGTCGGGTGTTGTGTACAATAATAATTCGGCCAAGCCTATTCTCCAGGTCGAATTTCCTACGTACGTCCCTGCGTACATACTCTGGAAATACGGGGTATAACATTCTCCCCTCCTTAGAAACATTCGTCCCGAATGTTCCTTCTAAGTCTCAAAACAAACGTGCGCCAGTATAGTCTTCACTACTATACTTACGAGAATCAATCTGCGCTTTGGCCCGCGAAACAACTTGCAAAAATGCTTACATCCAAGTCCACGAGAAACACCTCTAATCATCACCACAAAACACTTCTCACGGGGTCTAAAATATACTTCCTTCGCCTTCTCTTTACAAAAGAAATGATCACATCTATGCTCGCCATACATGCTCGCTTTCTCTTTACTCGTCGTAGATACCGCTTTGTCACTTTGCACGAGGCATTAACCTTCTAGCGACCCAACAAATGGTACCACTTTTGTCACTTTGTCGCGAGCCTTGCTCCGACGACCCAACAAATGGTACCGGGCTGCATGCGATCCCTGAGGCTGTCGTACACTCGAACTCTTACCACATTTCTGATACTGCTTCAGTCTCCAAAACTCGGGGTTACTATCTCTAACGTGGTCATCATTAACTGGGAACACTCTGAATGGATCTCCGATACTTTCCCGATCATAACAATACGAAAGACCGGACGTACTGCCTCCTAAGTCGGACGGCAAAAGCTAACATATAGGCAACGGCCTATTCTTCACATGAACTCAAAGGGCGAAGTAACTCGGGCTAAGTTCCTTTGTTTTCCAAAACTCGTCATACCACAACCACGATCTGTGGAACAAGCTGAACAGTATGCGAACGCGCCAACATCGAACCAATCGACCGGCAACTTACACTTCCGCCCTTACAAGGCTTCATAAGGCGATATCCGAACACTGAAATGGTAGCTTAAACACTACCTCCACAGAGACAACAATCCCCAACTATCCTCGAAATCGAACAACGGCGAGGCGAACGCGGTCGAGACTCACCCCGAGTTCTTAACACATGCTTGGTAAAACTTCCGAAACAAAAATAAGCGTAACACTGGCTCCATCAGATGTCATAAGGTGAAGGTAGGCACCGTGCAGCCTTACAACCTTTTCGGATAACTCAACACGGTCGAGTAAGCGGTCTTTGCTAAAACAAGGCGGTGACCTCCTCGGCCCGACTCTCGGTCGAATCGTCCACGAATTCGCACGTTGGTTAACTAAACTCGCCTAACACCCTCGTGACCCTACCACAAGACGGGACCACCACAACCGACCCACCCAAACCTACCGCGGGTTGACCCGCAACGTGGCCTCAACCCGACCCGGCAACGCGCACAATACTAGCTCCCCGATCCGGAACAATCTCACTAATCACGTTTCGAAAACCTAGCGGTCTTCTTAGCTCAACTACCCCCCTTTCATTCCACACTACTAGGGACCTATCCCAACATAACTCACGTGCACTATGCACTTCCGATAAGGGTCAACATAAACAATACATCTTTTACTCGAGATGGCCTTACCTCTAAGGTCTCTACGTAAAAAAACTCTAAAGCTCACACCTTCACTATCCCCCAAAATCTTACTCGGTTAACCCACCATGATTTCTAATCACAACTAACACACTGCTATCAGAACATAGCACTTAAGGTATACTCACCTTATCACACATCTGAGATCTCAGAGGTTAAGGATATATCTATATCTCTCGCTTCACCCTTAGTCGTTCTAATCAAACCCGCCCAGTAGCATGCATTGAGGAGATGACACACTACCCACCGATCACGAAGGCTAAGTCCTCCTGAGGACACTTTTCGACCCCGGACCACGGCGGTCGCCGTGCGACAAGTACCCGACTAAAAACGACATTCCGGGACGACGTCGTCACGCTGTGAGCGGAAGTCACGGAGTTACGACAACTCCTGCATACCCGAACGCCCCGAACTCGTGGAAGACCACTCTGCTTGGCGGAGGTGCATAATCTAATCGCGGTGAGGCGACTCGCCTCGAAAGTTACCAAAGGACCTGCTTTGCTCGCCTCTTCGCCCTTTGTTAACCCGTCGATCTCTATGTTTCTCGGCTTTGATGTCATAAGCCCGCATACGTGCCATGCTCAAGCCTAATCAAGAACTTACTCTTGCACAACCTTCGTTGATATTCATCAAGACTCGCGATACATCGGTATACTCTCGTAGCCAAATCCATAGCTAGTAATAGGGTCGCCTCTTTGCAATCCATATTCTCTGTTCTGGTCGTGGGCGAAGGTTCAAATGTCATGGCGCGATGGAGCCGCGCGCCGTGCTAAACTCTGCGGGGCTAGTGACGTCGCAAAACTCCCGAAAGAAGCACCACGGTGATGATTGGGCTGTGCCACGTAACCCTCCGTACTTACTCGCAGCTCCCTCTGCGCCGACCTCTGGGCGGGTTGCCTACGCGGAGGTATAGCGGTAAAGGAAAGAAATACGTCGGAGGTCCAACTTACAACACACTCTAAGGCACGATCTCGAGTGAGAATAATAGAAACCAATCCTAAATATCCTATAGCCTCACGATTATTGGTGTGGTGCACACACCGATAATCAAGACTCTGGATCGATGCGTAGACCACTTTCCGAGGATTAATCGCTCACGATACCACTTTTGTCACGACCGATTCGGGCGTGGTCGTGCCTTACCGGGCACCCTAGTGATACAACATCGAGTAATCAATGAACATAAAATGATACAAGACATATTATGAAATATGAAACAATAATCGAGAAAAACTTGCCTTTCGGCATATATATAAACAACAACTTTTTCAACATGAGCAGTTTAATCCTTTTTACAAACCACGCCTTAGCATTACTCTGAGACCTCTACGAATGATATGACAACAACGGACGGGGCCACGTCATACCCACGAATAGCACCTACAACAACAGGACTATACGAACAAGCCTCCGAGAAACGGAGCTCTCCCAATGAGCTGTGACCCTAAGAGCGAGGATCAACGGCGGTGTACCTTTACTGCGGCATGAACGGCCCCGAAGGAGGTCGGTCTAACAGTACAGAGTATGTGGCCGAAAATACGTAAATGGAATCATAGTAGTCTATATAAAGCAGAGACATGTATGATAACAAAACTACGATTCATGATAAACAAGCGATCATATCAAGTCGTGGACTCGCCCTCAAAGTCATCACTCAAACATAACAATGGGTCTCACGCCCAACATCAATCATGCGTGGAATACCCCTCACCGGCGGTTTATGATATACAAGCACCAAGGAATACATGAACACGTGTCCCACTGTGTTCTAATAAAACGATCAGGGTAAGTCGAAGGCATAGCCGACTACTAACACCCAGTACCAACAAGGTCATAAAGCGTGTCATGATATCTGTCAGATCACATGATAAAAGCCGCCACTCGCGCGATATCAAATGTGCGCGTCTAGCCACGAACTCTCCGCGACTCGCGTAGGCCAACCTCATAGGCCGCATGAGGTATAACCCGCATCGAGGGTAGCTACTCCCGGCATCGCCCTGGACTCGCGATCCGCGCCACAAAGACCGCGTGACCATAAAGGCGCCACTAACACGGAACTCCGTAGTTCGCATGGATCCCTGGACCCGCATGAGGTATTCTCGAATCATGGTCCTGCATCGCTGAGTCTACCCGCGTTGGAGGCGACTTAACCTCGGGCACAAGTCAAGGTGAGTGGTACAATACCAACATAACGGTGATAGTCAAACAACTTTAAGCGCAATCGGAGGAAAACCCTTTACACTAACATCACAAGATACTAACACACGTAGCATCCTAACATGTTTACTTATCAAATCAACAAGAAAGTATTACAAGGCTATCACAAACCAATACAATCAAGTTATTCACACAAGGTACTTTCTACTAACAAGTTCGGGTATCTATCCCCAAAGTACTTCACATTAAATAGTTAAAACATATGTTTCTTTCAAATAACTAACACAAAAACCGTAGTATAAAATAGAGTGGTATCCTTTTAAGAAAACCAAAACTCTTACCTTTGTAAAATCAAGTAACAACATTATTTTCCAAACGTCCAAGTTTGCCTAATTTCAAATGTTCACGTTTCTTATTTTAGAAAGGTTTCGTAGTTCATAGTCTTATTCATTTAAGAATATAATTCTCTTTTAAACAGTCGGAGAAACATAAGCCTTATATGTGAGTAGGATATTCTTGTTTATAACAATCTTATTACAGCAGCCATGATCTAGGAAATATCATTTTGTCTCATCTTAGCTTATGCGGATGGAAGTTTCTTCTGGTTTTAATAATACTTAATTATTCAAAACATTTTCCTTTTATTAACGCTGCAGTGGTTTGTCGATACACATTCTGATTTCCGAAATCAGTAAAACATTCTTAAGCCGTTATACCTAACTTCCCATAAAGCTAGTATAACTCTTAAGTTTTCAAAAACCAAGTATTACTTCAAGTTCTCTATTAACACATAACAAGCCAGTTATAGTTCAAATCAGTTACCTTTTAAAAACCACAAGTATTTTCTTACCAACATAAAGCTGTTTATAAGGCTTCCCATAAAGCCGTTATAACACTTTATGTTTTAAACAATTAAATACATTTAGCACGTATGCGTCTACCGTACTACATAGTTCACACATATCATGCTAGAAGAGATAGGAAGAGGTTCACATACCTCGCGACGATTATCGACTAATAGCAAAACGCTCAAGTACTTCCAACCGGCTACTCCTAAGCCAAGTAGATCGCGCCACACGTAGTACTTCAACCTATAAGTCCACAAGCGCGCTTATTAACATTTAGATCTCATCGTAGAACATTCTAGAAAATTCGGCAGACCTCCCCATGACAGCGTAAATCTCTCCTCTAACGAGGCCGCTACCAAGCCAACCGCGGGGTTATCGCCTAACCCTAACTGTACAATTCTACTCCACGGTACTACTACACAAGTCTCATGTCTGACCTATGTAATTACTGATTCAAGATTCTTCTTTTAAAATCAGGCTTAAGTCAAAAGACATTGCGATAACTACGTCGATTCTATATATAGTATACTTCAACTATATATTCTAATAATATGTAATTTCCAATTACAATAGAGGACAAGATAATTACCTCGATAAGCCCATAATTATCCGAGTTTAATGTCGATCCTTAGCAAAGTTTCGCTCTACTCGGTGCTCCAACCTCCAAACAACCCTTAGAAGTTCTAACCAACTTCTACATAGTACTCCAACTAACTATGGAGATTTTCCTAGGTTTTCGGTTTGTGTGGAAGGGAAGTATAATAGTATTTACGGGCTTTAGATAGGTATAACCTTAGAATACAACAAGGTATCTGGCTAAGGTAATTGGGCATTATAACAATACTTTTGAGAGTATTTCTACCAAGAGTGTGTATTATACGAAAACAACTAGGCTGGGTACCCACGGCTAGCACCAGGCGAAGGGGAAGGTCACACGACCGGCGGGCGTGGATCGTGCCTTACCGGGCACCCTAGTGACACAACATCGAGTAATCAGTGGAACATAAAACAACAACGTGAGATAACGAAATATAAAACAATAATCAGTGAAAACTTGCCTTTCGGCATATATATAACCATCAACTCTTTTACAAATGAACAAATTAATCCTTTTACCAACCACCGCCCACAGCAAGATTACTCTGGACCTAAGAATGATCGACCACGATGGCGGGACGGGGCCCATAAACCACGAATGTAAACTTACTACTGACGGGGACTATACCACGATAAGCCTCGAGAAACGGAGCTTCCCAAACGCGAATCGTGACCACGAGAGCTAGGATCAACGGTCGATGTACCTCAACTGCGGCATGAACGCAGCCCGAAGGAGTCGATCTGGAGTGCCGAGTATGTGAAACTAAAAATAAATCGTAAATGAAATCATAGTAGTCTATACAAAGCGGGAGACATGTATGATAACCAAACTACGATCACCATAAATAGCGGCCATGTCAAGTCGGGGACTCACACTCAAGTCATCACTCAATTTAACAATGGGTCTCACGCCACAACATCAATCGTGCGTGGAATACCTTCCTCACCGCGGCGGTTTATGATATACAAGCACGAGGAATACATGAACACGAGTCCCACTGTGTCCTAATAAAGCATGCAGGGTAAATACGAAGGCATAGCCGACTACTAACACCTGCATGCCAACAAGGTCATAAATCGTATTATAAGATCTGTCAGGCGTCACATGATCAAAGCCGCCACTTGCCCGCAGATCTAATGTGCGCGTCTAGTCCTCGAACTTCCGCGACTCGCGTAGGCCAATCTCATCGGCGCGCAGGTATTCCCGCATCGGTAGCTACTCCGGCATCGCCCCGGACTTTCGAGTCCGCATGGCCAAGCAGGACCGCATGCCCATAAAGGACGCACTAACTCGGAACTCGTAGCTCGCATAGGCCCCGAGGACCGCATGAGGTATTCTCGAATCATGGTCCTGCATCACCGAGTCTACCCGCGACGGAGGCGACTTAACCCGGAATCATCTCAAGAGATGAATGCCACAATACTATCATAACGACCGATAGTTAATAAGCACAATCAAGGAAACCCCTTACACAAACATCACAAGATACTAACACGTAGCATCCTAACACGTTTACTTATCAAAGCAACAAGAAAGTATTACAAGGCTATCACAAACCAATACAATCAAGTTATTCACACAAGGTACTTTACTAACAAGTTGGTATCTATCCCCAAGTACTTCACATTAAAATCTTAAAAAAAGATCATTTCTTTCACATAAGTCACACAATACGTAGTATAAAATAGAGTGGTATCCTTTTAAGAAAACTAAAACTCTTACCTTTGTAAAATCAAGTAACAACATTATTTTCCAAACGCCCAAGTTTGCCTAATTTCAAATGTTCACGTTTCTTATTTTAGAAAGGTTTAGTAGTTCATAGTCTTATTCATTTAAGAATATAATTCTCTTTTAAACAATCGAGAAACATAAGCCTTATATGTGAGTAGGATATTCTTGTTTATAACAATCTTATTACAAAGACCATGATCTAGGAAATATCATTTTGTCTCATCTTAGCTTCTATGCAGATGGAAGTTTCTCTGGTTTTAATAATACTTAATTATTCAAAACATTTCCTTTTAATGTATTGCGGTGGTTTGTCGATACACATTACGATTTCGAAATCAAGAAAGCATTCTTAAGCCGTTATACCTAACTTCCCATAAAGCTAGTATAACTCTTAAGTTTTCAAACACCAAGTATTACTTCTCCTTTCAAAATGATTCAAAATCTTTTGAAATACTTCCATTCTTTCTTTATCATATAACAAGCCGCTTATAGTTCAAATCGATTACCTTTTAAAAACCACATGTATTTTCTTACTAACATAAAGTCATATAACCAACTTCCCATAAAGCCGTTATAACACTTTATGTTTTAAACCACTCAAACACATTTAGCACACGTACGTCACCGTACTACATAGTTCACACATATCATGCTAGAAGAGATAGGAAGAGGTTCACATACCTCGCGGCGAGTATCGACTCACAGCAAAACGCTCAAGTACTTCCAAACGTCGGCTACCCTTAAGCCACGTAGATCGCGCCACACGTAGTACATCAACCTATAAGGCCACGCGACTTATTAACATTTAGATCTCATCGTAGAACATTCTCAGAAAATTCGCAGACCTCCCCATGACAGCGTAAACCTCCTCTCTATCGAGGCTACCAAGCCAACCAGGGGGTTATACGCCTAACCCTGCGGGTACAACTCTACTCCGGTACTCTTTACTACACAAGTCTCATGTCAGATCCTATGTAATTACTGATTCGATTCTTCGAGCTTAAGTCCAGGACATTGCACAAGCTATGTTGATTATATATATATATACTTTAACTATATATTCCTACAACATGTAATATCCAATTACAAAAGGGACAAGATAGTTACCTCGATAAGCCCATAATTATCCGAGTTTAATGTCGATCCTTAGCAAAGTTTTAGCTCCACTCCGGCGCCCAACCCGCTCTAAACCACCCTTAGAAGTTCTAACCAACTTCACACAATACTCACTGACTATGGAGATTTTCCTAGGGTTTGGTTTTGTAGTGTGGGAAGTATAATAGTATTTTACGGGCTTTTGTATAAGTGTAACCTTGGGAATACTACAAGGTATTTGGGCAGGTATTTGGACATTATAACAATACTAGGAGAGTATTTCTATACCACAACAAAGGGTATTATCTGAAAACAACCTAGGCAGGGGGTACCCGTGCTAGCAACTCTAGGAGGGGCACTACTCGGCTAGCACCCACAGAGGGGGTGCTCTCGGCCACTGAGGGGAGGCCCTTGGCCGAACTCAACCTGAGGAGGAGAGGATTTTACACTTAGAAACATTTAGGAATGGATGAAGAATTCATCAAAGGGAGAGGGTATTTATAGCCTGAGCCAAGGCCAACCATGGCCAAGATTGAGCCAAGTGCTACACAAGTGTAGGGCAAGATATGCCCAGTGCCCCTAGTCCCTACTCCTTAAAACCCTCACAAAATATCTACCAAAATATCTACCACTGACATCCCCATTTCGTCCAAGTACCGCCCTTGCGCCCACTGATGAGAGGGTGCCAGCCGCCTCGTTGGTCCAAAATGTTAGTCTCTCGGAAAAATCCGCAAAAATGAGAAAAGACATAGCGGAATTTTCCTTCGCAAGTTATGCAAAGCGTTTAGTCGAAACGACTCTAACAGGTGTTGTGCACAAATGCCATTCGGCGAGCCACTAGGCGGGGTGACACGTGTCACCTCCTATTGGCCCAAAATAAAACATCTTCGAAAATATCCATAATGGCCAAAATCTCGAAAACAAAGTGGGCCCACAAAACAGTAAATTTCTCCGTGGGCCCACGTGACCATTTTCAAAATAAAATTCCATAATTCTCTAATATTCCAGAAGTCCGAATACCAAATCGGGAATCCAATTCCCATTAACGAACCTTTTTCGCCAAAAACGGAAACTTTTCCGTGGAAAAAATCGCCTCTTTCTTCCTTTCCAATCTTTCATGTATTCTCGCAAATGCGCACGTCCTCGCATACATACCACGGGACTACGGGGTATAACATTCTTCCTCCTTAGAAACATTCGTCCGAATGTTCCTTCTAAGTCTCAAAACAAGCGTGCGCCAGATAGTCTTCACTACTATACTTACGAAACAATCTGCCATACCGCCCGCGAATTACTGCGCAACATACTTATATCCAAGTCTACGAGAAAACACCTCTATATCACCACAAATACCTCTTCCGGGTCAAAATATACTTCCTTAGTCATCGATACCACTTTTGTCACTTTGTCGCGAGCCTCGGCGACCCAACAAATGGTGCGAGAACAACTGCGATCCGGAGGATCTCGTACACTCGAACTCTTACCACATTACGATCGGCGGTTTCCAAAACTGGGGTTACTATCTCTAACGTGGTCATCATTAACTGGGAACACTGGATGGATCTCGATACTTTCCGATCATAACAATACGAAGGCCAGAATCGCCTCTAAGTCGGACGGCAAAGCTAACATATAGGCAACTGGCCTATTCTTCACATGAACTAAAAGGGCCCCAGTAACTCGGGCTAAGTTCCTTTGTTTCCAAAACTCGTCACACAAAGACTTTTGTCACGACTTACCGGGGTGGTACTTTCAAGAAGACCGACCGTCGGCACGAACTCTAGCGTCGCCGATTATCCGCATGATTTCCGAGTGCGAACTTCTTCTAGACAAGCTTCGCACTATCCACAGTCTGCTGGAACAAGCCTGAACCAACTAACTGAACCTTGCCAACATCGAACCAATCGACTGGCAACTTACACTTCCGCCCTACAAGGCTTCAAAAGGCGACATCCGAACACTGAAATGGTAGCTTAAACACTACCTCCACAGGAGACAACAATCCTACAACCATCCTCGAAATCCAACAACGGCGAGGCGAATGCGGTCGAGACTTACGAGTTCTTAACACATGCCCGCAAACTTCCGAAACAAAACAGCCGTACCACTGGCTCCATGCGTCATAAGGTGAAGGTAGGCACCCCGTGCAACCTTACAACCTTTCTGATAACCCAACACAGCCGAGTAAAACGGTCCTGACCGAAGAACACGATGGGCTGCCCCATCGCCCGACCACCGGTCGAACGCATCCACGAACTCATCTGGGTTAACTAAACTCGGGCCTAACACCTCGTGACCTACCACGGCGGGACCACCACAACCGACCACCACCATACGCGGCGGGTTGACCCGCAACACGGCCTCAACCCGACCCGGCATCGCAGAAACACTAGCTCCGAAGGAATAATTTCACAAATCATATTACGAAAACCTAGCGGTCTTCCTAGCTCGACTACCTTCTTTCAAATCACGCTACTCAGGGACTTATCCCACGAACATAGCTCACGTGCACTATGCACTCCTAAAAGGGTCAAACATAACACTACACCTTTCTCGAGATGGCCTTACCTCTAAGGTCTTTGCGTATAAAGCTCTAAGGCTCACACTTTCTCTATCCTCCAAAATCTTACTCGGTTAACCCACCATGATTTCTAATCACAACTAACACACTGCTATCAGAACATAGCACTTAAGGTATACTCACCTTGAAAGTTACCGAAGGACCTTGCTGCTCTGGCCCTCTTCTGCTGTCCTTGGTTAACCCGTCGATCTCTACGTTTCTCGGCCTGCTGCGCATAAGCCCTTACACAGGCCATGCTCAAGCCTAACTGAAGGATTACTCTTGCATAACCTTCTCTTAGGTAGTCATCAAGACTCGCGATACATCGGTATACTCTCTGGTAGCCAGATCCATAGCTAGTAACAAGGTTGTCTCTTGCAATCTATATTCTCGGTTCCTCGTGGGCGAAGGTTCACATATCATGGCGCGATGAGGAACCGCGTCGCCATGCTTAAACTCGCCAGGGCTAGTGACGCCGCGAAATCCCGAATGAAGCACTACCCTAGGTAATGATTTGGCACGTGCCTCGCCACCCTCCGAACTCTACTCGCGGCTCCGCCTTGCCCTCCCGGGCGGGTTGCCTACGCGAGGCATAACGATAAGGAAATAATTTCGTCGGAGGGTCCAACTTACAACACGGCTCTAAGGCACGATCTCGAGTGAGAAGAATAGAAACCAATCCTAAATATCCTATAGCCTCACGATTATTGGTGTGGTGCGCAACACCCGATAATCAAGACTCTCATCGATACGGATGCGTAGACACTTTCCGAGGATTAATCGCTCGATACCACTTTTGTCACGACCGGCGGGCGTGATGGTGCCTTACCGGGCACCCTAGTGACACAACATCGCAGTAATCACGAACATAAAACAACAACATGAGATAACGTAAATATAAAACAATAATCAGGAAAACTTGCCTTTCGGCATATATATAACCATCAACTCTTTTACAAATGAACAGCTTAATCCTTTTTACCAACCACGCTTGCAAGATTACTCTGGACCTCTAAGAATGATACGACCACGATGGCGGGACGGGGCCCGCCAAACCCCGAATGTAAACACTTACTACGACGGGGACTATACGTGATAAGCCTCCGGAGAAACGGAGCTTCCCAACGCTGAAACTGTGACCCTGAGAGCTAGGATCAACGACTGGTGTACCTCAACCTGCGGCATGAACGCAGCCCCCCGAAGGAGGTCAGTACAACAGGTACAGAGTATGTGAAACTAAAAATAAATACTGTAAATGAAATCATAGTAGTCTATACAAAGCAGGAGACATGTATGATAACCAAACTACAGTTCACCATAAATAAGCAGTCATGTCAAGTCAGGGACTCACACCTCAAGTCATCACTCAATTTAACAATGGGTCTCACGCCACAACATCAATCGTGCGTGGAATACCTTCCTCAGCTGGCGATTTATGATATACAAGCACCAAGGAATACACATGAACACGTGTCCCACTGTGTCCTAATAAAGCATGCGGAGTAAATACGAAGGCATAGCCGACTACTAACACCTACGCACCAACAAGGTCATAAATCGTATCATAAGATCTGTCTAGGCCGTCACATGATCAAAGGCGGCCACTTGCCCGCGATATCTAATGTGCGCGTCTAGTCTGGAACTTCCGCGACTCGCGTAGGCCAATCTCATCGGCCGCATGAGGTATTCCCGCATCGGTAGCTACTCCCGGCATCGCCCCGGACTTTCAGTCGCATGGCGCGAGGCCGCATGCCCATAAAGGACGACACTAACACCGGAACTCGTAGCTCGCATAGGCCCCGGGACCCGCATGAGGTATTCTCGAATCATGGTCCTGCATCGCTGAGTCTACCCGCGACGGAGGCGGCTTAACTCCGGAATCATCTCAAGAGATGAATGCCACAATACTATCATAACGATAGTTAATAAGCACAATCAAGAAACCCGCACACAAACATCACAAGATACTAACACACGTAGCATCCTAACACGTTTACTTATCAAAGCAACAAGAAAGTATTACAAGGCTATCACAAACCAATACAATCAAGTTATTCACACAAGGTACTTTCTACTAACAAGTTCGTATCTATCCCCAAAGTACTTCACATTAAAATCTTAAAAAAAGATCATTTCTTTCACATAAGTCACACAATACCCGTAGTATAAAATAGAGTATTTGTCCTTTTAAGAAAACTAAAACTCTTACCTTTGTAAAATCAAGTAACAACATTATTTTCCAAACGCCCAAGTTTGCCTAATTTCAAATGTTCACGTTTCTTATTTTAGAAAGGTTTCAGTTCATAGTCTTATTCATTTAAGAATATAATTCTCTTTTAAACAATCGAGAAACATAAGCCTTATATGTGAGTAGGATATTCTTGTTTATAACAATCTTATTACAATGACCATGATCTAGGAAATATCATTTTGTCTCATCTTAGCTTCATGCGGATGGAAGTTTCTCGGTTTTAATAATACTTAATTATTCAAAACATTTCCTTTTATTAACGCTGCAGTGGTTTGTCGATACACATTCTGATTTCCGAAATCAGTAAAGCATTCTTAAGCCGTTATACCTAACTTCCCATAAAGCTAGTATAACTCTTAAGTTTTCAAACACCAAGTATTACTTCTCCTTTCAAAATGATTCAAAAATCTTTTGAAATACTTCCAGTTCTTTCTTTATCATATAACAAGCCAGTTATAGTTCAAATCAGTTACCTTTTAAAAACCACATGTATTTTCTTACTAACATAAAGCTGTTATAACCAACTTCCCATAAAGCCGTTATAACACTTTATGTTTTAAACCACTCAAACACATTTAGCACATGTACGTCTACCGTACTACATAGTTCACACATATCATGCTAGAAGAGATAGGAAGAGGTTCACATACCTCGCGGCAGTATCGACTCAGCAAAACGCTCAAGTACTTCCAAACGTCGGCTACCCGCCAAGCCACGTAGATCGCGCCACACGTAGTACATCAACCTATAAGGCCACAAGGCGCTTTATTAACATTTAGATCTCATCGTAGAACATTCTACAGAAAATTCGGCAAAGACTCCCGCATGACAGCGTAAACCTCCTCTCTATCGAGGCTGCCAAGCCAACCGGGGTTATACGCCTAACCCTAACGGGTACAACTCTACTCGCGGTACTACTACACAAGTCTCATGTAATACGCCCTATGTAATTCAGATTCGATTCTTCGAGCTTAAGTCGAGGACATTGCCACAAGCTATGTTCAGTTATATATATATAGTATACTTTAACTATATATTCCTACAACATGTAATATCCAATTACAAAAGGGGGACAAGATAGTTACCTCGATAAGCCCATAATTATCCGAGTTTAATGTCGATCCTTAGCAAAGTTTTAGCTCCACTCGAAGCGCTCAACCCGCTCTAAACCACCCTTAGAAGTTCTAACCAACTTCTACACAATACTCCAACGGACTATGGAGATTTTCCTAGGGTTTCGGTTTTGTGACTGACGGGAAGTATAATAGTATTTTCTGGGCTTTTGTATAAGTGTAACCTTGGGAATACTACAAGGTATTTGGGCCAAGGTATTTGGACATTATAACAATACTAGGAGAGTATTTCTATACCACAACAAGGGGTATTATACGAAAACAACCTAGGCTAGGGGGGGTACCCAGGTGCAACTCTAGGAGGGCACTACTCTCGGCTAGCACCCACAGAGGGTGCTCTCGGCACTGAGGAGGCCTTGGCGAACTCAACACAAGGAGGGAGAGGATTTTACACTTAGAAACATTTAGGAATGGATGAAGAATTCATCAAAGGGAGAGGGTATTTATAGCCTGAGCCAAGGCCAACCAATGGCCAAGATTGAGCCAAGTGCTACACAAGTGTAGGGCAAGATATGCCCAAGTGCCCCTAGTCCCTACTCCTTAAAACCCTCAAAATATCTACCAAAATATCTACCACTGACATCCCCATTTCGTCAATCGCCACCTTGCCCACTGATGAGAGGGTGCCAAGTGCGCCTCGTTGGTCCAACATGTTCCGTCTCTCGGAAAAATCCGCAAAAATGAGAAAAGACATAGCCGGAATTTTCCATTCGCAAGTTATGCAAAACGTTTCGTCGAAAAACGCCTCTAAACGGGTGTTGTGCACAAATGCCATTCGGCTAGCCACCTAGGCGGGGTGACACGTGTCACCCTCCTATTGGCCCAAAATAAAACATCTTCGAAAATATCCATAATGGCCAAAATCTCGAAAACAAAGTGGGCCTACAAAAGTAAATTTCTCCGTGGGCCCACGTGACCATTTTCGAAAATAAAATTCCATAATTCTCTAATATTCCAGGAAGTCCGAATACCAAATCTGGGAATCCAATTCCCATTAACGAACCTTTTTCCTTCACAAAAACCGGAAACTTTTCCGTGGAAAAAATCGCCTCTTTCTTCCTTTCCAATCTTTCTGTCGTATTCTCGTACGTACGTCCTCGCATACATACCCTGGGACTACGGGGTATAACAAGGGCTCTCGGCCAAGGGGGAGGGGGAGGCTCTTGGCCGAATTCTACACTAAGGGGAGGGAGGAGGATTTAACACTTAGAAAAATATTTGTGGATGAAGAAAGTTCATCACTTAGAGGGGTATTTATAGCAAAACCAAAGGCCAACCAATGGCCAAGATCTAACCAAGTGCAAGGCAAGTGTAAGGCCAAGATCAAGCCAAGTGCACCCTAACCCCTACTCCACAAAACATGGCACAAAACAAGCCACAAAACAAGGCCAAAACAAGGCACAAAACCATGAACCAATCGGCGAGCGAGCCTCCTCTTTCTGATCGATGAGGGTGACAAGTGTCACCCTCCCGTTGGTCCAAAATGTTTCGTCTCTCGGAAAAATCATGAAAATTAAAAATGACATAGCGGAAATTCCCTACGAAAGTTGGCGAAAACGTTTCACTAAAAACGACTCTGTCGGGTGTTGTGTACAAAAATAATTCGCCACCTATTCTCAAGTTCGAATTTCCTACGACGTCCTGCGTACATACTGCGGAAATACGGGTATAACATTCTCCTCGCTAGAAACATTCGTCGAATGTTCCTTCTAAGTCTCAAAACAGCGTGCGCCAAGATAGTCTTCACTACTATACTTACGAGAATCAATCTCGCCACACCGCCACGAAACAACTTGCGCAAAAATGCTTACATCCAAGTCCACGAGGAAACACCTCTAATCATCACCACAAAACACTTCTCAGGGGTCTAAAATATACTTCCTCAGACCTTCTCTTTACAAAAGAAATGATCACATCTATGCTCGCCATACATGCTCGCTTCTCTTTACTCGTAGATACCGCTTTGTCACTTTGCTCGAGGCATTAACCTTCCGAGCGACCCAACAAATGGTACCACTTTTGTCACTTTGTCGCGAGCCTTGCTCCGACGACCCAACAAATGGTACCGGGCTGCATCGATCCCCGAGGTCGTCGACACTCGAACTCTTACCACATTTACATCGCTTGATCTCCAAAACTTCGGGGTTACTATCTCTAACGTGGTCATCATTAACGGGAACACTCTGAATGGATCTCGATACTTTCACGATCATATCAATACGAAAGATCGGACGTCGCCTCCTAAGTCGGACGGCAAATGCTAACATATAGGCAACCCGGCCTATTCTTCACATGAACTCAAAGGGCGAAGTAACTCGGGCTAAGTTCCTTTGTTTTCCAAAACTCGTCATACCACAACCACGATCTGCTGGAACAAGCACGAACAGTATCGAACCTTGCCAACATCGAACCAATCGGCCAAGACTTACACTTCCGCCCTTACAAGGCTTCATAAGGCGATATCCGAACACCGAAATGGTAGCTTAAACACTACCTCCACAGAGACAACAATCCCCAACTATCCCCGAAATCCAAACACCGGCAGGCGAACGCGGTCGAGACTCACGAGTTCTTAACACATGCTTGGTAAAACTTCGAAACAAAAATAGTCGTAACACTGGCTCCATCAGTATGTCATAAGGTGAAGGTAGGCACCGTGCAGCCTTACAACCTTCGGATAACTCAACGGTAGAGTAAGCGGTCTTTGCTAAAAGACAAGGCGGTGACCTCCTCGGCGACTCTTCGGTCGAACGTCCACAGTCGCACGTTGGTTAACTAAACTCGGGCCTAACACCTCGTGACCCTACCACAAGACGGGACCACCACCTGCCCCCACCAAACCTACCGCGGGTTGACCCGCAACGTGGCCTCAACCCGACCCGTAACGCCGCAATACTAGCTCCCTGATCCGGAACAATCTCACTAATCACGTTTCGAAAACCTAGCGGTCTTCTTAGCTCAACTACCCCCTTTCATTCCACACTAATAGTGACCTATCCCAACATAACTCACGTGCACTATGCACTTCCGATAAAGTCAACATAAACAATACATCTTTTACTCGAGATGGCCTTACCTCTAAGGTCTCTACGTAAAAAACTCTAAAGCTCACACCTTCACTATCCCCAAAATCTTACTCGGTTAACCCACCATGATTTCTAATCACAACTAACACACCGCTATCGTAACATAGCACTTAAGGTATACTCACCTTATCACACATCTGAGATCTACAGAGGTTAAGGATATATCTATATCTCTTTGCTCCGCTGTCGTTCTAATCAAACACCCTGCCAGTAGGCGCCGTGAGGAGATGACACACTACCCACGATCACGAAGGCTAAGTCCTCCTGAGACACTTTTCGACCCTGACCACGGCGGTCGCCGATGCGACAAGTACGACTAAAAACGACATTCCCGGGGCGGCGTGCATCGCGGCTGAGCGGAAGTCACGGAGTTCGACCAACTCCTGCATACCCCGAACGCCCCGAACTCGTGGAAGACCACTCTGCATGGCGGAGTGCATAATCTGTCTGGCGGTGGCGACTCGCCTCGAAAGTTACCAAAGGACCTGCTGCTCGGCCTCTTCTGTGTCCTTTGTTAACGTCGATCTCTATGTTTCGGCTGATGTGCATAAGCGCATACAGGCCATGCTCAAGCCTAATCAAGAACTTACTCTTGCACAACCTTCGTTGATATTCATCAAGACTCGCGATACATCGGTATACTCTCTGGTAGCCAAATCCATAGCTAGTAATAGGGTCGCCTCTTTGCAATCCATATTCTCTGTTCTGTCGTGGGCGAAGGTTCAAATGTCATGGCGCAGATGGAATCGCCGCCGTGCTAAACTCTGCGGGGCTAGTGGCGTCGCAAAACTCCGAAGAAGCACCACGGTGATGATTGGGCTGTGCCCACGTAACCCTCCGTACTTACTCGCAGCTCCTCTGCGCCTTGACCTCACGGGCGGGTTGCCTACGCGAGGTATAGCGGTGAGGAAAGAAATACGTCGGGTCCAACTTACAACACGGCTCTAAGGCACGATCTCGAGTGAGAATAATAGAAACCAATCCTAAATATCCTATAGCCTCACGATTATTGGTGTGGTGCACAACAACCGATAATCAAGACTCATCGAATACGGTCTGTAGACCGCTTTCCGAGGATTAATCGCTCGATACCACTTTTGTCACGACCGATTCGGGCGTGGATCGTGCCTACCGGGCACCCTAGTGATACAACATCGAGTAATGTCGGAACATAAAATGATACAAGACATATTATGAAATATGAAACAATAACTGAGAAAAACTTGCCTTCGGCATATATATAAACAACAACTTTTTCAACATGAATAGTTTAATCCTTTTTACAAACCACGCTTACAGCGGTACTCTGAGACCTCTACGAATGATATGACAACAACGACGGGACGGGGCCACGCCATACCACGAATGTAGCACCTACAACAACAGGGACTATACAGACAAGCCTCGGAGAAACGGAGCTCTCCCAAGCTACAATGTGACCCTAGAGCGAGGATCAACGGCGGTGTACCTTTACTGCGGCATGAACGCGGCCCCGAAGGAGGTCGATCTAACAGTGCAAGTATGTGGCGAAAATCGTAAATGGAATCATAGTAGTCTATATAAAGCGGGAGACATGTATGATAACAAAACTACGATTCCTGATAAACAAGCGATCATATCAAGTCGGGGACTCACGCCTCAAAGTCATCACTCAAACATAACAATGGGTCTCGCCCACAACATCAATCATGCGTGGAATACCTTCACCGCTGGCGGTTTATGATATACAAGCACGAGGAATACATGAACACGTGTCCCACGTGTTCTAATAAAAAAGATCTGAGGTAAATGCGAAGGCATAGCCGACTACTAACACCAGCAGTACCAACAAGGTCATAAAGCGTGTCATGATATCTGTCTGATCGTCACATGATAAAAGGCCGCCACTCGCGCGATATCAAATGTCGCGTCTAGCCACTGGAACTCTCCGCGACTCGCGTAGGCCAACCTCATAGGCCCGCATGAGGTATAACCCGCATCGAGGGTAGCTACTCCCGGCGATCGCGGACTCGCGATCGCGTAGCCACAACCGCATGACCATAAAGGCGCACACTAACACGGAACTCGTAGTTCGCATGGATCCTGGACCCGCATGAGGTATTCTCGAATCATGGTCCCAGACCGCCTGAGTCTACCCCGCATCGGAGGGCAGCTTAACCTCCGGGCACAAGTCAAGGTGAGTGGTACAATACCAACATAACGGCTGATAGTCAAACAACTTTAAGCGCAGTCGGAGGGAAAACCCCTTTACACTAACATCACAAGATACTAACACACGTAGCATCCTAACATGTTTACTTATCAAATCAACAAGAAAGTATTACAAGGCTATCACAAACCAATACAATCAAGTTATTCACACAAGGTACTTTCTACTAACAAGTTCGGGTATCTATCCCCAAAGTACTTCACACATTAAATCTTTAAAAGATCTGTTTCTTTCACATAAGTCACACAATAACCGTAGTATAAAATAGAGTGACTGTCCTTTTAAGAAAACCAAAACTCTTACCTTTGTAAAATCAAGTAACAACATTATTTTCCAAACGTCCAAGTTTGCCTAATTTCAAATGTTCACGTTTCTTATTTTAGAAAGGTTTCGTAGTTCATAGTCTTATTCATTTAAGAATATAATTCTCTTTTAAACAGTCGGAGAAACATAAGCCTTATATGTGAGTAGGATATTCTTGTTTATAACAATCTTATTACAGCAGCCATGATGTAGGAAATATAATTTTGTCTCATCTTAGCTTCTATGCGGATGGAAGTTTCTCTTGGTTTTAATAATACTTAATTATTCAAAACATTTTCCTTTTATTAACGCTGATGGTTTGTCGATACACATTACGATTTCAAATCAAGTAAAACATTCTTAAGCCGTTATACCTAACTTCCCATAAAGCTAGTATAACTCTTAAGTTTTCAAAAACCAAGTATTACTTCAAGTTCTCTATTAACACATAACAAGCCAGTTATAGTTCAAATCAGTTACCTTTTAAAAACCACAAGTATTTTCTTACCAACATAAAGCTGTTTATAACCGACTTCCCATAAAGCCGTTATAACACTTTATGTTTTAAACCAATTAAATACATTTAGCACATGTACGTCTACCGTACTACATAGTTCACACATATCATGCTAGAAGAGATAGGAAGAGGTTCACATACCTCGCGACGATTATCGACTAATAGCAAAACGCTCCAAGTACTTCCAAGTGGCTACTCCTTAAGCCAAGTAGATCGCGCCACACGTAGTACTTCAACCTATAAGGCCACAAGGCGCTTATTAACATTTAGATCTCATCGTAGAACATTCTACCGAAAATTCGGCAGCACCTCCCCCCCCCCCCGCAACAGCGTAAATCTCCTCCTCTAACGAGGCCGGCTACCAAGCCAACCAGGGGGGTTATACGTCTAACCCTAACGGGTACAATTCTACTCCACGGTACTACTACACAAGTCTACTGTCTGACCCTATGTAATTACAGATTCGGTCTTCTTTTAAAATCAGGCTTAAGTCAAAAGACATTGCCGATAACTACGTCCAGTTCTATATATAGTATACTTCAACTATATATTCTAATAATATGTAATTTCCAATTACAATAGAGGGACAAGATAATTACCTCGATAAGCCCATAATTATCCGAGTTTAATGTCGATCCTTAGCAAAGTTTCGCTCCTACTCCGGGTGCTCCAACCCGCTCCAAACAACCCTTAGAAGTTCTAACCAACTTCTACATAGTACTCCAACTAACTATGGAGATTTTCCTAGGGTTTCGGTTTTGTGGAAGGAAGTATAATAGTATTTCTGGTCTTTTAGTATAGGTATAACCTTAGAATACAACAAGGTATACGGCTAAGGTATTTTTGGAATTATAACAATACTTTTGAGAGTATTTCTACCAAGTGGGGGTATTATCTGAAAACAACTAGGCTAGGGGTACCCACGGCTAGCACCCCAAGGAGGGGGGGAAGGGCTCTCGGCCAAGGGGGAGGGGGAGGCTCTTGGCCGAATTCTACACTAAGGGGAGGGAGGAGGATTTAACACTTAGAAAAATATTTGTGGATGAAGAAAGTTCATCACTTAGAGGGGTATTTATAGCAAAACCAAAGGCCAACCAATGGCCAAGATCTAACCAAGTGCAAGGCAAGTGTAAGGCCAAGATCAAGCCAAGTGCACCCTAACCCCTACTCCACAAAACATGGCACAAAACAAGCCACAAAACAAGGCCAAAACAAGGCACAAAACCATGAACCAATCGGCCAAGGCCAAGCCTCCTCTTTACCGTCCAATGAGGGTGACAAGTGTCACCCTCCGTTAATCCAAAATGTTTCGTCTCTCGGAAAAATCCGCAAAAATTAAAAATGACATAGCCGGAAATTCCCCTACGAAAGCTGTGAAAACGTTTCGCCGAAAAACGACTCTAATCGGGTGTTGTGTACAAAAATAATTCGGCCAAGCCTATTCTCAAGTTCGAAATTTCCTACGTACGTCCCTGCGTACATACTCTGGAAATACGGGGTATAACAGTGCTGCCCGATTTTCCGTAGAATTAGAGACCGTATACTTAGTATTATTCTACGTAGAGACTAGAAGTTGATAGCCTTGTTGTGACCATTATAGGTTGACACTTCTACGTACGGCGTATTC
This sequence comes from Przewalskia tangutica, assembly GCA_029844215.1. NCBI lineage: Eukaryota > Viridiplantae > Streptophyta > Magnoliopsida > Solanales > Solanaceae > Przewalskia > Przewalskia tangutica. The sequence goes on along the minus strand of CM056723.1, from coordinate 82,785,182 downwards.
GGCTTATCTTGTGGATTTAGCCGAAAAGGTATGTGAACTATCTCCTCTTCTAGCATGATTCCTTAGAATAAAGAAAGTAAGTTCTACTCCTTGAATGATCCATTCCTTGCTTGTATTTGGATTGCCTAAAATAGAATTTGTTCTATGTACTTCCTTGAGTGTACCTTGATGTTTAAATTGTAAGTTGTAGAATCCATTTTCTTGATGAAGTTTGGGTTCTTAAAAGTGAAGGTATTTTTCTTAAAGTACATAGAGACTTGAAAAGGAAGTGGTTTCCAAATCTTTTGGCTAGTGCCTTAGTTCTAAAACCTAAAGGTCATTATAATGAGTTTTCTAAAAGTGTAGTAACTTACTTTGAAAAATAGACACGCCTTGATACTACGGGTGTTAGTATCTTGGGGCTTTACATAGAAAAGAGTCTTTTATAAAGGAATGTACGTACGTAGTACTTTGGCTTGATAAATTGAGGATTTGTCTAAGTGTGCCTTGATAAGTACTTTGACTTGTTAAAAGAGAATTATTCTATGTATGCCTTGATTAAGTACTTTGGCTTGATAAATTGAGGATTTGTCTAAGTGTGCCTTGATAAGTACTTTGACTTGTTAAAAGAGAATTATTCTATGTATGCCTTGATTAAGTACTTTGGCTTGATAAATTGAGGATTTGTCTAAGTGTGCCTTGATAAGTACTCTGACTTGTTAAAAGAGAATTATTCTATGTATGCCTTGATTAAGTACTTTGGCTTGATAAATTGAGGATTTGTCTAAGTGTGCCTTCATAAGTACTTTGACTTGTTAATAGAGAATTATTATATGTATGCCTTGATTAAGTACTTTGGCTTGATAAATTGAGGATTTGTCTAAGTGTGCCTTGATAAGTACTTTGACTTGTTAAAAGAGAATTATTCTATGTATGCCGTGATTAAGTACTTTGGCCTAAACCATAAAGGGTTATAACGGCTTATGGGAAGTTGGTTATAACGGCTTTATGGAAGGTTAAGAGAATGGTTTTCTCTAGTAAAGTAATCAAAGGAATAACTTGTTTTAAGGAAGGGCAAATTGTTTTAAAGGTACCAATTGCTTAAGGTTTTTAATAAAGAAGTCACTTGATTTAGAAGCCGGTAATTGTATTTCTAAAAAGGTATTGTGACTTGTCTTGAAAGGTGGATAGGACTTGATACTACGGTTGTTAGTATCGGGGAAGTTTTTGTGGAAAGGAGTCTTTTGAAAAGAATGTACGTACGTAGTACTTTGGCTTGATTAATTTAGAATTATTCTATGTGTGCCTCGATAAGTACTTTGGTTTGGTTAATTGAGAATTAGCCTATGTGTGCTGGTGATAGCCTTTGAGTGCAAGTTTTATGTTTTATTACGTTGTCGCGACTCTCGGTTTGAGGCATTTGTCTTGTTGTAAGTTACTTGGGCGTCTGCAAGCGGTGATTTGGGATTCCACTGGTATGCTTATGTTATTTGTAGCACTTGGGTTAAATTCCCGGATTTTATAAAATACATGGTAGTGCTTATGTCTTGTTTGATGGTCGGTCGAGATAGGGTAAGAGTATAAATAAGGCAAGCCCAGACGTTATACCACCTCCTCCGGGTAAGAGTATTAGTGAGGGTAAACCCCAAGACTGTACCACCCGCTTTATGTGTTGTTTGTGGCCGGTTGAGATAGGGTAAGAGTATAAGTGAGGGTAAACCCCAGATGCTATACCACTGTTTTACCACCTTCTCCAGGGGTAAGAGTATAAGTGAGGGTAAACCCCAGATGCTATACCACTGTTTTACCACCTTCTCGGGGTAAGAGTATAAGTGAGGGTAAACCCCAGATGCTATACCACTGTTTACCACCTTCTCCGGGGTAAGAGTATAAGTGAGGGGTAAACCCCCAAGATGCTATACCACCGGTGGGACTTGATGTTATGTTATATCATGGACTGCCGGCAGTGAGGAAGGATTCCACGGGCATGATTGATATTATGGGCGTGAGACCCATGGTTATGTTTTAATGCGACTTTGAGGGCACGCGTCCACGACTTGATATATTCGCTTATGTGTTATGCTTGTAGGTTGGCTATCATACATGTCTCTGTTTTGTTTAAGTGTTATGATTTCATTCTGATACTTATTGTTCACATACTTGGTACATTCTTCGTCTTGACCTCCTTGAAATGCGTTCATCTGCGAGTTTAGGTACTTGATTTGGTGATCGGCAGTGTAGGACCTTGCTCGAGTTTTGGATAGCTCCTTGATTCGGGAGTTTATCTTTTTGGTATAAGATCTTTCGATCTGAGCTTTTGCTGATTATGGATGCAATGGCGGGGCCTTGTCCGTCATGGTTGATATAACTCTTAAGTGCTGTATTCATATGTGGGATTGGACTCATGTACGGTGTAGTGTCTTTTGTTTATGTATATATGGCAGCCTTGTCGGCTTTGCCCTTGCACGTACGTTTGTTTTAAAAAAAAAAAAGTGAGGTGTTATTTCAGTTCCGCAGCTTACTTGTATTGTTAAGGTAGAAGGGTGCCCAGGTAGGGCACCAGTCACGGGCCCGGGGTTCGGGCTGTGACACTTGTAGTACTTTCTTGTTGATTTGATAAGTAAACATGCTAGGATGCTACGTGTGTTAGTATCTTGTGATGTTTTGTGTAAAGGGGGTTTTCCCTCGACTGCGCTTAAAGTTGTTTGACTCTCAGCCGTTATGTTGGTATTATACCACTCACCTTGACTTGTTTAGGAGGTTGCCGCCTCCGATGCGGGGTAGACTCAGGCGGCCTGGGACCATGATTCGAGAATACCTCATGCGGGTCCAGGGGATCCATGCGGAACTACGGGAGTTCCAGGTTAGTTTGCGGCCCTTGTGGTCATGCGGTCTTTGTGGCCATGCGGACTGCGAGTCGGGGCGATCTTGGGAGTAGCTACCCTCGATGCGAGAATACCTCATGCGGGCCTATGAGGTTGGCCTATGCGAGCTACGGAGAGTTCGGGGCTAGACACGCACATTTGATCTGCGGCGAGTGACCGGCTTTGATCATGTGGCGGTGCAGACGGATATCATGATCTGATTTATGACCACTGTTAGTCTTGTAGGTGTTAGTAGTCGGTTATGCCTTCGTACCCCGCATCGTTTTATTAGGACACAGGTGGGACACGGTGTTCATGTGTATTTCTTGGTGCTTTTATATCATAAAGCTGCGATGAGGAAGGTATTCCACGGCATGATTGATGTTATGGGCGTGAGACCCATAGTTACATTTGAGTGATGACTTTGAGGCGTGAGTCACGACTTGACATATTTTTATTTATTGTGTGAGTAGTTTGGTTATCATACATGTCTCTGCTTTATAGACTATTATGATTTCATTTCTGATATTTTGATTTCACATACTTGGTACTGTTGTCTTGACCTCGCCTTGAAGTGCGTTCATCCGCAGTAAAGTACACGGTGTTGATCCTCGCTCTTAGGAGTCACGATTCGGCGTATGGGAAGCTCCGTTTCTCGGAGGCTTATCGATGGTATAGTCCTGTCGTTGTAGGTATTTACATTCATGGGTATGGCGGGGCCCTGTCCGCCATTGTTGTCGCATCATTCTTAAGTGCATGTAATCTTGTTGTGGCGAGTTGTAATGGGATATCGCTGTTCGGTTTTAAATTGAATTATATATATATGTCGTAAGGCAAGTTTTCTCGAACTATTGTTTCATACTTCTTGTTATTTCATGTTATCGTCTTATGTTCCGCTGATTACTCTGATGTTGTGTCACTAGGGTGCCCGGGGTAAGGCACCAGTCACGGGCCCGGGTTCGGGTCGTGACATCTATCCTACGGAAAATTGGGCAGCACTTCCCTACCCGGTGAGCTACTCAAGTCTACTGTGAAAACAATCTTAAGTAAGTACAGTTTGATTATTCTTCATCGTGATAATCACACGACCGAATCCGGCATGGCCCGGTGCCTTACCGGACACCCTAGTGACACAACATCAGAGTAATCAGCGGAACATAAAGACAATACATGAAACCAATGTAATATGACAGTGAAATAAGAAGACAGGCTAACCAAAAATGGTTACCTTCAGTATATATATAAATAGCAATTTGAACAGTTACAACCCTCTTACAAATTCTGCCACAACAGTACTACAGACCTCTACGAATAATATGACAACAACGACGGGACAGGGCCCCGTCATACCCCTGAATGTAAGCACCTACAATCAACAGGGGACTATACCAAGATAAGCCTCCGGAGAAACGGAGCTTTCCCAAATGTTTGGCTGACCCTAAGGCGAGGATCACGACGATGTAACTTTACTGCGGCATGAACGGCCCCGAAGAGGTCGATAACAGTGCAGTATGTGAAACTGAAATAAATACTGTAAATGAAATCATAGTAGTCTATATAAAGCAGGAGACATGTATGATAACCAAACTACAGTTCACAATAAATAAACAGTCATGTCAAGTCAGGGACTCACGCCCTCAAAGTCATCCCTCATGCCCGTGGAGCTCCTTCCTCACTGCCGGCAGTCTAGGTACAAATCATGTGATACGTATAACAGGTCTCGGCCCATCTTATGGACCCAATATAGAAACGTGTGGAATACATTCCCGGATGAACCGGTAGTCAGTGAAATACATTCCCGGATGAACCGGTAGTCAAGTGAAATACATTCCCGGATGAACCGGTAGTCGAGTGAAATACAATATTTGCACAACAAGGCTATCACACGTAACATGGTCAAGTTTCATAACGACAAGCATAGGCAAGTTATACACAACTCAAGGCACTTTCATTTTATGTCAAAGTCTGGATTTTAACCCTAAAGTACTACGTACGTTAAATTCCTTTTAAGATCCATTTCTTTTACAAAGGTCACCCGATACCCGTAGTATAAAATTAGAGAGACTAACATTGTTAAGTAAACCAAAATGCTTTCCTTTGTAAAATCAAGTAACAACCTTATTTTCCAAACGTTCAAGTTTGCCTAATTTCAAATGCTCAAGTTTCTCATTTTAGAAAGGGTTTCGTAGTTCATAGTTTTAAATCCTTTAAAACATAATTCTCCTTTAAACGTTTTGAGAAACCTATGTCTTATAAGTGAGTAGGTTATTCTTGTTTATAATCAATCTTATTAAGCATCCATGATCTAGGAAATGTCATTTTGTCTCATCTTAGCTTCTATGCAGATGGAAGTTTCTACTGGTTTTAATAATACTTAATCTGTCAAAACATTTCCTTTTATTAACGCTGCAGTGGTTTGTCGATACACATTCTGATTTCCGAAATCAGTAAAACATTCTTAAGCCGTTATTACCCAACTTCCCATAAAGCTAGTATAACTCTTAAGTTTTCAAAAACCAAGTATTACTTCTTCTTTCGAAATGATTCAAAAATCTTTTGAAATACTTCAAGTTCTTTCTTAACACATAACAAGCCAGTTATAGTTCAAATCAGTTACCTTTTCAAAACCACAAGTATTTTCTTACCAACATAAAGTCATTATAACCAACTTCCCATAAAGCCGTTATAACACTTTATGTTTTAAACCAATCAAATACATTTAGCACTTAGACGTCTACCGTACTACATAGTTCACACATATCACGCTAGAAGAGATAGGAAGAGGTTCACATACCTCGCGAGTATCGACTAATAGCAAAACGCTCAAGTACCTCCAACCGTCGGCTACTCCTTAAGTCAAGTAGATCGCGCCACGTGGTACTTCAACCTATAAGGCCACAAGGCGCTTATTAACATTTAGACCTCATCGTAGAACATTCTACAGAAAATTCGTGACATTTTCCCGCAAACCGCGTAAATCTCCTCTCTATCGGTAGGCTATCAAGCCAACCGAGGGGTTCATACATCTAGCTGGGCGTGCACAATTCTACCTCACGTAAAAGCTACACAAGTCTCTGTAATACGATCTATGTAATTACTGATTCGATACTCTTCTTTGAAAAGGTTTCTTATATTGGGCTTAAGTCAAAAGACATTGCCGATAACAACGTTCAGTTCTATATATAGTATACTTCAACTATATAGTCTAACAATCATGTAATTTCCAATTACAATAGAGGACAAGATATTTACCTCGATAAGCCCATAATTATCCGAGTTTAAATGTCGATCTGAGCAAGGTTTAGCTCTACTCAGTGCGCTCAGACCGCTCCAAACAACCCTTAGAAGTTCTAACCAACTTCTACTTATTACTCCAACTAACCATGGAGATTTTCCTTAGGGTTTCGGTTTTGTGACGGAAGGAAGTATAATAGTATTTCTGGGTTTTCAGATAGGTATAACCTTAGAATACTACAAGGTATATGGCTAAGGTAATTTGGGCATTATAACAATACTTTTGAGAGTATTTCTACCAAGAGGGGGTGTATTAGACGAGACAACTAGGGTGGGGTACCCACGACCACTACTAGGAGAGGGTGAGGGCTCTCGGCCAGGGGAGGAAGGCTCTTGGACGAGAACCACACGAAGGAAGAGGGAGGGATTTTAACACTTAGAAGATTTTAGGATGAAGAAAGTCTTCAACATAGGGTGGTATTTATAGGCCAACCAATGGCCAACCAATGGCCAAGATCTTGCCAAGTGCAAGGCAAGTGTAGGGCAAGATCTTGCCAAGTGCACCTAGCCAACTAACACACAAAAATATCCTACCAACTCCCCTTGACCAACAAGGCCAATCGTCCAACCCTCCCTTTACCGCCCACTCACGTCCGCCAATGAGAGGGTGCCAAGTGGCGCCCTCTTGTTGGCCCAACACGTTTCGTCTCTCGGAAAAATCCGTAAAAATTAAAAATGACATAGCCGGAAATTCCCTAAAGGCTGTGGAAGCGTTTAGTCGAAACGACTCTAATCGGGTGTTGTGCACAAAAATAATTCGGCCAAGCCTAATTAAAAGTTTCAAATTTTCTACGTACGTCCTTACGTACATACTCTGGAAATACGGGGCATAACATTCTCCCCTCCTTAGAAACATTCGTCCCGAATGTTCCTTCTAGGTCTCGAAACAAACGTGCGCCAGTATAGTCTTCACCACTATACTTACGAGAACAAACCTGCCACACATGGCCACGGAACCAACCTGCGCAAAATGCTTACATCCAAGTCCACGAGGAAACACCTCTAACATCACCAAAATGATACCACTTTTGTCACTTTGCACGAGGCATTAACGCCTCGAGCGACCCAACAAATGGTGCCGGGTGCGTCACGATCACCGGTTGCGTACATTCGAACTCTTACCACATTTACGAATCGCCCGATTATCCAAAACTCGGGTTACTATCCCTAACGTGGTCATCATTAATCGGGAACACTCTGGATGGATCTTCGATACTTCGAACATAACAATACGAAAGACGAACGTCTCGCCTCCTAAGTCGGACGGAATCGCTAACATATAGGCAACCTGGCCTATTCTTCACATGAACTCAAAGGGCCCAAAGTAACTCGGGCTAAGTTCCTCTGTTTTCCAAAACTCGTCACGCTGACCGGGTGGTACCTGAAGACCGACCGTCAATCAACTCTGGCGTCGTCGATTATCTGCACGATTTCTGAGGTGCGGAACCTCTTCTAGACAAGCTTTACCTATCCACAGTCTGCTGGAACAAGCCTGAACCAACTATCTGAATCTTGCCAACATCGAACCAATCGACCGGCAACTTACACTTCCGCCCCTACAAGGCCTCATAAGGCGACATTCGAAAACTGAAATGATAGCTTAAACACTCCCTCTTTCATTCCACACTACTCAGGGACTTATCCCGTAAACATAGTTCACGTGCACTATGCACTCCTATAAGGGTCAAACATGAACACTACACCTTTACTCGAGATGGCCTTACCTCTAAGGTCTCTACGTATAAAACTCTAAGGCTCACACCTTCTCTATCCCCCAAAATCTTACTCGGTTAACCCACCATGATTTCTAATCCCTACTAACACACTGTTATCAGAACATAGCACTTAAGGTATACTCACCTTATCACACATACCGATCTCTAGAGGGTTAAGGATATATCTATATCTACTGCTTCACTCCCCTTAGTCGTTCAAATCAAACCTGCCCCGTAGGGCGCATAGCTAAGGAAGATGACAAACTACCCACCGATCCTGAAGGCTAAGTCCTCCCGCAAGGACACTCTTTCGACATCAGACCCTGACGGTCATAGGTACAACAAGTACCAACTAAAAGGCGACATTCCACAGGATGGCGCGCCACACTATGAATCTTGAGAAAAAGCGAATCGGATGGTGGAACGCCGTGTGATGGTGAGCGGAAGCTCGAGCTCGACTAACTTCGCATACCGAACGTCCCGAACCACGCGGAGGACCTTTACGCAGCGGTGGATGTGCATAATCTAATCTCTTTGGTGAGGTGACTCGACTCAAAGTTACCAAAGGACCTTCGCGCTCGCCCTCTTTCGTCGCCCGTTAACCCGTCGATCTCTACGTTTCTCGGCTGCGCATAAGCCCATACGTGCCATGCCCAAGCCTAACTGAAGAACTTACTCTTGCACAACCTTCTCGTTGATATTCATCAAGAATCGCGGTACATCGGTATACTCTCTGGTAGCCAAATCCATAGCTAGTAATAGGGTCGCCTTTTTGCAATCTATATTCTCTGTTCCCGGTCGTGGAACTGAAGGTTCAAACATCATGGCCACAGTAGGAACTACCGCCGTCGTGCTAAACTCTGCTGGGGCTAGTGACGTCGCAAAACTCCCCGAATGAAGCACCACCCCAGGTGATGATTGGGCCTGTGCCCACGTAACCCTCTGTACTCTACTCGCAGCTCGCCATTTGCCTTGCCCTCTGGGCGGGTTGCCTGCGGAGGCATAGCGGTAAGGGAAAGAAATACGTTAGAGGTCCAACTTACAACACGACTCTAAGGCACGATCTCGAGTGAGAAGAATAGAAACCAATCCTAAATATCCTATAGCCTCACGATTATTGGTGTGGTGCACAACACGCGATAATCAAGACTCTGGAATCGATACGGTCAGACACTTTCAGGATTAAGCGCTCGATACCACTTTTGTCACGACCGAATCAGGGCGATCGGTGCCTTACCGGGCACCCTAGTGACACAACATCAGTAATCGTGAACATAAAGACAATACATGAAACCAATGTAATATGACGGTGAAATAAGAAGGCAAAGCTAACCAAAAGCGGTTACCTTGGTATATATATAAATAGCAATTTGAGCGATTTACAACCTCTTACAAATTCTGCCTGGCGGTACTCTGAGACCTCTACGAATAATATGACAACAACGGCCAGACGGGGCCGTCATACCTGAATGTAAGCACCTACAATCAGCGGGGACTATACGAATAAGCCTCCGGAGAAACGGAGCTTTCCCAAATGCTGAACTGTGACCCTAAGAGCGAGGATCACGACTGATGTAACTTTACCTGCGGCATGAACGCAGCCCCCCGAAGGAGGTCAGTACAACAGGTACCGAGTATGTGAAACTAAATAAATATTGTAAATGAAATCATAGTAGTCTATATAAAGCAGGAGACATGTATGATAACCAAAATACAGTTCACAATAAATAAACAGTCATGTCAAGTCAGGGACTCACGCCCTCAAAGTCATCCTCGTGCGTGGAGCTCCTTCCTCACGCCGGCGATCTAGGTACAAATCATGTGATACGTATAACGTGGTCTCGGCCCATCTTATGGACCCAATATAGAAACGTGTGGAATACATTCCCGGATGAACCGGTAGTCAGTGAAATACATTCCCGGATGAACCGGTAGTCAAGTGAAATACATTCCCGGATGAACCGGTAGTCGAGTGAAATACAATATTTGCACAACAAGGCTATCACACGTAACATGGTCAAGTTTCATAACGACAAGCATAGGCAAGTTATACACAACTCAAGGCACTTTCATTTTATGTCAAAGTCTGGATTTTAACCCTAAAGTACTACGTACGTTAAATTCCTTTTAAGATCCATTTCTTTTACAAAGGTCACCCGATACCCGTAGTATAAAATTAGAGAGACTAACATTGTTAAGTAAACCAAAATGCTTTCCTTTGTAAAATCAAGTAACAACCTTATTTTCCAAACGTTCAAGTTTGCCTAATTTCAAATGCTCAAGTTTCTCATTTTAGAAAGGGTTTCGTAGTTCATAGTTTTAAATCCTTTAAAACATAATTCTCCTTTAAACGTTTTGAGAAACCTATGTCTTATAAGTGAGTAGGTTATTCTTGTTTATAATCAATCTTATTAAGCATCCATGATCTAGGAAATGTCATTTTGTCTCATCTTAGCTTCTATGCGGATGGAAGTTTCTCGTTTTAATAATACTTAATCTGTCAAAACATTTCCTTTTATTAACGCGGTGGTTTGTCGATACACATTCGATTTCGAAATCGGTAAAACATTCTTAAGACGTTATTACCCAACTTCCCATAAAGCTAGTATAACTCTTAAGTTTTCAAAACCAAGTATTACTTAACTTTCGAAATGATTCAAAAATCTTTTGAAATACTTCAAGTTCTTTCTTAACACATAACAAGCGATTATAGTTCAAATCGATTACCTTTTCAAAACCACAAGTATTTTCTTACCAACATAAAGGTTATAACCAACTTCCCATAAAGCCGTTATAACACTTTATGTTTTAAACCAATCAAATACATTTAGCACTTGACGTCTCTGGTACTACATAGTTCACACATATCATGCTAGAAGAGATAGGAAGATGTTCACATACCTCGCGACAGTATCGACTAATAGCAAAACGCTCAGTACCTCCAACCGTGCTACTCCTTAAGTCAAGTAGATCGCGCCACACGTAGTACTTCAACCTATAAGGCCACAAGGCGCTTAATAACATTTAGACCTCATCGTAGAACATTCTACCAAAATTCGCAAGACCTTCCCCCGCATGGCCGCGTAAATCTCTCCTCTATCGAGGCCGCTATCAAGCCAACGAGGGGTTAACACGTCGGCCGGACGTGTACAATTCTACTACACAAAGAATCTTACACAAGTCTCAGTAATACTGATCCTATGTAATTCTGATTCGGTTCTCTTATTTAAATTCCGGCGTAAGGCGCAAGACATTGCCGCACAATTAGAATGTTCAGTTCTAGATATCGGATACGTCAACTAGATATTCCTACCCCATGTAATTTCCAATTACAATAGAAGGTCAAGAGTGTTTACCTCGATAAGCCCAAAATTATCCGAGTTTAAATGTCGATCTGAGCAAGGTTTAGCTCTACTCGAGCGCTCAGGCCGCTCCAAACAACCCTTAGAAGTTCTAACCAACTTCTACTTATAACTTCAACTACGGGTGAAGATTTACTTAGGGTTTCGTTTTAGTAGTGAGGAAAGTATAATAGTATTTTAGGGCTTTTGTAAAAGTACTTTGGAAAGTACTACAAGGTATTTGGCTAAAGTATTTTGGGCATTATAACAATACTAGGAGAGTATTTCTATACCACAACAAGGGGTATTATCTGAAAACAACTAGGCTAGGGGGTAGACCTCTCGGCCAAGGCTTCTCGAGGGGGTAGGGTGGTGGACGAAATTAAGTAAGAGTGAGGTAGTATTTTTAGAATTAGGTAGATTGCTCAAGTTTTGGATGAAGAAAGTTCATCAACTAAGGGGGTATTTATAGGTCAAGTGAAGGCCAACCAATGGCCAAGATGAAGACAAGTGCATAGCAAGTGTAAGGCCAAGATTAAGCCATGTGCAACCTTATCCATCTACACAAAATATCCTACCTAACCCTTGACCACAATTCAACACAAAAAACGTGCCAATCCTTGCCCATTTCGTCCGCCAACCTTCACCAATTAGAGGGTGACAAGTGTCGCCCTCTTGTTGGTCAAAATTGTTACGTCTCTCGTAAAAATCCGCAAAAATTATAAATGACATAGCCGTAATTTCCCCTACGAAAGCTGTTAAAACGTTTCGTCGAAAAACGACTCTAACCGGGTGTTGTGCACAAAAAGAATTCGGCCAAGCCTAAAGAAGTTCGAAAATTTCTACGTACGTCCCCCACGTACATACTCTGGAAAATACGGGGTATAACATTCTCCCCTCCTTAGAAACATTCGTCCCGAATGTTCCTTCTCAAGACGGATAACGATAAAGTTCTTCTAATAAGTTGCCAACGCCACAACTGGCCACGAAACAACACATGCACGCAAATACTTATATCCAAGTCCACGAGGAAACACCTCTAACATCACAAACTTTTGTCACTTTGCCGCGAGGTTCTAGTGTCACTCCGGCGACCCAACAAATGGTGCCGGACTGCATGCGATTCACGAGGTCTAAAATATACATCCTTCGCCTTCTCCTTTACAAGAAATGATCATATCTATGCTCGCAATACATGCTCGCCTCTACCCTTACTCGTCGTACTCTTCTCGAACTCTTGAACTCTTCCAAGATATCATTCACACTTGATTATCGCTTCAGCTTCTCCAAACCTTGAGTCACCACCTCCAACTTGGTTATCTTACTAGCCTCGATCTTCCTTAAGGCCACTTCCGCCTTCACGATCCGCTTCAGGTCGAACGCATCCACGAACTCATACGATGGTCATCTAAACTTGGGCCTAGCACCCTCGTGACCCTACCACCTGGCGGGACCACCCAGAGCTGACCCCACCTCATTCCGGGCTACGGGTTGACACGCAACACGCCCTCAACCCGACCCTCCATCACGCCAACTCTCTAGCTCTCGATCCGAACAACCTTGCTAAATCACATCATGAAAGATACCACTTTCATTTACCCAACCTGAGACTTATCACACAATATGTTCTAGGCATAAAATGCACTCGACAAGGATCACTCACAAAATCTTGTACTCAAGACGCCTTTACATCTAAGGTCTCAATCGTAATATTCTAAGGTTCATCATTTTCTCACCCCTGTGCTTACCCTTTTTCCCCAACTGGTTCCTAAATCACATTTTAGCACAAAGCTATCCGAACATAACACTTAACACATTAACATAACATCAAAACATACAAGCCTCTAGATGGTTATGATATACTGCTACCGCTCCACTCTAATCATAAGTCCACTGGCAGGCGCATAATCGTAAGGCGATGAACCCGCCATCGATCCGGCAGGTCGCGCTAAGCCGCCGCATTCTCCTATAAGCACGATCTTCGTCACATGGCTCGACGGCCGCAGTGAAACAAGAACCAAGAAAGACGACATTTCGGGATGATGTTTGCCACATCGCGCACACCGGCGGGACATGAATCCTGCCGCTAGCACTCACGTAAACTCGTGGAACTAAGCCTCGAGCTCACTCAGCCCCGAATACCGAACGACCAAGATCGCGGAGGACCACTGCATCGGGCGGAGGTACATAACTAGATCGCCGAGGCGGTCCGCTCAAAGTTACCAAAGGACCTGCTGCTCGCCCTCTTCTCGCGATCTCGGCCATTCCGTCGACCTCCGTGCCTCACATCCTAGTGCATGAGCTTGCACGCGGCAATGTCCATGCCCTGAAGAGCTACACCCGCAAGCCTCGCCAAGTAATCGTCCACCCGTGACGTAGCGGTGTACTGGCCCTCCATATCGCCATTACTCTGGAACATACCGAGCTAATGAGTCGAACTCCACATTGTACTCTCTAACCGCCCGCCCGCCCCGCCTCAACGTCAAAAATTGCTTACCGAGCCTCTCATCTCGTGAGGCAAGAAATGTGCAAGAAATGCCTCGAGAACTGCCCCAAATCGCTGGAAGTGCATGCTCTTCCCGACCTCCCATGAATCAAAACTACCAATCGCAGATCACGCGGTGATGCGAACCCAATACCACCGACTCGCCTCGAGGCTCGATCACTCATGATCCGTCAGAGTCGCTTGATAAACTCCCGAGGGTCGCCTCGGCTCTCGATCCATAGAACACCGGAGGGCTACACTCGGGAAGTCCTGTAGCCTCAAACCGCTCGCCGGGGTGAACTACGGTGCCGCTGGGCCGGAATCGCGATCCAAATTTATCCTCATATCTAGCCACGACCGCCAAGAATCGCCATCTCTTGTACTTATCTCATCGCCCAGCCGTGGGACCGGAGGCTCGTGCATCAGAGTCTCAGCAGCCATCCGCCGCGCTCTAAACTCGCCGGGCGTGGCGCCGCGAAACCCGCCGTCGGCATCGCCTGTGCATCGACCGCTCGCGCTCGCACTTCTCAGATCTCACTAACAGCCCTCGATCGCTTTGCCCATCCGGGCTCAGGTTTTACGCGAGGCATAATCGTAAAGGAAAGGAATACGTCGAGGGTCCAATTTATCACACATTTCTAAGGCACGATCTCGTAATAAGAAGAATGGAAACTAATCCTAAATGTCCTGCGCCTCACGATTATAGATGTGGTGCACAACACACCGATAATCAAGACTCTACTAGACACGGCCTGTAGACACTTTTCGAGGACTAATCGCTCGATACCACTTTTGTCACGACCAACTCGGCCCGTGGATCGTGCCTTACCGGGCACCCTAGTGATACAACATCGAGAAAATCAGGAAATAAAAACATGAACATGAATTAAGAGAAAAGATAAATAAACAAAGCAACCAAAACAGCTTGCCTTCATCATATATACATAAATACCAACAGCTTATCCTTTTACAAACCCCGCCTACAACAAAGGCTGCACTTAAGATTTTACAACAGCTATGACGGACAGTGGCCCCGCCATACCACGAATGTATAAGCATCTACTGCACTGTGGTAACATACCAAAAGATAAGCCTCCAAGGAACGGAGCTTCCCAATACGCTGAAAGGTGATCCTAAAGCGGATCGACAAATGATGTACCTTTTACTCAAGCGTGAACGCACTTCAAGGAGGTCAAGACATAACAGTACCAAGTATGTGAAATCAGAAATATCAGAAATGAAATCATAATAGTCTATATAAAGCAGAGACATGTATGATAACCAAATACGATTCACAACATAAAAGCGATCCATGTCAAGTCGTGACTCACGCCTCAAAGTCATCCTCATGCCCGTGGAACTCCTTCCTCACCGCCAGCGATCTAGGTACAAATCATGTGATACGATATCGTGTCTCGCCCATCTTATGGACCCAATATAGAAAAGTATGGAATACATTCCTGCTCATCCTACGAACCCAGAGTCGAGTGGAATACATTCTGATGAACCTAGTCAAGTGAAATACGTTCCCGGATGAACCGGTCATCAAGTGAAATACATTCCCGGATGAACCGGTAATCAAGTGAAATACATTCCCGGATGAACCGGTAATCAAGTGAAATACATTCCCGGATGAACCGGTAATCGAGTGAAATACATTCCCGGATGAACCGGTAGTCGAGTAGAACACAGTACTTGCACAACAAGGCTATCACACGTAACATGGTCAAGTTTCATAACAACAAGCATAAGCAAGTTACACACAACTCAAGGTACTTTCATTTTATGTCAAAGTCCGGATTTTAACCCTAAAGTACTACGTACGTTAAATTCCTTTTAAAGATCCATTACTTTTACGAAGGTCACCCGATACCCGTAGTATAAAAAAAATGAGTGACTAACATTGTTAAGTAAACCAAAATGCTTTCCTTTGTAAAATCAAGTAACAACCTTATTTTCCAAACGTTCAAGTTTGCCTAATTTCGAATGCTCAAGTTTCTCATTTTAGAAAAAGGTTTCGTAGTTCATAGTTTTAGTCCTTTAAAAACATAATTCTCCTTTAAACGTTTTGAGAAACATATGTCTTATATGTGAGTAGGTTATTCTTGTTTATAATCAATCTTATTAAGCAGCCATGATCTAGGAAATGTAATATCATTTTGTCTCATCTTAGCTTCTATGCAGATGGAGGTTTCTACTGGTTTTAATAATACTTCCATTAGTTAATACATTTTCCTTTTATTAACGCTGCAGTGGTTTGTCGATACACATTCTGATTTCCGAAATCAGTAAAACATTCTTAAGCCGTTATACCTAACTTCCCATAAAGCTAGTATAACTCTTAAGCTTTCAAAACCCAAGTACTACTCATTCTTTCAAAACGATTCATAAATCTTTTGAAATACTTCAAGTTCTTTATTAACACATATCAAGCCAGTTATTATTCAAATCAGTTACCTTTTAGAAACCATCAAGTATTTGCTTATCCACATAAAGCTGTTATAACCGACTTCCCATAAAGCCGTTATAACACTTTATGTTTTAAACCAATCAAATACATTTAGCACATGTACGTCTACCGTACTACATAGTTCACACATATCATGCTAGAAGAGATAGGAAGAGGTTCACATACCTCGCGACGATTATCGACTAATAGCAAAACGCTCCAAGTACCTCAAACCGCTTGGCTACACTCTCACCACGCAGTCACTCCACACGTAGTACTACAACCTATAGAGGCCACAAAGCGCCTATTAATATCTTTTAGATCCCGACGAATATTCTACGTAAAATTCTAAAGACCTTCCCCGCAACAGCAGAAATCTCCTCCTCTATCGAGGCCGCTACCAAGCCAACGTGGGGTTAACACGTCTGACCGGACGTGTACAATTCTACTACACAGCAATGCTACACAAGTCTACTGTAATACAGTCCTATGTAATTACAGTTCAGTTCTCTTATTTAAATTCAGGCTTAAGTCGCAAGACATTGCCGCACAATTATAATGTTCAGTTCTATATATAGTATACTTCAACTATATATTCCTACAACATGTAATTTCCAATTACAATAGAAGGTCAAGAGTGTTTACCTCGATAAGCCCAAAATTATCCGAGTTTAAATGTCGATCCTGAGCAAGGTTTAGCTCCTACTCCGAAGGCCCGACGCTCCAAACAACCCTTAGAAGTTCTAACCAACTTCTACTTATAACTTCAACTACGGGTGAAGATTTACTTAGGGTTTCGTTTTAGTGATCGAGGAAAGTATAATAGTATTTTCCGGCTTTTGTAAAAAGTGGTACTTTGGAAAGTACTACAAGGTATTTGGCTAAAGTATTTTGGGCATTATAACAATACTAGGAGAGTATTTCTATACCACAACAAGGGTATTATACGAAAACAACTAGGCTAGGGGGTAGACCTCTGCCAAGGCTTCTCGAGGGGGTAGTGTGGTGGACGAAAGTAAGTAAGAGGGAGGGAGTATTTTGAGACTTAGGTAGATTGCTCAAGTTTTGGATGAAGAAAGTTCATCAACTAAGGGGGTATTTATAGGTCAAGTGAAGGCCAACCAATGGCCAAGATGAAGACAAGTGCATAGCAAGTGTAAGGCCAAGATTAAGCCATGTGCAACCTTATCCATCTACACAAAATATCCTACCTAACCCTTGACCACAATTCAACACAAAAAACGTGCCAATCCTTGCCCATTTCGTCCGCCAACCTTCACCAATTAGAGGGTGACAAGTGTCGCCCTCTTGTTGGTCCAAAATGTTACGCCTCGGAAAAATCCGCAAAATTATAAATGACATAGCCGGAAATTCCCTACGAAAGTCGTGGAAAACGTTTCGTCGAAAAACGACTCTAACCGGGTGTTGTGCACAAAAAGAATTCGGCCAAGCCTAAAGAAGTTCGAAAATTTCTACGTACGTCCCCCACGTACATACTCTGGAAAATACGGGGTATAACAAAAAACCTAGCGGTTTTCTTAGTTCAACTACCCCCTTTCATTTCACACTACCCAGGGACTTATCACACAATATATCTCACGTGCACTATGCACTCCGATAAGGATCAAACATAACACTACACCTTTACTCGAGATGGCCTTACCTCTAAGGTCTCCACGTATAAAACTGTTATACCCCGTATTTCCAGAGTATGTACGTGAGGGCGTACGTATAAATTTAAGCCTTAAGGATTGGCTAGGTTCGAAATTTAGGCACAAGTGCCGAAAAGAATCGTTTTTCGACGAAACGTTTTACTAAACTTGCGAAGGGAAAATTCCGGCTATGTCATTGGTGACAAGTGTCACCCTCACATTGGAAGGAAGGGGCGGCAATTGGGACGATTTGGGAGCACTTTAGTTGGTAGGATATTTTGTGCAAGTTGTGTGGTAGATGGATAAGGTCCACATGGTTAAAATCTAGCCCTACACTTGCACCACACTTGTCTTCATCTTGGCCATTGGTTGGCCTTTGGTTAGCCTATAAATACTCCCCTTACTTGAAGACTTTCTTCATCCAAAACTTGAGCAATCTTTCTAAGTCTCAAATACTCCCTCCCTCTTGTTTGCTTTCGTCCAAAGCCCCCTCCCCCTTTGAGAAAGACCCTTGGCCGAGAGCCTCCCCCTCCCCCCTTCGTGGTGCCCTAGCCGAGGGGTACCCCCCCTAGCCTAGTTGTTTTCATATAATACCCCTTGTTGTGGTATAGAAATACTCTCCTAGTATTGTTATAATGCCCAAATACCTTGGCCCAAATACCTTGTAGTATTCCCAAGGTTACACTTATACAAAAGCCCAGAAAATACTATTATACTTCCTTTAGTCACAAAAACGAAACCCTAAGGAAAACCATCATAGTCGGTTGAAGTGTTAAGTAGAAGTTGCGTAGAACTTCTAAGGGTTGTTTGGAGCGGATTGGAGCACTCGGAGTAGGAGCTAAACGTTGCTAAGGAGCGACATTAAACTCGGATAATTTTGGGGCTTATCGAGGTAAATACTATCATTCTTCTAGTGTAATTGGAAATTACATACTATAGTAGTATAGAAATGAATCTAAGATTCATAAGAAGAGAATTGAACTGTAATAGAAGGATATTACGTAAAAGACTTTAATCAAATCACTTCGTAAGAATATAAGTAGAAGTTAAATCAGACTTACATAGGATCGTATATACTGAGATCGATAACCTTTATTGGTTGAATGTTCGCAAGTAGCATGGGCTACTTAGAAGGTGACCGGGCTAGCGGGTTATAGTCGTGGAGCGTTTTGCTTATAGTCGATAATCGTCGCGAGGTATGTGATTCTTCTTATACTCTTGAGCATGAAGTATTTTAAAAGTATATATATATAGTACGGTAGACGTACGTGTGACAATGTCTTTTGACTTAAGCCTGAATAATATATATATGTAGTACGGTAGACGTACGTGTGCTAACTGAATATAATTGTACGACAATGTCTTTTGACTTAAGCCTGAATAATAAGAAACTTGAAATATTTTAAAGGAACATATATATAGTACGGTAGACGTACGTGTGTTAACTGAATGTAGTATTATGGCAATGTCTTTTGACTTAAGCCTGAATAATAAAGAATCTTGAAGTATTTCAACAGAATTAAGAAACCTTTTTGAAAGAAGAGTTATACTAGCTTTATGGGAAGTTAGGTATAACGTCTTAAGAGAGATAAAGAGAATGATTTACTGATTGTTAGAAGTTAAGAGACTTGATCTTATAAGATAAGAGACTTAACTTAAATGAATTAATATGAGTTTTGTGTGAAACCTCATTCGTGAGTAATGAGTACTTGGTTTTTAAAAGGGAATAATGTTTTACTGATTTCGGAAATCAGAATGAGTATCGACGAACCACTGCAGCGTTAATAAAGGAAAATGTAATGAATAATGAAGTATTATTAAAACCAGTAGAAACCTCCATCTGCATAGAAGCTAAGATGAGACAAAATGATATTACATTTCCTAGATCATGGCTGCTTTAATAAAGATGGTTATAAAATAAACTACTCACACATATGGCATATGTTATTCAATTGTTTTAAAAGAGATTAAGACATTGAACTATGAAACTTTTCTAAAAAGAGACTTGGGTAATTGGAATTAGGCAACCGGAACTTTAGGAAAAGAAAGGCATTGTTATGTCTTAAATTGGTTTAAAACATAAAGTGTTATAACAAAGATTATAGGAAGTTAGTTATAACGACTTTATGAAACAAAAGAATGGGTTTTATCATTGGTTTTAATGTGATAACTTGGCTTTAATAAGAGAAGTGTTTTGGTTTGCTAAAAATGTGAGTCACTCATTTTTATACTACGTATTGGGTGACTCTATAAAAGGAATGGATCTCTTTAAAAGGAATTTAACGACGTAGTACTTTAGGGTTAAACCCGGACTTTGATATAAAATGGAAGTACTCGAGTTGTATATAACTTGCCTATGCTTGTTGTTGTGTAACTTGCCTATACTTGTTGTGATAGCCTTTGTTGTAGAATTGTGTTTCTATACTACCGCGCCTCGTTGGAGGGGTTGACTTATTGAGAACTTACATGGACATGTCTACACCGATGCAGACCGGGGCATGTGGCCACGCGGGTTGATTACCCGATATATTGTTATTGTGGTTACATGGACATGTCTACACCGTCGCAGACTCGGCATGTGGCTACGCGCGGGTTGATCACCCGATATATTGTTGTTGATGTTACATGGACATGTCTACACCGGCGCAGACTCCGGCATGTACGCGGCATTGTTATTATTATTGTTGCATCATGGACATGTCTACACCGATGCAATTCCGGCATGTGTCCATGATGCGAACATGATTGATGTTGTGGGCGTGAGACCCATAGTTATATTTGAGCGACTTTGAGGCGTGAGTCCCCGACTTACATCGCTTGTTTATCGTGAATCGTATTTTGGTTATCATACATGTCTCCCGCTTTATATAGATCGTTATGATTTAACCGCAGATTTTCGCCACATACTGTACTTGCCATCGACCTCGCCGGCCGCTCACGCCGCAGTAGAAGTACATCGATGTCGATCCCCGCTTAGGATCACCTTTCAGCAGACGGAAGCTCCGTTTCCTTCGAGGCTTATCTTTTGGTATGTGTTCCCGAGTTGTAGGTTCTTGTACATTCGTGGTATGGCGGCCCGTCCCGTCATAGTTGTTGTAAATCTTAGGTCCGTAGATCGTTGCCAAGTGTGGTTGTAAAAGGATTAAATTGTTCAAGTTTTAGTTTTATCTTGTTATACCCCGTAGTTGCAGGGTATGTATGTGAGGACGTACGTACGAGAGTACGACAAAAATTTTGAAAAGAAAGAAAGATGTGAGTTTTCGACGGAAAAGTTTCCGGTTATTTGTGAAGAAAAGGTTCGTTAATGGGAATTGGATTCCCATTTGGTATTTGGACTTCATAGATTATATTAGAATTTTGAGATTTTATTTTCTGAAATGGTCACGTGGGCCCACGGAGAAATTTACTGGTTTTGGGCCCGCTTTGTTTTTGAGATTTGGTATTTTGGATATTTTGGAAGACGGAATATTCTGGCGAATCGGGGCGACACGTGTCACCCCACGTGGCACCCTTGGCCGAATTTACCTTTGTGCACAACACCCGATTAGAGTCGTGTTTCGAAAAACGTTTTGCATAACTTGCGAGGGGACAATTCCGACGATGTCGGTTTGTATTTTTGCGGATTTTTGAGAGCGCCGGAACATCGTTGGGCCCACGAGAGGGTGACACTTGTCACCCTCAGTGACGGTTTGGCAGTGCAGGGACGTCTTCCTCCTTGTTTTGTGCCTTGTTTTGGCCTTGTTTGGTGCATTGTTTTGTGGAGTGTTTTGTGGGTGCACTTGGCTTGATCTTGGCCTTACACTTGCCTTGCACATGGCTTGATCTTGGCCATTGGTTGGCCTTTGGTTTTGCTATAAATACCCCCCTTATGTTGATGAACTCTTCATCCACAAATGAAACCTTCCAAGCCTAAAATCCCTCCCTCCTCTAGTTTTGAGTTCGTCCAACTCATCCCCCCCCTCTTTTGAGAGTCTTGGCCGAGGGCCTCCTCGCTCCCCTTTGGTGTCTTGGCCGTGGGTACCCCTAGCCTAGTTGTTTTCAGATAATACCCTTTGTGGTATAGAAATACTCCCTAGTATTGTTATAATGCCCAAAATACCTTAGCCTTGTACCTTGTAGTATTCCAAAGATACCTCTTTACGTAGAGTCCTAAATACTACCTTTTGTCCTTTTAGTCTCAAACCGAAACCCTAAGGAAATCTTCATAGTTGGTCAAGTATTTGAGTAGTTAGTTAGAACTTCTAAGGGTTGTTTGGAGTGGTTTGAGCGCACGGAGCGAGCTAAACCTTGCTCAGATCGACATTATAACTTGGATAATTTTGGGCTTATCGAGGTAATTATCTTGTCCTCTATTGTAATTGGAAATTACATGTTTGTTAGGATATATAGTTGAAGATACTATATATGGAACTATACTTAGTATTCGCAATGTCTTTTGACTTAAGCTCAAGAATAAAGAATCGAATCGAATCAGTATTTACATAGGTGTATTGCAGAGACTTGTGTAGAATTGTACACGTCCGGGTCGAAGAAACAACCCCCACTGGTTGGCTTGGTAGCCGGCCTCGATAGAGAGGAGATTTACGCTGTTATGGGGGAGTCGCCAATTTTCTATAGAAAGATAGAAACTTGTGTTTTGGGGTTAATAGACGTTTGTGACCTTTATAGGTGAAAGTACTAAGAGTAGCGTATTCTACTCGAGGAGTGGAAAGGGCTAGTGCGTTGTAGTACTTGGAGCATTTTGCTTATTGTCGATAAATCGTCGCGAGGTATGTGAACCTCTTCCTATCTTTTCTAGCATGATTGTTGTGAACTATGTAGTACGGTGACGCATGTGCTAAGTGATTTGGTTGGTTTAAAACATAGGGTGTTATAATAGCTTTATGGGAAGTTAGTTATAACGACCTTATGTAAGTGAAAATGGTTTATCGATGTTAGAAGTTAAGAGACTTGATCTTATAAGATAAGAGACTTAACTTATTTGTTTTAATGTGGATGTTTGTGTGAAACCTCATTCGTGAGTAATGAGTACTTGGTTTTTAAAGGGATAATGTTTCCGATTTCGAATCGAATGTATCGACTGCACCACCGCAGCGTTAATAAAAGGAAAATGTATTGAATAATGATGTGTTGTATTAAAACCAGAGAAACCTCCATCCGCATAGAAGCTAAGATGAGAAAATGATATTACATTTTCTAGATCATGGTCACGTAATAAGATCGTTATAAACAAGAATAAACTACTCACATATATGACATATGTTACTCAATTGTTCTAAAAAGGAATCAAGTGATTAAGTTTGGGAACTATGAAACCTTTTGAAAATGAGAAGTTGGAGTAATTGAAACTAGGCAAACTGGAACTTAGGAAAAGAATGTTGGTACTTGATTTTAAAAGGAAAGTGTTCTGGTTTACTTAAAAATGTGGGTTGGTCATTCTAATACTACGGGTATCGGGTGACTTTGATAAAGCGTTGTATTTCTGTGTTACCGCGTCTCTCGATGGAGGGTCGGTTGACTGGTTGAGAACTTACTTGGACGTGCCGGCAGTGACGGAGAAATTCCACGGGTACGTTCCTGTTGATAGTATTATTGTTGTGCATCGCTATGGACATACTGACACGATGCGTAGCGCACGGGTATGCTTCCATTTAGATTACCGCCTTGTTGTTTCCCTTTGGACATACTGACACGATGCGTAGCGCACGGGTATGCGTCCATTTGGAATGTTGTCTTATATTTCCCTTTGGACATACTGACACGATGCGTAGCGCACGGGTATGCGTCCATTTGGAATGTTGTCTTATTTTTCCCTTTGGACACACTGACACGATGCGTAGCGCACGGGTATGCTTCCATTTGGATTGCTGTCTTGTTGTTGAGGTCACATGGACATGTCTACACCGATGCAGAATTCCGGGGGCATGTGGCCATGGGACCTTGGTATTATTGTTGCATCATGGACATGTCTACACCGGCGATTCCGGGCATGCGCCATAATGCGAACTCGATTGATGTGGGCGTGAGACCCATAGTTATATTGGAGTGATGACTGTTTTATGTTGTGAACTGTAGTTTGGTTATCATACATGTCTCCTGCTTTATATAGACTAGTATGATTTCATTTATGATTGCAGGCCACATACTTGGTACTGTTATCGACCTCTTCGGGCTGCGTCACGCCGCAGAGGTACATCGCCGTGGATCCTCGCTCATGGATCACGCCAACAGCATCAAGCTCCGTTTCTCCGGAGGCTTATCTTTTGGTAGGTGTTCCCTGAGTTGTAGGTTCTTGTACATTCAGGGGTATGGCGGGGCCCTGTCCCGTCATAGTCATTGTATATCTTAGAGGTCTGTAGTACTGTTGTGGGCAGGGTTGTAAAAGGATTAAACTGTTCAGGTTTTATGTATATACTGAAGGCAACTGTTTTTGGTTGGCCTGTTTATTTATTATATCTCTTGTTAAATGACTCATGTTTTATGTTCCGCTGATTTTCTCTGATGTATGTATCACTAGGGTGCCCAGGGTAAGGCACCAGTAACGGGCCCCGGAACGGGTCGTTACATATCTATATGCCGAAAGGCGATTTTTCTCTCAGATAAAATGTGTCTCATTTTACAGTTGTTTCATGTTTTATTTTTATGTTCCGCTGATTACTCTGATGTATGACTACTTGGGTGCCCGGGTAAGGCACCAGTCACGGGCCTACTAAATGTCCTGCAGCCTCCTGATTATAGATGTGGTGCACAACACACCGATAATCAAGACTCTACTAGACACGGTCTGTAGACACTTTCCGAGACTAATCGCTCGATACCACTTTTGTCACGACCAACCGGGCCGTGGATCGTGCCTTACCGGGCACCCTCGTGATACAACATCGAGAGAATCAGCGGAAATAAAAACATAAACATGAAACAAGAGACATGATAAATAAACAAAGCAACCAAAACAGTTGCCTTCAGATATATTCATAAAACCCAACGGTTATCCTTTTACAAACTCGCCACAACAAGATTTCATGCACTTAAGAAGTGACAATAACTATGACGGACAGGCCCCGCCATACCTGAATGTACAAGAACCTCTGACTCGTGGTAACATACCAAAAGATAAGCCTCCGGAGAAATGGGGCTTCCCAATACGTTGAACTGTGATCCTATGAGCGAGGATCCACAACCGATGTACCTCTACCTGCGGCATGAACGCACTTCAAGGAGGTCGACAACAGTACCAAGTATGTGAAACTGAAAAATACTGTAAATGAAATCATAACAGTCTATATAAAACAGGAGACATGTATGATAACCAAACTACAGTTCATAACATAAAAGCGCTAAGTCAAGTCGTGACTCACGCCTCAAAGTCATCCTCATGCCCGTGGAACTCCTTCCTCACCGCCAGTGATCTAGGTACAAACCATGTGATACGTATAATATGTCTCGCCCATCTCATGGACCCGATAGAAACGTGTGAAATACATTCCTGTTCATCTCATGAACTCGGTAGTCGGATGGAATACATTCCCGGTCCATCCCATGGACGCGGTAGTCGAGTGAAATACATTCCCGGTTCATCCCATGAACGCGGTAGTCGAGTGAAATACATTCCCGGTTCATCCCATGAACGCGGTAGTCGAGTGAAATACATTCCCGGTTCATCCCATGAACCGGTAGTCGAGTAAAATACAGTACTTGCACAACAAGGCTATCACACGCAAACATAGGCAAGTTACACACAACTTAAGGTACTATCATTTTATGCCAAAATCCCGGTTCTGACCCTAAAGTATTACATACATTAACTCTTTTAAAAAGATACGTTTCTTTCACAAAAGTCACACAATGTTCGTAGTATAAAAAATAGAGTGACTATCTTTTAAGTAAACCAAAACACTTCCCTTGTAAAATCAAGTAACACATTATTTTAAAAACTTTCAAGTTTGCCTAATTTCAAATGCTCAAGTTTCTCATTTTCGAAAGGTTTCGTAGTTCATAGTTTTGATCACTTAAGAATATAATTCTCCTTTAAAACAAATTTGAGAAACATATGCCTTATGTGTGAGTAAGGTCAGTTTTGTCTATTACAATCTTATAAAAGCAGCCATGATCTAGGAAATGTAATATCATTTTGTCTCATCTTAGCTTCTATGCAGATGGAGGTTTCTACTGATTTTAATAACAATTAGTCAATACATTTCCTTTATTAACGCTGCAATGGTTTGTTCGATACTTAATCTCATTTCAAATCAAGAAACATTATTCTTTTAAAACCAACTACTCATTACTCGCGAATGAGGTTTTTACAATATTTTAACAAAGTTCATAACAAGTCAAACTAAGTCAAGTCTCTTATCTTTCAAGATCAATAAACCATTCTTTTACCTACATAAAGTCGTTATAACTAACTTCCCATAAAGCTATTATAACACCCTATGTTTTAAACCAACCAAATCACTTAGCACATGTACGTCTACCGTACTACATAGTTCACAACAATCATGCTAGAAAAGATAGGAAGAGGTTCACATACCTCGCGACGATTATCGACAAATAGCAAAACGCTCCAAGTACTTCAACCCGTCGGCTACTCCTTAAGCCAAGTAGATCATGCCACACGTAGTACTCCACTCCTAAAATGGTCATAGTACTTCTATCAAACCTTTCTTACCATTGAAGACTTATACCAATAAAAAGCCCTCTAATTCTACGGAAAATTCGGCAGCACTTCCCCCGTTTTTACTCACTTTTCCATCTTTCTACAAGGCCCGAATAACCGTAATATATATATACCATATATATATATAAGGCGTAATAATTAAACAACATAAAGAAGGGGATTACACGCCCAAACGGTAACGCGGTTTACTATCACGCCTCCATAATAACAACAAGTAAAAGAAGGGGATTACGCGCCCAAACGGAACGCGATTGAACAATCTTCCCCTTAACAGAAATGTAAATACAGTCCAAAGTAAATACTGTCCAAAGTAAATACAGTCCTTAAGTTGGGGTCCTTGGCCAACTTTGTCCATTTTACTTATCCAATTACTTCATTAGTCATCCAACTTATATTCCATCTTAATATAAGTTATAGTTACTTTGTTAATTACTTCTTCACAAGTAAGATACGTTTTTACCATTTTAATGGCAAACGACCAATCCTTTCTTTTAACAAGTTAACAAGATCCAACTTTTCCAAACTTTACTCCATATTTTATATACTCCATAATATACTTATAATATATGTATAATGACCAATTCACAAAGAGGTTAAGGTTTACTACCTCAAATAGCCCAAAATTATCCAAGAACTTAATGTCACTCCAAGCAAGTCTTATCTCCAAATATTTCCGTTCTAATCCGCTACAAGCAACCCATAGAAGCTCCTAACCAACTTCTCTTCAAGAACCAACTCCAAAAAGTGAAGAACACTTAGGGTTTCCAACTAGTAAGTTTCGGCCAAGGCATGAACAATAGGTTAGGGGTGTGAAATCTTTTCCAACTCTTGGTACACAATCTTCCTAACACCTTAGGGAAGAACACTTGAGAGTTTAAGAATTGTTGGACAAATTTAGGTCAAGAAATGGGCTCAAAAACGAGAGCAAGGTCAAGGGAGAAGGGAGGGAATTTCTTGTCTTGAAATGGTTAAGTGTGGAAGTTTTCATCAACTAAGGGTGCATATATAGGACAACCAAGGGCTAGGATGTTATACCCCGTATTTCCAGAGTATGTACGTAAGGACGTACGTAGAGAAATTGAAGCTTAAAGTGTAAGGGCCGAAATTCACTTTGTACACAACACCCGATTATAGTCGTTTTCCGACGAAACGTTTCCACAGCTTACGTAGGGAAAATTCCGGCTATGTCATTTATTATTTTTGCGGATTTTTCCGAGAGATGAAATATTTTGGACCAACGGGAGGGTGACACTTGTCACCCTCATTGGACGGCAAAATGGGCTAGTTTGGACGATTTTCTTGCCTTTCCCTTGGTCAAGGGTTAGGTAGGATATTTTTGTGTAGATGGATAAGGTTGCACATGGCTAAATCTTGGCCTTACACTTGCTATACACTTGTCTTCATCTTGGCCATTGGTTGGCCTTCACTTGACCTATAAATACCCCTCTAAGTTGAAGACTTTCTTCATCCTCACTTGAGCAATCTATCTAAGTCTCAAAATACTCCCTCCCTCTTGTTCTTTCGTCCACCACACCCCCCTCCCCCTTTGAGAAGGCCCTTTGGCCGAGAGCTTCCCCCTCCCCCTTTGTAGTGGTTAGCCTGGGGGTACCCCCCCATAGCCTAGTTGTTTTCGTATAATACCCCCCTTTTGTGGTATAGAAATACTCTCCTAGTATTGTTATAATGCCCAAATACCTTGGCCCAAATACCTTGTAGTATTCCCAAGGTTACACTTATACAAAAGCCCAAAAAATACTATTATACTTCCTCACCACAAAAACGAAAACCTAAGTAAATCTTCACCGTAGTTGAAGTTATAAGTAGAAGTTGGTTAGAACTTCTAAGGGTTGGTTGAGCGGCCTGAGCGCACGGAGTAGGAGCTAAACCTTGCTCAGGATCGACATTTAAACTCGGATAATTTTGGGCTTATCGAGGTAAACACTCTTGACCTTCTATTGTAATTGGAAATTACATGTTGTTGGAATATATAGTTGAAGTATACTATATATAGAATTGAACATAGTTGTGCGGCAATGTCTTTTGACTTAAGACTGAATAATACTTACGGCAATGTCTTGCGACTTAAGCCTGAATTTAAATAAGAGAACTGAATCAGAATTACATAGGATCAGACATGATGAGACTTGTGTAGCATTACTGTGTAGTAGAATTGTACACGTCCGGTTAGACGTGTTAAACCCCCCCTGGTTGGCTTGGTAGCCGGCCTCGATAGAGGAGGAGATTTACGCTGTTGCGGGGGGGGAGGTGCTGCCGAATTTTCTGTAGAATATTCTACATTGAGATCTAGGATGTTAATAGGCGCCTTGTGGCCTCTATAGGTTGAAGTACTACGTATGGCGTGATCTACTTGGCTTAAGGAGTAACCGACGGTTCGAGTTACTTGGAGCGTTTTGCTATTAGTCGATAATCGTCGCGAGGTATGTGAACCTCTTCCTATCTTTTCTAGCATGATATGTGTGAGCTATGTAGTACGGTAGACGTACATGTGTTAACTGTATTTGGTTGTTTTAAAACAGGAAGTGTTATAACGACTTTATGGGAAGTTGGTTATAACAGCTTTATGTAAGTAAGAAAATGTTTTGTGGTTTTTAAAAGACAACTGATTTGACTTATAACTGACTTAATGTGTGACCATAAAGAACTTGAAGTATTTCGAAAGATTAAGAATCCTTTTTTTTGAAAGAAGAGTAATACTTGGTTTTGAAAACATAAGTGTTATACTAGCTTTATGGGAAGTTAGGTATAACGTCTTAAGGGTGGTAAAATGAATGGTTTATTAATTTCAAAAGTTAAGAGACTTGGTCTTAAAAGATAAGAGACTTGACTTGAACGAATTAATATGAGTTTTGTGTGAAACCTCATTCGTAAGTAATGAGTACTTGGTTTTAAAAAAAAAAGGGAATAATGTTTTACTGATTTGGAAATCAGAATGTGTATCGACAAACCATCGCGTTAATAGAGGAAAATGTATTGAATAATGAAGTATTATTAAAACCAGTAGAAACCTCCATCTGCATAGAAGCTAAGATGAGACAAAATGATATTACATTTCCTAGATCATGGCTGCTTAATAAGATGGATTATAAACAAGAATAACCTACTCACATATAAGGCATATGTTTCTCAAATCGCTTTAAAAGAGAATTATGTTTTAAAGGATTAAGACTATGAATTATGAAATCTTTCAAAAATGGGACTTGAGTAATCAAACTAGGCAACCGGAACTTTAGGAAAAAGGAATGTTGTTACTTGACTTTAAAAGAATGTGGGTTGGTTTACTTAAAAATGTGGTCACTCTATTCTTATACTACGTATTGGGTGACTTATTGAAAAAGGAATGGATCTTTTAAAAGGATTTAACATATGTAGTACTTTAGGGTTAAAACCCGGGCTTTGTCATAAAATGAAAGTACTTTAAGTTGTGTGTAACTTGCCTATGTTTGCATATGATAGACTTGCTGTACAAGGAATGTATTTCACTCGACTACCGGTTCATGGGATGAACCGGGAATGTATTTCACTCGACTACCGGTTCATGGGATGAACCGGGAATGTATTTCACTCGACTACCGGTTCATGGGATGAACCGGGAATGTATTTCACCCGACTACCGGTTCATGGATTGAACCGGGAATGTATTTCACTCGACTACCGGTTCATGGGATGAACCGGGAATGTATTCCACTCGACTACCGGTTCATGGGATGAACCGGGAATGTATTCCACACGTTTCTATACTGGGTCCATAAGATGGGCCGAGACACATTATCGATCACATGATTTGTACCTAGACTGCCGGCAGTGAGGAAGGAGTTCTACGGGCATGAGGGATGACTTTGAGGGCGTGAGTCCCTGACTTGACATGACTGCTTTTATGTTGTGAACTGTAGTTTGGTTATCATACATGTCTCCTGCTTTAGATAGACTATTATGATTTCATTTCTGATTTTTCGATTTCACATACTTGGTACCAGATCGACTCCTTCGCCCGAGCGTATAAAGAGGCGAGCTCTACCACGGAATGCAGACCAAACCGTGGCTCTCCGTATGGCACGTCCGCTGTATGGGATCGCAGCCCGGTACCATTTGTTGGGTCTCCGGAGTGAGACTCGCGGCAAAGTGACAAAGTGGTATCAGAGCAGTTAGTCCTCGGAAAGTGTCTACAGACCGTGTCTAGTAGAGTCTTGATTATCGGTGTGTTGTGCACCACATCTATAATCAGGAGGCTGCAGGACATTTAGGATTGGTTTCCATTCTTCTCATTCTGAGATCGTGCCTTAGAGCTGTGTGATAAGTTGGACCCCTCTGACGTATTCCTTTCCTTTACCAGTTATGCCTCCGCGTAAGGCAACCCAGGCCCAGATGGGCAAGGCAGTCGAGGGAGCTGTTAGTGAGATACAGAGGAGTACGAGGGCGCAGGCCCGGTCAGTACCTGAGATAGTGCTTCAGACGGCTAGTTTTGCGACACCGCCAAAGACCAAAGAGTTAGAGCGCGGCGGTGGGCGCCGAGACTACACACGAGCCTCGGTCCCCACAACCCGGAGCATGAGATGGGTACAAGGAGATGGCGCCATCGCCGTGGTCGTGGCCAGATATGAGGATAGGCTGGATACAGCAGTTCCAGTCCCAGTAGCACCCGTAGTTCACCCCCGAGCAGACAGTTTGAGACTACGGGATTTTCTGAGATGTAACCCGCCAGAGTTTTATGGGTCGAGGCCTGAGGATGATCCGCAGGAGTTCATCCGGCAGTTACAGCGGATCATGAGAGTGATCAAGGCTTCGGAGACCGAGTCGGTGGTCTTAGGTTCGCATCAGCTGCGTGATACTGCAGTCGACTGGTTTGATTCGTGGGAGCTGTCCCGGGGAGAGCATGCGCTTCCAGCAGGTTGGAACGAGTTCTCAGGGGCGTTTCTTGCACATTTCTTACCTCCACAGATGAGGAGGGCTCGGGCCGACAGGTTTTTGACGTTGAAGCAGGACGGGCGGACGGTTAGAGAGTATAATGTGGAGTTCGACTCATTGGCTCGATATGTCCCCGCTTTAGTGGCGACCATGGAGGATAGAGTGCACCGATATGTCACTGGGCTTGACGATTATCTAGCAGAGAGTTGCTCGGGTGTAGCTCTTCAGCCGGGCATGGACATTGCCCGCATGCAGGCTTATGCACTGGGAGGTGAGGAGCGGAGGAGTCGACGGAATGACCGAGATCAGCAGAAGAGGGCCAGAACAGCAGGGTCCTTTGGTAGCTTTCGAGGCGGACTGCCTCAGCAGCAGGCTAGTTATGTACCTCCGCCAGTACAGAGTGGTCCTCCACAGTCTTCAGGACGTTCGGGGTATTCGGGAGCTGGTCAGAGCTCCAGGGCTTCTGGTTTACAGGGTTACGTAAGTTCTAGCCAGCAGGATTCATGTCCCCCTCAGTGTGCACGATGTGGCAGGCGTCATCCCGGAGAATGTCGTCTTTTTACTGGTGCTTGTTTCACCTGCGGCCGTCAGGGCCATGTGACGAGAGATCGCGGCTTATAGGAGGGGTACCGCGGCATGACGCAGCCACCGGATCGCGGTGTTCATCGCCTTTCATAGCATACTGCGCAGGCGTGCCTATGATTAGAGTGGAGCGGTAGCTTCAGGTATATCCTTAACCCTCTAGAGATTTGTATGCGTGATATGATGACCTTATATTTATGTGCTATGTACGAATAGCGTTGTGTTATTTGTGAGTTAGAAAACATGGTTAGTTGGAAGGATAAGTATGGGGGCATGGGAAGTGTGAACCTTAGAATATTTCATGTTGAGACCTTAGAGGTAAGGTCGTCTTAAAGGAGAGATTCTTACGGTTAGTCTTTGTTGAAATACTTGGTATGCGAAAAATGTATTGTGGGAAATTCATTGGGTTGTGTGAGGTGAAAGTGGTAGCTTTCATGACGCAAATTAGTAAGAATGTTGCAGGGCGAGGAACGAGAAAGTTGGCACGATTACGGGTCGGGTTGAGGACCATTCGCGGGTTAACCCGTAGCCCGGAATGTGGTGAGGTCAGTCCGAGGTGGTCCCGCCAGGTGGTAGGGTCACGAGGATGCTAGGCCCAAGTTTAGATAACCATCGTAAGAGTTGGTGGATACGTTCGACGAGAATCAGTTCGTGAAGGCCGGGAATGGCCTTAGAGGAAATCGAGGTTAGTAAGATGACCAAGTTTGGAGGTAGTGACTCCAAGGTTTGGAAACAGAAGTGTTGACGGAAGTGTGGTACGGATACTAGAAAGAGTTCAAGTGTTCGAAAAGGGTACAACGAGATAGGGGAGAAGTGAACGTGTGTGATCGTTTCTTTTGCGAAATGAAGGTGCGAAGGGAGTATATTTTAGACCTTGGTGGGAACTTTTGTGATCATCGAGGTGGTTCCTCGTTGGCCTAGATTTAAGTATTTGCGCGCATGTGTTATTTCGTGGCCAGGTGTGGCGTTGACGACTTGCTGGAGGAACTTTATCGTTATCCGTCTTGAGAAGGAACATTCGGGACGAATGTTTCGGCGAGGGGAGAATGTTATACCCGTATTTCAGTATATGCGTGGGGACGCACGAGAGAAATTGAAGCTTAAAGTGTAAGGGCCGAAATTCACTTTGTACACAACACCCGATTAGAGTCGTTTTCCGACGAAACGTTTCCACAGCTTACGTAGGGAAAATTCCGGCTATGTCATTTATTATTTTTGCGGATTTTTCCGAGAGATGAAATATTTTGGACCAACGGGAGGGTGACACTTGTCACCCTCATTGGACGCAAAATGGGCTAGTTTGGACGATTTTCTTGCCTTTCCCTTGGTCAAGGGTTAGGTAGGATATTTTTGTGTAGATGGATAAGGTTGCACATGGCTAAATCTTGGCCTTACACTTGCTATACACTTGTCTTCATCTTGGCCATTGGTTGGCCTTCACTTGACCTATAAATACCCCTCTAAGTTGAAGACTTTCTTCATCCTCACTTGAGCAATCTATCTAAGTCTCAAAATACTCCCTCCCTCTTGTTCTTTCGTCCACCACACCCCCCTCCCCCTTTGAGAAGGCCCTTTGGCCGAGAGCTTCCCCCTCCCCCTTTGTAGTGGTTAGCCGTGGGGTACCCCCCCTAGCCTAGTTGTTTTCGTATAAGACCCTCCTTTTGTGGTATAGAAATCCTCTCCTCGTATTGTTATAATGCGCAAATACCGTGGCCCAACTACCTTGTAGTAGTCCCAAGGTTACAGTTATACAAAAGCCCGTAAAAATACTATTATACTTCCTCACTACAAAAACGAAAACCTAAGTAAATCTTCACCCGTAGTTGAAGTTATAAGTAGAAGTTGGTTAGAACTTCTAAGGGTTGGTTGGAGCGGCCTGAGCGCATTTGAGTAGAGCTAAACCTTGCTCAGGATCGACATTTAAACTCGGATAATTTTGGGCTTATCGAGGTAAACACTCTTGACCTTCTATTGTAATTGGAAATTACATATTGTTGGAATATATAGTTGAAGTATACTATATATAGAATTGAACATAGTTGTGCGGAAATGTCTTTTGACTTAAGCCTGAATAATACTTACGGCAATGTCTTGCGACTTAAGCTGAATTTAAATAAGAGAACCGAATCAGAATTACATAGATCAGACATGAGACTTGTGTAGCATTACTGTAGTAGAATTGTACACGTCCGGTTAGATGTTAACCCCTCTGGTTGGCTTGGTAGCCTACCGATAGAGGAGGAGATTTACGTTGCGGGGAGGTGTCGCGAATTTTCTGTAGAATATTCTACATTGAGATCTAGGATGTTAATAGGAGCCTTGTGGCCTCTATAGGTTGAAGTACTACGTATGTCGTGATCTACTTGGCTTAAGGAGTAACCGACGGTTCGAGTTACTTGGAGCGTTTTGCTATTAGTCGATAATCATCGCGAGGTATGTGAACCTCTTCCTATCTTTTCTAGCATGATATGTGTGAGCTATGTAGTACGGTAGATGTACATGTGTTAACTGTATTTGGTTGTTTTAAAACAGGAAGTGTTATAACGACTTTATGGGAAGTTGGTTATAACAGCTTTATGTAAGTAAGAAAATGTTTTGTGGTTTTTAAAAGACAACTGATTTGACTTATAACTGACTTAATGTGTGACCATAAAGAACTTGAAGTATTTCGAAAGATTAAGAATCCTTTTTTTTGAAAGAAGAGTAATACTTGGTTTTGAAAACATAAGTGTTATACTAGCTTTATGGGAAGTTAGGTATAACGTCTTAAGGGTGGTAAAATGAATGGTTTATTAATTTCAAAAGTTAAGAGACTTGGTCTTAAAAGATAAGAGACTTGACTTGAACGAATTAATATGAGTTTTGTGTGAAACCTCATTCGTAAGTAATGAGTACTTGGTTTTTTTAAAAAAAAGAAGGGGAATAATGTTTTACTGATTTGGAAATCGAATGTATCGACAAACCACTGCAGCGTTAATAGAGGAAAATGTATTGAATAAAGAAGTATTATTAAAACCAGTAGAAACCTCCATCTGCATAGAAGGTAAGATGAGACAAAATGATATTACATTTCCTAGATCATGGCTGCTTAATAAGATGGATTATAAATAAGAATAACCTACTCACATATAAGGCATATGTTTCTCAAATCGTTTAAAAGAGAATTATGTTTTAAAGGATTAAGACTATGAATTATGAAATCTTTCAAAAATGGGACTTGAGTAACTGAAACTAGGCAAACTGGAACTTTAGGAAAAAAAGAATGTTGTTACTTGACTTTAAAAGAATGTGGGTTGGTTTACTTAAAAATGTGGGTCACTCTATTCTTATACTACGGGTATTGGGTGACTTATTGAAAAAGGAATGGATCTTTTAAAAGGATTTAACATATGTAGTACTTTAGGGTTAAAACCCGGGCTTTGTCATAAAATGAAAGTACTTTAAGTTGTGTGTAACTTGCCTATGTTTGCATATGATAGACTTGCTGTACAAGGAATGTATTTCACTCGACTACCGGTTCATGGGATGAACCGGGAATGTATTTCACTCGACTACCGGTTCATGGGATGAACCGGGAATGTATTTCACTCGACTACCGGTTCATGGGATGAACCGGGAATGTATTTCACTCGACTACCGGTTCATGGGATGAACCGGGAATGTATTTCACTCGACTACAGGTTCATGGGATGAACCGGGAATGTATTTCACTCGACTACCGGTTCATGGGATGAACCGGGAATGTATTTCACTCGACTACCGGTTCATGGGATGAACCGGGAATGTATTCCACTCGACTACCGGTTCATGGGATGAACCGGGAATGTATTCCACACGTTTCTATACTGGGTCCATAAGATGGGCCGAGACCTGTTATACGTATCACATGATTTGTACCTAGACTGCCGGCAGTGAGGAAGGAGTTCCACGGGCATGAGGGATGACTTTGAGGGCGTGAGTCCCTGACTTGACATGACTGCTTTTATGTTGTGAACTGTAGTTTGGTTATCATACATGTCTCCTGCTTTATATAGACTATTATGATTTCATTTACGATTTTACGATTTCACATACTTGGTACTGTTATCGACCTCCTTGGGGCTGCGTTCATGCCGCAGTAGAGTACATCGATCGCCGATCCCCGCTTATAGGATCACATTTCGGTGTGTTGGAAGCTCAGTTCCTTCGGAGGCTTATCTTTGGTATGTTACCACAGTCCGTAGGTTCTTGTACATTCGTGGTATGGCGGGCCCCGTC
Source organism: Przewalskia tangutica (assembly GCA_029844215.1). Classification (NCBI taxonomy): domain Eukaryota; kingdom Viridiplantae; phylum Streptophyta; class Magnoliopsida; order Solanales; family Solanaceae; genus Przewalskia; species Przewalskia tangutica. Next base: position 82,748,961 of record CM056723.1, on the reverse strand, counting down.
CCGTCATAGTTGTTGTCACTTCTTAGAGGTCATGTAGTAATCGTTGTGGCGTAGTCCGTAAAAAGGATAACCGTCGGGTATTTATGTATATATACCTTGAAGGCAAATCGCTTTGGTTGGCCTGTTTATTTATCATGTCTCTTAATTCATGTTCATATTTTTATTTACGCTGATTTTCTCTGATGTTGTATCACTAGGGTGCCCGGGGTAAGGCACCAGTCACGGGCCCGGGTTCGGGTCGTGACATAGGATGAAGGCAAGTGTGTGGTTGAGATTGGGGACAAGTGTGTGTGGGTCCCACAAGCCACTTGTCCACACAAAATATCTAGCAAGACTTGGCCACTTGTCCACACAAAATATCTAGCAAGACAAGGCCACTTGTCTTGCCACTTGTTAGCAAATTTCGGCCATGAGCCCACCTAGGGGTGACACGTGTCGCCTCCTACTGGCCCAAAATATTTCATCTTAGAAAATATCCATAAAGGCAAAATCTCAAAACAAAGTGGGCCCACAAAGCAGAATTTCTCCCGTGGCCCCACGTGACCAATTCGGAAATAAAATTCCATAATTCTAATATAATTCAAGAAGCCCAAATACCAAACTGGGAATCCAATTCCCATCAACGAACCTTTTTCCTTCACAAAACCGGAAACTTTTCCGTAAAAATCACATCTTTCTTTCTTTCCAAAATTTACAGTATTCTCGCACGTACATCCTCACCTATATACCCTGGAACTACGGGGTATAACATTCTTCCCCCCTTAGAAACATTCGTCCCGAATGTTCCTTCTAAGTCTCCAAACGTACTTGCGTCGGTATAGTCTTCACTACTATACTTACAAAACCGATCATGCCACCAATGGCCAGAATATAACATGTGCGCAAAACTCAAATCCAAGCCAACGAGGAATCATTTCTAATCTCACAACAGCTCCCACTAGCTTCAATTTACTCTAAGGCCATTCTCGGCCTTCACGATCCGATTCTGGTCGAACGCATCCACGAACCCGTACGATGGTTACCTAAACCTGGGCCTAGCACCCTCGTGACCCTACCACCTGGCGGGACCACCTCGAACTGACCCCACCCCAAATCGGGCTGCGGGTTGACACGCAACCTTGCCTCAACCCGACCCATTTGCCGCGCCAAACTCTTGTTCCCCGATCCGGAACAATCTCACTAATCAAGTTACGCAAACCTAGTGGTCTTCTTATCATAACTATCCTTATATAATTCACACCACTCGGACTTATCACACAATTTTTTTACCCTCAGATACTATGCACTCCGACAAAGGTCAATCGTAAACAAATCTTTTACTCAAGACCTCGCATCTAAGGTCTCCACTTATAATATTCTAAGGTTCACACCTTCCATGACCCCAAACTTACCTCTTCAACTAGTCATGTTCTCTAAGTTATACTTAACACAATGCTATCCGACATAGCACACAATAATAAGATCATCATATCGCGCAAAAAAAAATCTAGAGGGTTAAGGATATACCCGTATATACCGCTTCACTCAAATCATAGGCACGCTGCGCAGGCGCATAGTAGGGGCGCGATGAACCCGCCATCGATCCGGTAGAGTCGCTACGCCGCGGCATTCTCCTATAAGCACATTCTCTCGCCACATGGCCACGACGACCGCAGTGAAACAAGCACCGCAAAAAGACGACATTCCGGGATGACGCACGCCACATCGCACACCGAGGGGGACATGAATCTGGCGGCTAGAACTCACGTATATCCGTGAACGAAGCCACGAGCCACGACCAGCTCCCGAATACGAACGCCCCAAGATCGCGGAGGACCACTCAGATCTTGGCGAAGGTGCATAACTAGCTTGCCGCTGAGGCGGTTCGCCTCGCAAGTTACCAAAGGACCCTGCTGCTCGCCTTCGCTGATCCCGGTCATTCCGTCGACCTCTCCGTGCCTCACATCCAAGTGCATGAGCTCGCATGCGGCAATGTCCATGACAGTGAAGAGCTACACCAACAAGCCTCCAAGTAATCATCGAGCCCGTGACGTAGCGGTGCACTCGCCCTCCATATCGGTCACTAAGGCGGGACATACCGAGCCAACGAGTCAAACTCCACGTTGTACTCCCTAACCAGACGCGCCGGCCGCTTTAACGTCAAAAATCTGTTTACCCGAGCCCTCTCATCTGTGAGGCAAGAAATGTGCAAGAAATGCCCATGAGAACTCGCCCCAAACTGTTGGGAGCGCATGTTCTCGACGCTTCCCATGAATCAAACCGATCATTGCAGATCACGCGGTGATGCGAACCCAATACCACCGACCGCCTCGAGACTCGATCACTCATGATCCGTCAGAGTTGTCGAATAAAATCACGAGGTCATCCTCGCCTCGATCCATAGAACGCTGGCGGCTACAACTCGTAAAGTCCCGTAGTCTCAAAGTGCGCCGGGGTGAACTACGGTGCTCTGACTGGAATCGCCGTGATCCAGCCTTCTCATATCGGCCACGACCGCGGCGAATCGCCATCTCCTTGTACTTATCTCATCTCGCTCCAGCCGCTGGACCGAGGCTCAGTATCAGAGTCTCGCAGCATCCGCTGCTCTAAACTCGCTGCCGGGCGGCGCGCAAAACTCGCCGTCTAAGCACTATCTCAGTGTAACGACCGGGCCTCGCCCGAGAACCTCCGTGCTTACTCACGGCTCCTCGCTTTGCCTTCTTCGGGCCCCGATTGCCTTGCGTGAGGCATAAGCGCACATAAGAATACGTCAGAGGGAGTCCAACTTATAACACAGCTCTAAGGCACGATCTCAGAGTGAGAAGAATAGAAACCAATCCTAAATGTCCTGCAGCCTCCTGATTATAGATGTGGTGCACAACACACCGATAATCAAGACTCTACTAGACACGGTCTGTAGACACTTTGCGAGGACTAAGCGCTCGATACCACTTTTGTCACGACCAACCGGGCCCGTGGATCGTGCCTTACTCTGCACCCTCGTGATACAACATCGAGAGAATCGGAAATAAAAACATAAACATGAAACAAGAGACATGATAAATAAACAGGCAACCAAAAGGTTGCCTTCAGATATATTCATAAAACCCGACAGCTTATCCTTTTACAAACTCGCCACAACAAGACATGCACTTCTAAGAAGTGACAATAACTATGACGGACAGGGCCCCGCCATACCTCGAATGTACAAGAACCTACGGACTCGTGGTAACATCCCAAAGGATAAGCCTTCCGAGACACGGGGCTTCCCAATACGCGAACGTGATCGTATGGCGAGGATCCACAACCGATGTACCTCTACTGCGGCATGAACGCAGCCAAGGAGGTCGAGACAACAGTACCAAGTATGTGAAATCGAAAATATCAGAATGAAATCATAACGATCATATAAAACAAGAGACATGTATGATAACCAAACTACACTCATAACATAAAAGCGATCATGTCAAGTCGGGACTCACACCTCAAAGTCATCCTCATGCCCGTGGAACTCCTTCCTCACCGCCGTGATCCTAGGTACAAACCATGTGATACGTATAACATGTCTCGCCCATCTCATGGACCCGATAGAAACGTGTGAAATACATTCGGTTCATCTCATGAACTCGGTAGTCGGATGGAATACATTCCCGGTCCATCCCATGGACGCGGTAGTCGAGTGAAATACATTCCCGGTTCATCCCATGAACGCGGTAGTCGAGTGAATACATTCCCGGTTCATCCCATGAACGCGGTAGTCGAGTGAAATACATTCCCGGTTCATCCCATGAACCGGTAGTCGAGTAAAATATAGTACTTGCACAACAAGGCTATCACACGCAAACATAGGCAAGTTACACACAACTTAAGGTACTATCATTTTATGCCAAAATCCCGGTTCTGACCCTAAAGTATTACATACATTAACTCTTTTAAAAAGATACGTTTCTTTCACAAAAGTCACACAATGTTCGTAGTATAAAAAATAGAGTGACTATCTTTTAAGTAAACCAAAACACTTTCCTTGTAAAATCAAGTAACACATTATTTTCCAAACGTTCAAGTTTGCCTAATTTCAAATGCTCAAGTTTCTCATTTTCGAAAGGTTTCGTAGTTCATAGTTTTGATCACTTAAGAATATAATTCTCCTTTAAAACAAATTTGAAAAACATATGCCTTATGTGTGAGTAGGTTGTTCTTGTCTATTACAATCTTATAAAAGCAGCCATGATCTAGGAAATGTAATATCATTTTGTCTCATCTTAGCTTCTATGCAGATGGAGGTTTCTACTGGTTTTAATAACAATTAGTCAATACATTTCCTTTATTAACGCTGCAATGGTTTGTTCGATACTTAATCTCATTTCCAAATCAAGAAACATTATTCTTTTAAAACCAACTACTCATTACTCGCGAATGAGGTTTTTACAACATTTTAACAAAGTTCATAACAAGTCAAACTAAGTCAAGTCTCTTATCTTTCAAGATCAATAAACCATTCTTTTACCTACATAAAGTCGTTATAACTAACTTCCCATAAAGCTATTATAACACCCTATGTTTTAAACCAACCAAATCACTTAGCACATGTACGTCTACCGTACTACATAGTTCACAACAATCATGCTAGAAAAGATAGGAAGAGGTTCACATACCTCGCGACGATTATCGACAAATAGCAAAACGCTCCAAGTACTTCAACCCGTCGGCTACTCCTTAAGCCAAGTAGATCATGCCACACGTAGTACTCCACTCCTAAAATGGTCATAGTACTTCTATCAAACCTTTCTTACCATTGAAGACTTATACCAATAAAAAGCCCTCTAATTCTACGGAAAATTCGGCAGCACTTCCCCCGTTTTTACTCACTTTTCCATCTTTCTCCAAGGCCCGAATAACCGTAATATATATACCATATATATATATATAAGGCGTAATAATTAAACAACATAAAGAAGGGGATTACACGCCCAAACGGTAACGCGGTTTACTATCACACCTCCATAATAACAACAAGTAAAAGAAGGGGATTACGCGCCCAAACGGAATGCGATTGAACAATCTTCCCCTTAACAGAAATGTAAATACAGTCCAAAGTAAATACTGTCCAAAGTAAATACAGTCCAAAGTAAATACAGTCCTTAAGTTGGGGTCCTTGGCCAACTTTGTCCATTTTACTTATCCAATTACTTCATTAGTCATCCAACTTATATTCCATCTTAATATAAGTTATAGTTACTTTGTTAATTACTTCTTCACAAGTAAGATACGTTTTTACCATTTTAATGGCAAACGGCCAATCCTTTCTTTTAACAAGTTAACAAGATCCAACTTTTCCAAACTTTACTCCATATTTTATATACTCCATAATATACTTATAATATATGTATAATGACCAATTCACAAAGAGGTTAAGGTTTACTACCTCAAATAGCCCAAAATTATCCAAGAACTTAATGTCGCTCCAAGCAAGTCTTAGCTCCAAATCTTTCCGTTCCAATCCGCTACAAGCAACCCATAGAAGCTCCTAACAAACTTCTCTTCAAGAACCAACTCCAAAAAGTGAATAACACTTAGGGTTTCCAACTAGTAAGTTTCGCCAAGGCATGAACAATAGGTTAGGGTGTGAAATCTTTTCCAACTCTTGGTACACAATCTTCCTAACACCTTAGGGAAGAACACTTGAGAGTTTAAGAATTGTTGGACAAATTTAGGTCAAGAAATGGGCTCAAAAACGAGAGCAAGGTCAAGGGAGAAGGGAGGGAATTTCTTGTCTTGAAATGGTTAAGTGTGGAAGTTTTCATCAACTAAGGGTGCATATATAGGACAACCAAGGGCTAGGATGAAGGAAAGTGTGTGGTTGAGATTGGGGACAAGTGTGTGTGGGTCCCAAAAGCCACTTGTCCACACAAAATATCTAGCAAGACTTGGCCACTTGTCCACACAAAATATCTAGCAAGACAAGGCCACTTGTCTTGCCACTTGTTAGCAAATTTCGGCCATGAGGCCACCTAGGGGGGTGACACGTGTCTCCCTCCTACTCGTCCAAAATATTTCATCTTCCGAAAATATCCATAAAGGCAAAAATCTCGAAAACAAAGTGGGCCCCACAAAACCGTAAATTTCTCCCGTGGGCCCCACGTGACCAATTCCGGAAATAAAATTCCATAATTCTAATATAATTCAAGAAGCCCAAATACCAAATCTGGGAATCCAATTCCCATCAACGAACCTTTTTCCTTCACAAAACCCGGAAACTTTTCCGTCGAAAAATCACATCTTTCTTTCTTTCCAAAATTTATGTCGTATTCTCGCACGTACATCCTCACCTATATACCCTGGAACTACGGGGTATAACAACCTCTAACATCACAAAAGCCCTTACCCGAGGTCTAAAATATACTTCCTTCACACCTTCTTCTTACAAAAGGAATGATCACATCTATGCTCGCCATACATGCTCGCTTCTTCCCTTACGCGTCGTACCCTTCTTGTACACTCGAAATCTTTCTCATAACCTACCACATTTCTGTTGAACAAGTATAAACCAACTATCTGAATCCTTGCCAACATCGAACCAATCGACCGACAACTTACACTTCCGCCCCTTAAGGCTTCATAAGGCAAAAACCGAATACTGAAATGGTAGCTATAAAACACTCCCTCCACAGGAGACAACAAACCTCACAACTACCCCTGAAATCCAAACATTGGCCCGAGGATGAATACGATACGAAGACTCACCTGAGTTCCTAACCCTGCCTGGTAAAACTTCCAGAAAAAAAAACAGCCGTACCTTGGGCCCCACTGTCTGCCATAAGGTGAAGGTAGGCACCCCGTGCAGCCTTACAACCTTTTTGATATCTCAACACCGCCGAGTAAATGGTCCTGACCGAAGAACACGATTGGCTGCCCCCATCGGCCCGACTACTGGTTGAATGCATCTACGAACTCGTACGCTGGTTAACTAAACATGGGCCTAACACCCTTATGACCCTATCACAAGGCGGGACCACCACAAACTGACCCCACCACCATACAGGCCGCGGGTTGACCCGCAACGTGGCCTCAACCCGACCCGGCAACGCGCAAAACACTAGCTCCCCGAAGGAAACCTCTCACTAAATACGTTACGAAAAACCTAGCGGTCTTGTTAGTTCAACTACCCCCTTTCATTTCACACTACCCAGGGACTTATCACACAATATATCTCACGTGCACTATGCACTCCGATAAGGATCAAACATAACACTACACCTTTACTCGAGATGGCCTTACCTCTAAGGTCTCCACGTATAAAACTCTAAGGCTCATACCTTCTCTATCCCCCAAATCTTACTTGGTTAACTAACCAAGATTTCTAATCACAATTTACACAATGCTATCAGAATATAACACTTAAGGTATACTCACCTTATTACACATACTAATCCCTAGAGGGTTAAAGATCTATCTGTATTTACTGCTTCACTCCCCTTAGTCGTTCTAATCAAACCTGCCCCGTAGGGCGCATAGCTAAGGAAGGTGACGAACTACCTATCGATCCTGAAGGCTAAGTCCTCCTACTAGGTCACCCATTCGACACATGGCCCTGACGGCCGCTGGTAAAACGAGTACCAACAAAAAGACGACATTCTCCGGAATGACGCCTGTCACACTGTGAACCGGAAGTCCTGGAGCTCTGACCAACTCCTGCATACCCCGAACGTCCTGAACCCTGTGGAGGACCACTCTGCACTGGTGGATGTGCATAATCTAATCCGCTGGTGAGGTGACTCGCCTCGAAAGTTACCAAAGGACCTTGATGTTCTGGCCCTCTTCTGCTGTCCTTGGTTAACCCGTCGATCTCTACGTTTCTCGGCCTGCTGTGCATAAGCCCGTACACAGGCCATGCTCAAGCCTAACTGAAGAACTACTCTTGCACAACCCTCTCGTTGATATTCATCAAGACTCGCGGTACATCGGTATACTCTCTGGTAGCCAAATCCATAGCTAGTAGCAGGGTCGCCTTCTTGCAATCTAATTTCACTGTTCCCGGTCGTGGAACTGAAGGTTCAAATATCATGGCCGCAGTAGGAACTGCCGCCGCCGTGCTAAACTCTGCTGGGGCTAGTGACGTCGCAGAACTCCCCGAATGAAGCACTACCCTAGGTAATGATTGGGCCTGTGCCCTCGTAACCCTCTGTACTCTACTCGCAGCTCTCTCGGCTGCCTTGCCCTCCTGGGCCCTGGTTGCCTTACGCGAAGACATAACGATAAGGGAAAGAATTACGTTAGAGGGGTCCAACTTATAACACGGCTCTAAGCACGATCTCAGAGTGAGAAGAATGGAAACAAATCCTAAGTATCATATAGCCTCCTGATTATTGGTGTGGTGCACAACACACCGATAATCAAGACTCTACTAGATACGGTCTGTAGACACTTTCCGAGGATTAACTGCTCTGATACCACTTTTGTCACGACTGCCCGGCCCGTGGATCGTGCCTTACCCGCACCCAAGTAGTCATACATCGAGAGAAAATCAGCGAACATAAAACAATAACATGAAGTCAATGCAATAAGACGGTGAAATAAGAAGACAGCTAACCAAAGCGGTTACGCCTCGGTATATATAAATAACAATTTGAACGATTTACATCCCATTACAACCCCGCCACAACAAGATTACTGCACCTCTACGAATGATATGACAACGACGGACGGGGCCCCGTCATATCCCTTTAATGTAGCACCTACAACAACAGGGACTATACGAAGATAAGCCTCGGAGAAACGGAGCTTTCCCAAACGCGAATCGCGTGACCCTAAGGCGAGGATCAACGATGGTGTACCTTTACCGCGGCATGAACGCGGCCCAAGGAGGTCGACAACAGTACCAAGTATGTGAAACGAAAATACTGTAAATGAAATCATAGTAGTCTATATAAAGCAGGAGACATGTATGATAACCAAACTACAGTTCACAATAAATAGCAGTTATGTCAAGTCAGGGACTCACGCCCTCCAAGTCATCACTCAAATATAACAATGGGTCTCACGCCCACAACATCAATTATGCCCGTGGAATACCTTCCTCACTGCCGGCAGTCTATGATATGAAAGCACCAAGGAATACACATGAACACCAGGTCCCATGTTATACCCCGTATTTCCAGAGTATGTACGTAAGGACGTACGTAGAAAATTTGAACTTTTAAATAAGGCTTGGCCGAATTATTTTTGTGCACAACACCCGGTTAGAGTCGTTTACGACGAAACGTTTCCACAGCTTTCGTATGGAAAATTCCGGCTATGTCATTTTTAATTTTTGCGGATTTTTCCGAGAGACGAAACATTTTGGACCAACAAGAGGGCGACACTTGTCACCCTCTCATTGGAAGGACTTGGGCGGTCAAGGGTGGACAAAATGGGTGGGTTTTTGTCAAGTAGTAGGTAGGATATTTTGGTGGTAGATGGATAAGGTGCACTTGGCATGATCTTGGCCCTACACTTGCTATGCACTTGGCATGATCTTGGCCATTGGTTGGCCTTTGCTAGACCTATAAATACCCCCCCTTTGGAAGACTTCTTCATCCATTCCTAAAATTTCCTAAGTGTTAAAATCCTCCCTCCCTTTGAGTGGTGTTCTCGTCCTCCCCCTTGTGAGGCCCTCTTGGCCGAGAGCCCATCCCCTTTGGCCGAGAGTACCCACAGTGGGCCGAGGTATAAACCCCTTGTGGTGTTGTCTCGTATAAATACCCCCCCTCTTGGTAGAAATACTCTCAAAAGTATTGTTATAATGCCCAAATTACCTTAGCCGTATACCTTGTAGTATTCTAAGGTTATACTTATCTGAAAAGCCGAAATACTATTATACTTCCCTTAGTCACAAAACCGAAACCCTAAGGAAAATCTCCATAGTTGGTTGGAGTATTAAGTAGAAGTTGGTTAGAACTTCTAAGGGTTGTGTGGAGCGCACGGAGTAGGAGCTAAACCTTGCTCAGGATCGACACTTAAACTCGGAGAATATTGGGCTTATCGAGGTAAACACGTGGGACCTTCTATTGTAATTGGAAATTACATGTTGTAGGAATATAGAGCTGAAGTATACTATATATAGAACTGAACGTAGTTATCGGCAATGTCTTTTGACTTAAGCATGAATAATAAGAAACCTTTTCGAAAGAAGAGTACTGAACTGTAATTACATAGGATTTGTACATGAGACTTGTGTAGCTTTTCTGTGAGGTAGAATTGTGCACGTCTGGATTAGTCGAATAACCCCCCCTGGTTGGCTTGGTAGCCGGCCCCGATAGAGGAGGAGATTTACGTTTGCGGGGAGGTCTTGCGAATTTTACGTAGAATGTTCTACAATTAGACCTAGATGTTAATAAGCGCCTTGTGGCCTTATAGGTTGAAGTACCATGCGTGGCGCGATCTACTTGGCTTAAGGAGTAGCCGACGGTTTGAGGTACTTGGAGCGTTTTGCTATTAGTCGATAATCGTCGAGGTATGTGAACATCTTCCTATCTCTTCTAGCATGATACGTGTAACTATGTAGTACCGTAGGCGCATACGTGTTAAATGTATTTGATTGGTCTAAAACATAAAGTGTTATAACGGCTTTATGGGAAGTTGGTTATAACAGCTTTATGTATGTAAGAAAATACTTATGGTTTTTAAAAGGTAACTGATTTGAACTATAACTGGCTAGTTATGTGATAATAAAGAACTTGAAGTATTTCAAAAGATTTTTGAATCGTTTTGAAAGAAGAGTAATACTTAGTTTTTGAAAACTTAAGAGTTATACTAGCTTTATGGGAAGTTAGGTATAACGGCTTAAGAATGTTTCTTGAGTTCGAAATCAGAATGTGTATCGACAAACCAACGCGGCGTTAATAAAAGGAAATGTTTTGTGATTAAGTATTATTAAAACCAGAAGAAACTTCCATCTGCATAGAAACTAAGATGAGACAAAATGACGTTACATTTCCTAGATCATGGCTGCTTAAATAAGATTTTTATAAACAAGAATAACCTACTCACGTATCAGACATATGTTTCTCAAATTGCTTTTAAGGGAGAATTATATCATTAAGTGATTAAAGTTATGAACTACGAAACCTTTCGAAAATGAGAAACTTGAGTAATTGAAATTAGGCAAACTTGAAACATTTGGAAAAGAATGTTGTTACTTGATTTTACGAAGAAGTGTTTTGATTTACTTCAAAAGATAATCACTCTATTTTCATATACTACGGTATTGTGTGACTTTTGTAAACGTAACGTATCTTTTAAAGAGTTAATGTATGAAATACTTTGGGGATAAAACCCGAACTTGTTGACATATAGTAGAAAGTACCTTGTGTATAACTTGATTGTGTTGGTTTGTGATAGCCTTGTAATACTTTCTTGTTGATTGATAAGTAAACATGCTAGGATGCTACGTGTGTTAGTATCTTGTGATGTTAGTGTAAAGTGTTTTTCCCCTCGACTGCGCTTAAAGTTTTTTGACTATCACCGTTATGTTGGTATTGTACCACTCACCTTGACTTATTTTGGAGGTTAAGCGCCTCCGATGCGGGGTAGACTCGGTGATGCGGGACCGTGATTCGAGAATACCTCATGCGGGTCGAGGATCCATGCGGAACTACGGAGTTCCGGTTAGTTTGCGGCCCTTGTGGTCATGCGGTCTCGTGGCCATGCGGTGCGGGTCGGGGCGATGCCGGAAGCTACCCTCGATGCGAGGAATACCTCATGCGGGCCTATGAGGTTGGCCTATCGCGAGCTACGAAGACTTCAGGGCTAGACGCGCACATTTGATCTTTGCGAGTGACGACCGATCATGTGTGATGCAGACAGATATCATGATCTGATTTATGACCGTTAGTCTGTGGTGTTAGTAGTCGGTTATGCCTTCATTTACCCTGTCTGTTTTATTAGGACACAGTGGGACACGGTGTTCATGTGTATTTCTTGGTGCTTTTATATCATAAACTGCCGGCAGTGAGGAAGGTATTCCACGGGCATGATTGATGTTATGGGCGTGAGACCCATAGTTACATTTGAGTGATGACTTTGAGGGCGTGAGTCCCTGACTTGACATGACTGCCTATTTATTGTGAACTGTAGTTTGGTTATCATACATGTCTCCTGCTTTATAGACTATTATGATTTCATTTACTGATTTTCAGGCCACATACTTGGTACTGTTATCTTGACCTCCTTCGGGCCGCTTTCATCTGCGAGTTGAGGTACACCAGTCGTTGATCCTAGTTCTCGGGGTCACAGTTCAGCGTATGGGAAGCTCCGTTTCTCCGGAGGCTTATCAGTGGTATAGTCCCCTGTCGTTGTAGGTATTTACATTCAGGGGTATGGCGGGGCCCTGTCCCGCCATTGTTGTCGTATCATTCTTAGAGGTCTGTAGTACTGTTGTGGGCAGAGTTGTAATGGGATGTAACTGTTCGGTTTTAAAATTGATTTATATATATGCCGTAAGGCAAGTTTTCTCCGATTACTGTTTCTTACTTCATAATATTTTCATGTCTTGTTTTATGTTCCGCTGATTACTCTGATGTTGTATCACTAGGGTGCCCGGGGTAAGGCACGATCCACAGCCCGGTTCGGGTCGTGACAAAAGTGGTATCAGAGCAGTTAATCCTCGGAAAGTGTCTACAGACCGTATCCAGTAGAGTCTTGATTATCGGTGTGTTGTGCACCACACCAATAATCAGGAGGCTATAGGATATTTAGGATTGGTTTCTATTCTTCTCACTCTGAGATCGTGCCTTAGAGCTGTGTTGTAAGTTGGACCCTCTCACGTATTTCTTTCCCTTACCGTTATGCCTCCGCGTAGGGCAAACCCGGGCCCAGGAGGGCAAGGCAGTCGAGGGAGCTGCGAGTAGAGTTCAGAGGGTTACGAGGGCACAGGCCCAACCATCACCTGAGTTAGGTGCTTCGTTCGGGGAGTTATGCTACGTCACCAGCCCCAGCAGAGTTTAGCACGGCGGCAGCAGTTCCTACTGCGGCCACGACATTTGAACCTTCAGTTCCACGACCGGAAACAGAGAATATAGATTGCGAAAAGACAACCCTGTTACTAGCTATGGATTTGGCTACCAGAGAGTATACCGATGTACCGCGAGTCTTGATGAATATCTTAGAAAGGGTTGTGCAAGAGTAATTCTTCAGTTAGGCTTGAGCATGGCCTGAGTACGGGCTTGTGCGCAGCAGGCCAAGAAACGTAGAGATCGACGGGTTAACGAAGGACAGCAGAAGAGGGCCAGAGCAGCAAGGTCCTTTAGTAACTTTCGAGGCGAGTCGCCTCACCAGCGGATTAGATTATGCACATCCACTAGTGCAGAGAGGTCCTCCACGGGGTTCAGGACGTTCGGGGTATGCAGGAGTTGGTCAGAACTCCAGAGTTTTCGGTTCACAGCTACACGTAGGCTCCGGCCAGCCGGATTCAGTTTTTTTCCCAGTGTTCACTGTGTGACAGGCGTCGTCCCGGGGAATGTCATCTTTTGTTGATGCTTGTTTTGCCGGCGGCCGTCAGGGCCATGTGTCGAATGGGTGACCTAGTAGGAGGACTTAGCCTTCAGGATCGATGGGTAGTTCGTCACCTTCCCTAGCTATGCGCCCTACGAGGTAGATTTGATTAGAACGACTAAGGGGAGTGAAGCAGTAGATACAAGTATATCCTTAACCCTCTAGAGATTGGTATTGTGTGATAAGATGAGTATATCTTAAGTGCTATGTTCTGATAGCAGTGTGTTAATTGTGATTAGAAATCATGGTTAGTTAACCGAGTAAGATTTGGGGGATAGAGGAAGTGTGAGCCTTAGAGCTTTATACGTAGAGACCTTAGAGGTAAGGCCATCTCGAGTAAAAGACGTATGTTTATGTTTGACCCTTATAGGAGTGCATAGTGCACGTGAGCTATGTTTATGGGATAAGTCCCTGAGTAGTGTGGAATGAAAGAGGGTAGTGAGCTAAGAAGACCGCTAGGTTTTCGTAACATGATTAGTGAGAGTTTTCCTTCGAGCTAGCGTTTGCGCGTTGGGTCGGGTTGAGGCCACGTTGCGGTCAACCCGCGGCATGTATGGTGGGGTCAGTTGGTGGTCACGGGGTAGGTCACGAGGGTGTTAGGCCCAAGTTTAGTTAACCAGCGTACGAGTTCGTAGATGCGTTCGACCAGTAGTCGGGCCGATGGGGGCAGCCCATCGTGGTTTTTCGGTCGAGACCGTTTACTCGGCAGTGTTGATTTATCAGAAATGTTGTAAGGCTGCACGGGGTGCCTACCTTCACCTTATGACAGACAGTGGAGCCCAGGGTATGGCTGTTTTTGTTTCTGGAAGTTTTACCAAGCAGGGTTAAGAACTCAGGTGAGTCTCGACCGCATTCGCCTCGGGCGGTGTGGATTTCAGGGGTAGTTGTGGGGATTGTTGTCTCCTGTGGAGGGAGTGTTTAAGCTACCATTTCAGTGTTCAGATGTCGCCTTATGAAGCCTTGTAGGGGCGGATGTGTAAGTCGCCGGTCGATTGGTTCGATGTTGGCAAGATTCAGATAGTTGGTTCAGGCTTGTTCTAGCAGACTGTGAATAGGGTAAAGCTTGTCTAGAAGAGGTTCTGGCAGCTCAGAGAAATCGTGCGGATAATCGGCGACGACGCTTAGAGTTCAGGTTGATGGTCGGTCTTCTTGAAAGTACCACCCGGGTTGGGTGTGACGAGTTTTGGAAAACAGAGGGAATTTAGCCGAGTTACTTTGGGCCCTTTTGAGTTCATGTGAAGAATAGGCCAGGTTTGTTATACCCCGTATTTCCAGAGTATGTACGCAGGGACGTACGTAGGAAATTTCGAACTTGAGAATAGGCTTGGCCGAATTATTTTTGTACACAACACCCGATTAGAGTCGTTTTTCGGCGAAACGTTTTCTGACTTTCGTAGGGAATTTCGGCTATGTCATTTTTAATTTTTGCGATTTTTCCGAGAGGCGAAACATTTTGGACCAACGGGAGGTGACACTTGTCACCCTCGTCGACTGCAGAAAGAGAGGCTTGGCCTTGGCCGATTGGTTCATGGTTTTGTGCCTTGTTTTGGCCTTGTTTTGTGGCTTGTTTTGTGCCATGTTTTGTGGAGTAGGGGTTAGGGTGCACTTGGCTTGATCTTGGCCTTACACTTGCCTTGCACTTGGCTAGATCTTGGCCATTGGTTGGCCTTTGGTTTTGCTATAAATACCCCCCTTATGTTGATGAACTCTTCATCCACAAATGAAACCTTCCAAGCCTAAAATCCCTCCTCCTCTTGTGTTGTGTTCGCCCAACACCCCTCCCCTTTGAGTTGCCTTGGCCGAGAGCCTCCTCCCCTTTGTGGTGCCTTGGCTGGGGTACCCCCTAGCCTAGTTGTTTTCGTATAATACCCCTTGTTGTGGTATAGAAATACTCTCCTAGTATTGTTATAATGTCCAAATACCTTGGCCCAAATACCTTGTAGTATTCCCAAGGTTGCACTTATACAAAAGCCCAGAAAATACGATTATACTTCCTTTAGCCACAAAAACCGAAACCCTAAGGAAAACCTCCATAGTTAGTTGGAGTACTATGTAGAAGTTGGTTAGAACTTCTAAGGGCTGTTTGGAGTGGGTTGGAGCACCCGGAGTAGGAGCGAAACTTTGCTAAGGATCGACATTAAACTCGGATAATTATGGGCTTATCGAGGTAAATATCTTGTCCCTCTATTGTAATTGGAAATTACGTGTTGTTAGAATATATAGTTGAAGTATACTATATATAGAATCAACGTGGTTAGTTGGCAATGTCTTTTGACTTAAGCTCAAGAATCGAATCGAATCAGACATGGAGACTTGTGTAGTAATCGTGGAGTAGAATTGTACCCGTCGGGTTAGATGTATAACCCCTGGTTGGCTTGGTAGCGGCCAGTTAGAGGAGGAGATTTACGCTGCGGGGAGTCGCGAATTTTCGTAGAATGTTCTACGATAAGATCTTGATGTTAATAAGCGCCTTGTGGCCTTATAGGTTGAAGTACTACGTGTGGCGCGTTCTACTTGGCTTAAGGAGCGGCGATTGGAAGTACTTGAGCGTTTTGCTATTAGTCGATACTCGCGAGGTATGTGAACCTCTTCCTATCTCTTCTAGCATGATATGTGTGAACTATGTAGTACGGTGACGCGTCGTGTACTAAATGTATTTGATTGGTGTAAAACATAAAGTGTTATAACGGCTTTATGGGAAGTTGGTTATAACGGCTTTATGTTGGTAAGAAAATACATGTGGTTTTAAAAGGTAATCGATTTGAACTATAAGCGCTTGTTATGTGTTAATAAAGAACTTGAAGTATTTCAAAAGAGTTTTGAATCATTTTGAAAGAGGAAGTAATACTTGGTTTTGAAAACTTAAGAGTTATACTAGCTTTATGGGAGTTAGGTATAACGACTTAAGAATGTTTCTTGATTTGAAATCGTAATGTGTATCGACAAACCACAGCAGCGTTAATAAAGGGAAATGTTTTGATTAATTAAGTATTAATAAAACCAGTAGCAACTTCCATCTGCATAGAAGCTAAGATGAGACAAAATGATATTTCCTAGATCATGGTTGCGGTAATAAGATTGTTATAAACAAGAATATCCTACTCACATATAAGACTTATGTTTCTCAGATTGTTTAAAAGAAATTATATTCTTAAATGAATAAGGCTATGAACCACGAAACCTTTCTAAAATAAGAAACGTGAACATTTGAAATTAGGCAAACTTGACGCTTGGAAAATAATGTTGTTACTTGATTTTACAAAGGTAAGAGTTTTAGTTTTCTTAAAGGATACCACTCTATTTTATACTACGGGTATTGTGTGACTTATGTGAAAGAAACAGTCTTTTAAAGATTTAATGTGTGAAGTACTTTGGGGTTAGATACGAACTTGTTAGTAAAGCACCTTGTGTGAATAACTTGATTGTATTGGTTTGTGATAGCCTTGTAATACTTTCTTGCTGATTTGAGAAGTAAACATGTTAGGATGCTACGTGTGTTAGTATCTTGTGATGTTAGTGTAAAGGGGTTTTCCTCGATCGCGCTTAAAGTTGTTTGACTATCACCGTTATGTTGGTATTGTACCACTCACCTTGACTTGTGTCCGGAGGTTAAGTCGCCTCCGACGCGGGTAGACTCGGTGATGCAGGACCATGATTCGAGGATACCTCATGCGGGTCCGGGGATCCATGCGAACTACGGAGTTCCGTGTTAGTGTCGCGGCCTTTATGGTCATGCGGTCTTTGTGGCCATGCGGATCGCGAGTCGGTGATGCCGGGAGTAGCTACCCTCGATGCGGGTTATACCTCATGCGGGCCTATGAGGTTGGCCTATGCGGAGTGCGGAGAGTTCGAGGCTAGACGCCGCACATTTGATATCGCGCGAGTGACCGGCTTTTATCATGTGACGATGCAGACAGATATCATGACACGCTTTATGACCTTGTTAGTAATGCTAGGTGTTAGTAGTCGGCTATGCCTTCGCATTTACTCGCATCGTTTTATTAGGACACAGTGGGACACGTGTTCATGTATTCCTTGGTGCTTGTATCGCTGCAGCGGTGAGGAAGGTATTCCACGCACGATTGATGTTGTGGGCGTGAGACCCATAGTTACATTTGAGTGATGACTTTGAGGCGTGAGTCACGACTTGACATGATCGCTACTTATTGTGAATCGTAGTTTGGTTATCATACATGTCTCCCGCTTTATAGACTATTATGATTTCATTTACGATTTTCGGGCCACATACTTGGTACTGTTATGACCTCCTCGGGGCTGCGTTCATGCCGCAGTAAAGGTACACCGTCATTGATCCTCGCTCTTAGGGTCACGATTCACGTGTGGGAAAGCTCCGTTTCTCGGAGGCTTATCATGGTATAGTCCTGTTGTTGTAGGTGTTTACATTCGGGGTATGGCGGGCCCCGTCCCGCCATTGTTGTCGTATCATTTCTTAGAGGTGCGTAGTAATCTTGTTGTGGCGGGGTTTGTAAAAGGATTAAACTGCTCATGTTGGAAAAAGTTGTTATTTATATATATGCGAAAGGCAAGTTTTCTCAGTTATTGTTTCATATTTCATAATATGTCTTGTATTGTTTTATGTTCCGCTGATTACTCTGATGTTGTATCACTAGGGTGCCCGGTAAGGCACGACCACACGTCTTAATCGGGTCGTGACAAAAGTGGTATCAGAGCAGTTAATCCTCGGAAAGGGTCTACCGTATCGATGAAGTCTTGATTATCGGTGTGTTGTGCACCACACCAATAATCAGGAGGCTATAGGATATTTAGGATTGGTTTCTATTCTTCTCACTCTGAGATCGTGCCTTAGAGCTGTGTTGTAAGTTAGACCCTCTGACGTATTTCTTTCCCTTATCGTTATGCCTCCGCGTAGGGCAAACCCGGGCCCAGGAGGGCAAGGCAGCCGAGGGAGCTGCGAGTAGAGTTCAGAGGGTTACGTGGGCACAGGCCCAATCATTACCTAGGGTAATGCTTCATTCGGGGATTTCTGCGACGTCACTAGCCCCAGTAAAGTTTAGCACGGCGCGCGCTCCATCGCGCCATGATATTTGAACCTTCAGTTCCACGACCAGGAACAGAGAATATGGATTGCAAAGAGGCGACCCTATTACTAGCTATGGATTTGGCTACCAGAGAGTATACCGATGTATCGCGAGTCTTGATGAATATCAACGAGAAGGTTGTGCAAGAGTAAGTTCTTCAGTTAGGCTTGAGCATGGCCTGTGTACGGGCTTATGCACATCAGGCCGAGAAACATAGAGATCGACGGGTTAACAAAGGACAGCAGAAGAGGGCCAGAGCAGCAGGGTCCTTTGGTAACTTTCGAGGCGAGTCGCCACCAGATTAGATTATGCACCTCCGCCAGCAGAGTGGTCTTCCACGAGTTCGGGACGTTCGGTATGCAGAGTTGGTGAACTCCGGACTTCCGCTCACGCGCGATGACGCCGTCCCGGGAATGTCGTTTTTAGTTGGTACTTGTTGTACTATGGCGACCGTCGAGTGCGTGTCGAAAAGTGTCCTTGTAGGAGGACTTAGCCTTCGTGATCGGTGGGTAGTGTGTCATCTCCTCACCATGTCGCCTACAGGCAGTTTGATTAGAACGGCTGGGAGTGAAGCGGTAGATATAGATATATCTCTAACCCTCAGAGTTCGGTATGTGTGATAAGATGGGTATATCATAAGTGCTATGTTTTGATAGCGGTATGTTAATATTGTGATTAGAAATCTTGGTTAGTTAACCAAGTAAGATTTGGGGATAGAGAAGGTGTGAGCCTTAGAGTTTTATACGTAGAGACCTTAGAGGTAAGGCCATCTCGAGTAAAGGTGTAGTGTTATGTTGATCTTTATCGGAGTGCATAGTGCACGTGAGCTATGTTTGGGATAGGTCCTAAGTAGTGTGAAATGAAAGGGGGTAGTTGAGCTAAGAAGACCGCTAGGTTTTCAAACGTGATTGGTGAGATTGTTCGGATCGGAGCTAGTATTGTGCGTTGCCGGTCGGGTTGAGGCCACGATTGCGGTCAACCCGCGGCATGTAGGGCGGTGGGGTCAGGTTTTGGTGGTCCCGCCTTGTGTTAGGGTTGTGAGGGTGTTAGGCCCAAGTTTAGTTAACAACAGACGAGTTTGTGGATGCGTTCGACCCGGTCGGGCGATGGGGCAGCCCATCGTGTTCTTCGATCGACCGTTACTACCGTGTTGAGTTATCCAAAGGTTGTAAGGCTGCACGGGTGCCTACCTTCACCTTATGATGCAGTGGAGCCAGTGTTACGCTTATTTTTGTTCTGGAAGTTTTACCAAGCATGTTAAGAACTTCGGGTGAGTCTCGACCGCATTCGCCCCGCCGGTGTTTGGATTTCGGGATAGTTGTGGGATTGTTGTCTCTGTGGAGGTAGTGTTTAAGCTACCATTTCGTGTTCGGATGTCACCTTTGAAGCCTTGTAGGCGGAAGTGTAAAGTTGTCGGCCGATTGGTTCGATGTTGGCAAGGTTCGCATTGGTTCAGCTTGTTCCACAGACTATGGATAGTGAAGCTTGTCTAGAAGAAGTTCGCACTTCGGAGGAATCGTGCGGATAATCGGCGACGACGCTTAGAGTTCAGGTTGACGGTCGGTCTTCTTGAAAGTACCACCCCGGTTAGGGTGTGACGAGTTTTGGAAAACAGAGGAAACTTAGCCCGAGTTACTTTGGGCTTTTTGAGTTCATGTGAAGGATAGGCCAGGTTGCCTATATGTTAGCATTTGCCGTCCGACTTAGGAGGCAGTACGTCCGGTCTTTCGTATTGTTATATTCGGGAAAGTATCGAAGATCCATCCAGAGTGTTCCCAGTTAATGATGACCACGTTAGAGATAGTAACCCCGAGTTTTGGAAACCAAGCGATCGTAATGTGGTAAGAGTTCGAGTGCACGACATCCTCGTGGATCGCAGCCCGGTACCATTTGTTGGGTCGTCGGAGCAAGGCTCGCGACAAAGTGACAAAAGTGGTACCATTTGTTGGGTCGCCTGAGAAGGTTAATGCCTCAGGCAAAGTGACAAAGCGGTATCTACGACGAGTAAAGAGAGAAGCGAGCATGTATGACGAGCATAGATGTGATCATTTCTTTTGTAAAGAGAAGGTGCGAAGAAAGTATATTTTAGACCCCGGTGAGAAGTGTTTTGTGGTGATGATTAGAGGTGTTTCCTCGTGGACTTGGATGTAAGAATTTTTGCGCAAGTTGTTTCTGTGGCCAGGTGTGGCAGGATTGATTCTCGTAAGTATAGTAGTGAAGACTATACTGGCGCACGTTTGTTTTGAGACTTAGAAGGAACATTCGGGACGAATGTTTCTAAGTAGGGGAGACTGTTATACCGTATTTCCGCAGTATGTACGCAGGACGTGCGTAGGAAATTTCGAACTTGAGAATAGGCTTGGCGAATTATTTTTGTACACAACACGATTAAGTCGTTTTTAGTGAAACGTTTTCACGACTTTCGTAGGGAATTTCCGCTATGTCATTTTTATTTTTTGCGGATTTTTTCGAGAGACGAAACATTTTTGGACCAACGTGAGTGTGACACTTGTCACCCTCATTTGTCGGTAAAGAGGAGGCTTGGCCTTGGCCGATTGGTTCATGGTTTTATGACTTGTTTTGGCCTTGTTTTGTGGCTTGTTTTGTGCCATGTTTTGTGGAGTAGGGTTAGGGTGCACTTGGCTTGATCTTGCCTTACACTTGCCTTGCACTTGGCTAGATCTTGGCCATTGGTTGGCCTTTGGTTTTGCTATAAATACCCCTTATGTTGATGAACTCTTCATCCACAAATGAAACCTTCCAAGCCTAAAATCCTCCCTCCTCTTGTGTTGTGTTCGTCCCAACACCCTCCCCTTTGAGTGGCCTTGTGCCGAGAGCCTCCTCCCCTTTGGTGCCTTGGTAGTGGGTACCCCACTAGCCTAGTTGTTTCAGATAATACCCCTTGTTGTGGTATAGAAATACTCTCCTAGTATTGTTATAATGTCCAAATACCTTGGCCCAAATACCTTGTAGTATTCCCAAGGTTGCACTTATACAAAAGCCCAGAAAATACGATTATACTTCCTTTAGCCACAAAAACCGAAACCCTAAGAAAACCTCCATAGTTAGTTGAGTACTATGTAGAAGTTGGTTAGAACTTCTAAGGGTTGTTTGGAGCGGGTTGGAGCACCGGAGTAGAGCGAAACTTTGCTAAGGATCGACATTAAACTCGGATAATTATGGGCTTATCGAGGTAAATATCTTGTCCCTCTATTGTAATTGGAAATTACGTGTTGTTAGAATATATAGTTGAAGTATACTATATATAGAACTGAACGTGGTTAGTTGGCAATGTCTTTTGACTTAAGCCTGAAGAATCGAATCGTATCTGATGAGACTTGTGTAGTAGTCTTGTGGAGTAGAATTGTACCAGTCGGGTTAGATGTATAAACCCCCCCCCCCCCCTGGTTGGCTTGATAGCCGGCCTTGTTAGAGGAGGAGATTTACGCTGTCATGGGGGAGGTCTTGAATTTTCAGAGAATGTTCTACGATAAGATCTTGATGTTAATAAGCGCCTTGTGGCCTTATAGGTTGAAGTACTACGTGTGGCGTTCTACTTGGCCAAGGAGTAGCCGGCGGTTGGAAGTACTGAGCGTTTTGCTATTAGTCGATACTCGTCGCGAGGTATGTGAACCTCTTCCTATCTCTTCTAGCATGATATGTGTGAACTATGTAGACGGTAGACGATATGTACTAAATGTATTTGATTGGTGTAAAACATAAAGTGTTATAACGGCTTTATGGGAAGTTGGTTATAACGGCTTTATGTTGGTAAGAAAATACATGTGGTTTTTAAAAGGTAAGCGATTTGAACTATAAGCGGCTTGTTATGTGTTAATAAAGAACTTGAAGTATTTCAAAAGAGTTTTGAATCATTTTGAAAGAAGAAGTAATACTTGGTTTTTGAAAACTTAAGAGTTATACTAGCTTTATGGGAGTTAGGTATAACGGCTTAAGAATGTTTTATCGATTTCGAAATCGGAATGTGTATCGACAAACCACAAGCGTTAATAAAGGGAAATGTTTTGATTAATTAAGTATTAATAAAACCAAGAGCAACTTCCATCCGCATGAAGCTAAGATGAGACAAAATGATATTTCCTAGATCATGGTCATGTAATAAGATTGTTATAAACAAGAATATCCTACTCATATAAGACTTATGTTTCTCGATTGTTTAAAAGAAATTATATTCTTAAATGAATAAGGCTATGAACCACGAAACCTTTCTAAAATAAGAAACGTGAACATTTGAAATTAGGCAAACTTGACGTTAGGAAAATAATGTTGTTACTTGATTTTACAAAGGTAAGAGTTTTAGTTTTCTTAAAAGGATACAGTCACTCTATTTTATACTACGTATCAGGTGACTTATGTGAAAGAAACAGTCTTTTAAAGATTTAATGTGTGAAGTACTTTGGGGTTAGATACGAACTTGTTAGTAAAGCACCTTGTGTGAATAACTTGATTGTATTGGTTTGTGATAGCCTTGTAATACTTTCTTGCTGATTTGAGAAGTAAACATGTTAGGATGCTACGTGTGTTAGTATCTTGTGATGTTAGTGTAAAGGGGTTTTCCTCGATCGCGCTTAAAGTTGTTTGACTATCACCGTTATGTTGGTATTGTACCACTCACCTTGACTTGTGTCCGAGGTTAAGCCGCCTCCACGCGGGTAGACTCAGCGGTGCGGGACCATGATTCGAGGATACCTCATGCGGTCCAGGGATCCATGCGAACTACGGAGTTCCGGTTAGCGCGGCCTTTATGGTCATGCGGTCTTTGTGGCGCTACGCGATCGAGTCCAGACGACGCCGGAGTAGCTACCCTCGACGCGGGTTATACCTCATGCGGGCCTATGAGGTTGGCCTATGCGAGTCGCGGAGAGTTCTGGCTAGACGCGCACATTTGATATCGGGCGAGTGACCGGCTTTATCATGTGACGGTGCAGACAGATATCATGACACGCTTTATGACCTTGTTGTACTGCTGGTGTTAGTAGTCGGCTATGCCTTCGCATTTACTGCATCGTTTTATTAGGACACGTGGGACCCGTGTTCATGTATTCCTTGGTGCTTGTATCTGCCGAAGCGAGGAAGGTATTCCACGCACGATTGATGTTGTGGGCGTGAGACCCATAGTTACATTTGAGTGATGACTTTGAGGCGTGAGTCACGACTTGACACGATCGCATTTACTTGTGAATCGTAGTTTGGTTATCATACATGTCTCCCGCTTTATAGACTATTATGATTTCATTTACTGATTTTCGCCACATACTTGGTACTGTTATCGACCTCCTTCGGGCCGCTCATGTCGCAGTAAAGGTACACCGATCATTGATCCTCGCTCTTAGTGGTCACAATTGGCGTGGAAAGCTCCGTTTCTCGAGGCTTATCAGTGGTATAGTCCCCTGTTGTTGTAGGTGTTTACATTCGTGGTATGGCGGGCCCCGCCCGCCATTGTTGTCGTATCATTTCTTAGAGGTCTTTTATTGTGGCGTGTGGTTTGTAAAAGGATTAAACCGTTCATGTTGGAAAAAGTTGTTATTTATATATATGCCGAAAGGCAAGTTTTTCTCAGTTATTGTTTCATATTTCATAATATGTCTTGTATTGTTTTATGTTCATTGATTACTGATGTTGTATCACTAGGGTGCTCGGTAGGCACGACACGCCCGGAATCGGGTCGTGACAAGGTTGCCTATATGTTAGCATTTGCCGTCCGACTTAGGAGGCAGTACGTCCGGTCTTTCGTATTGTTATGATCGGGAAAGTATCGGAGATCCATCCAGAGTGTTCCCATTTAATGATGACCACGTTAGAGATAGTATCCCCGAGTTTTGGAAACTGAAGCAGTATCAGAAATGTGGTAAGAGTTCGAGTGTACGACAGCCTCAGGGATCGCATGCGGCCCGGTACCATTTGTTGGGTCGCCGGAGTGACACTAGAACCTCGCGGCAAAGTGACAAAAGTGGTATCACGACGAGTAAAGGGAGAAGCGAGCATGTATGGTGAGCATAGATGTGATCATTTCTTTTGGAAGGAGAAGGTGCGAAGGAAGTATATTTTATACCCCGGAGAGAGGTGTTTGTGGTAATGTTAGAGGTGTTTCCTCGTGGACTTGGATGGAGGTATTTGCGCGGGTGTTTCTGTGGCCATGTGTGGCAGGATTGTTCTCGTAAGTATAGTAGTGAAGACTATCTCGCGCGCTTGTTTTGAGACTTAGAAGGAACATTCGACGAATGTTTCTGGCGAGGAGAATGTTATACCCGTATTTCCAGTATGACGTAAGGACGACGTAGAAAATTTGAACTTTTAAATAAGGCTTGGCCGAATTATTTTTGTGCACAACACCCGGTTAGAGTCGTTTTTGGACGAAAACGTTTCCATTTTCGTAGGGAAAATTCGGCTATGTCATTTTTAATTTTATGGATTTTTCCGAGAGACGAAACATTTTGGACCAACAAGAGGGCGACACTTGTCACCCTCTCATTGGAAGGACTTGGGCGGTCAAGGGTAGACGAAATGGGTGGGTTTTTGTCAAGTAGTAGGTAGGATATTTTGGTGGTAGATGGATAAGGTGCACTTGGCATGATCTTGGCCCTACACTTGCTATGCACTTGGCATGATCTTGGCCATTGGTTGGCCTTTGCTAGACCTATAAATACCCCCCCTTTGGAAGACTTCTTCATCCATTCCTAAAATTTCCTAAGTGTTAAAATCCTCCCTCCCTTTGAGTGGTGTTCTCGTCCTCCCCCTTGTGAGGCCCTCTTGGCCGAGAGCCCATGCCCTTTGGTCGAGTACCCTCAGTGGGCAGCCGAGGTATACACCCCCCCTTGTGGTGTTGTCTCGTATAAATACCCCCCCTCTTGGTAGAAATACTCTCAAAAGTATTGTTATAATGCCCAAATTACCTTAGCCGTATACCTTGTAGTATTCTAAGGTTATACTTATACGAAAAGCCCAGAAATACTATTATACTTCCCTTCCGTCACAAAACCGAAACCCTAAGGAAAATCTCCATAGTTGGTTGGAGTATTAAGTAGAAGTTGGTTAGAACTTCTAAGGGTTGTGTGGAGCGGGTCGGAGCGCACGGAGTAGGAGCTAAACCTTGCTCAGGATCGACATTTAAACTCGGATAATTTTGGGCTTATCGAGGTAAACACTCTTGACCTTCTATTGTAATTGGAAATTACATGTTGTAGGAATATATAGTTGAAGTATACTATATATAGAACTGAACGTAGTTATCGGCAATGTCTTTTGACTTAAGCCTGAATAATAAGAAACCTTTTCGAAAGAAGAGTATCGAATCAGAATTACATAGGATCAGACATGAGACTTGTGTAGCTTTTCTGTGAGGTAGAATTGTGCACGTCCGGATTAGTCGTATAACCCCTTGGTTGGCTTGTAGCCTACCGATAGAGAGGAGATTTACGCTGTTGCGGGGAGTCTTGCAGAATTTTCTGTAGAATGTTCTACGATTAGACCTAGATGTTAATAAGCGCCTTGTGGCCTTATAGGTTGAAGTACCATGCGTGGCGCGATCTACTTGGCTTAAGGAGTAGCCGACGGTTTGAGGTACTTGGAGCGTTTTGCTATTAGTCGATAATCGTCGCGAGGTATGTGAACCTCTTCCTATCTCTTCTAGCATGATATGCGTGTAACTATGTAGTACGGTAGACGTACATGTGTTAAATGTATTTGATTGGTCTAAAACATAAAGTGTTATAACGGCTTTATGGGAAGTTGGTTATAACAACTTTATGTATGTAAGAAAATACTTATGGTTTTTAAAAGGTAACTGATTTGAACTATAACTGGCTGGTTATGTGATAATAAAGAACTTGAAGTATTTCAAAAGATTTTTGAATCGTTTTGAAAGAAGAGTAATACTTAGTTTTTGAAAACTTAAGAGTTATACTAGCTTTATGGGAAGTTAGGTATAACGGCTTAAGAATGTTTTACTGAGTTCGGAAATCAGAATGTGTATCGACAAACCACTGCGTTAATAAAAGGAAATGTTTTGTGATTAAGTATTATTAAAACCGAGAAACTTCCATCTGCATAGAAACTAAGATGAGACAAAATGACGTTACATTTCCTAGATCATGGCTGCTTAAATAAGATTGTTATAAACAAAATAACCTACTCACGTATCAGACATATGTTTCTCAAATTGCTTTTAAGGGAGAATTATATCATTAAGTGATTAAAGTTATGAACTACGAAACCTTTCGAAAATGAGAAACTTGAGTAATTGAAATTAGGCAAACTTGAAACATTTGGAAAAGAATGTTGTTACTTGATTTTACGAAGAGAAGTGTTTTGATTTACTTCAAAAGATAATCACTCTATTTTCATATACTACGGGTATTGTGTGACTTTTGTAAACGTAACGTATCTTTTAAAGAGTTAATGTATGAAATACTTTGGGGATAAAAACCCGAACTTGTTGACATATAGTAGAAAGTACCTTTTGTGTATAACTTGATTGTGTTGGTTTGTGATAGCCTTGTAATACTTTCTTGTTGATTGATAAGTAAACATGCTAGGATGCTAAGTGTGTTAGTATCTTGTGATGTTAGTGTAAAGGGGTTTTCCTCGATCGCGCTTTAAAGTTGTTTGACTATCACCGTTATGTTGGTATTGTACCACTCACCTTGACTTATTTAGGAGGTTGCCGCCTCCACGCGGGTAGACTCGGCGATGCAGGACCATGATTCGAGAATACCTCACGCGGGTCCAGGATCCATGCGGAACTACGGAGTTCCGTGTTAGTTTGCGCCTCGTGGTCACGCGGTCTCTGCGCTACGCGATCGCGGGTCGGGGCGATGCCGGAGTAGCTACCGACGAGGAATACCTCACGCGGCCTATGAGGTTGGCCTATGCGAGCTACGGAGAGTTCGTGGCTAGACGCGCATTTGATCTCGCGGCGAGTGACCAGCCCGATCATGTGATGGCCTAGACAGATATCATGATACGATTTATGACCGTTAGTACTGGGTGTTAGTAGTCGGTTATGCCTTCAGATTTACCCCGCATCGTTTTATTAGGACACAGTGGGACTCGTGTTCATGTGTATTTCGTGCTTTTATATCATAAATCCGGCGGCGATGAAGGTATTCCACGCATGATTGATGTTATGGGCGTGAGACCCATAGTTACATTTGAGTGATGACTTTGAGGGCGTGAGTCCTCGACTTGACATGATCGCTATTTATTGTGAATCGTAGTTTGGTTATCATACATGTCTCCCGCTTTATAGACTATTATGATTTCATTTACTGATTTTCGGGCCACATACTTGGTACTGTCAGATCGACCTTCCGGGGCCGCGTTCATGCCGCAGTTGAGGTACACGATCGTTGATCCTAGTTCTCGGGTCATAGTTCAACAGATGGGAAGCTCCGCTTCTCGAGGCTTATCGGTGGTATAGTCCTGTCGTTGTAGGTATTTACATTCAGTGGTATGGCGGGCCCCGTCCCGCCATTGTTGTCGTATCATTCTGTGAGGTGCAGAGTATCGTTGTGGGCGAGTTGTAATGGGATGTAATCGTTCGGTTTTAAAATTGATTTATATATATGCCGTAAGGCAAGTTTTCTCCGACATCGCTTACTTCATAATATTTTCATGTCTTGTTTTATGTTCCGCTGATTACTCTGATGTTGTATCACTAGGGTGCCCGGGGTAAGGCACCAGTCACGGGCCCGGGTTCGGGTCGTGACATCCCACCTGTGTCATCATAAAACCGTACGGGGTAAGTACGAAGGCATAGCCGACTACTAAAACCCCCAGTACAAACAAGGACATAAACTGTATCATGAGATCTGTCTAGACCGTCACATGATCAAAGCCGCCACTCGCCGCAGATCTAATGCGCGTCTAGCCCCGAACTTCCGCAGACCGCATAGGCCACTCCAATGGCCCGCATGAGGTATTCCCCGCATCGAGGGTAGCTACTCCCCGACAGCGTCCTGGACTCGCAGTCCGCATGGCCACATAGACCGCATGACCATAAAGGCCGCACACTAACACCGAACTCTCGTAGCTCGCATAGGCCCCCTGACCCGCATGAGGTATTCTCGAATCATAGGTCACACAGACCCGCCTGAGTCTACCCCGCATCGGAGGGCAGCTTAACCCCCGGGATCAAGGTGAGTGATATAATACCAACATAACAGTTTATCGTTTAAACAACATAAGCACAATCAAGGGAAACCCCTTTACACAAACATCACAAGATACTAACACACGTAGCATCCTAACATGTTTATTTATCAACTCAACAAGAAAGTATTACAAGGCTATCACAAACCAACACAATCAAGTTATTCACACGAGGTACTTTCTACTATATGATTACCAAGATCGGGTTTTTATCCCCAAAGTACTTCATACATTAACTCTTTAAAAGATACGTTACTTTCACAAAAGTCACACAATACCCGTAGTATAAAATAGAGCGATTATCTTTTGAAGTAAATCAAAAACACTTCTCTTTGTAAAATCAAGTAACATTCTTTTTCAAACGTTCAAGTTTGCCTAATTTCAATTACTCAAGTTTCTCATTTTCGAAAGGTTTCGTAGTTCATAGTTTTAATCCTTTAAAACAATTTGAGAAACATATACCTTATGTGTGAGTAGGTTATTCTTGTTCATAACAATCTTATTACAGCAGCCATGATCTAGGAAATGTAATATCATTTTGTCTCATCTTAGCTTCTGCAGATGGAAGTTTCTACCGTTTTAATAATACTTTATTAGTCAAAACATTTCCCTTTATTAGCGCTGATGTGGTTTGTTCGATACTTATTCTGACTTCCGAAATCAGTAAAACATTATTCCTTTTAAAACCAAGTACTCATTACTCACGAATGAGGTTTCACACGAAATTCATATCAATTCATTTAAGTCAAGTCTCATATCTTTTAAGATCAAGTCTCTTAACTTTTATCATCAATAAATCATTCATTTTATCTTTCTTAAGACGTTATACCTAACTTCCCATAAAGCTAGTATAACTCTTATGTTTTCAAAACCAAGTGTTACTCTTCTTTCAAAACAGCTTTAATACTTTTGAAATACTTCAAAGTTCTTATCATTCGGCTTAAGTCAAAAGACATTGTCGACAACTACGTTCGCTTAACACGCACGTCTATCGTATCATATATACTTCTTTAAAATATCATGCTCAGCGTATAGGAAGAATCACATACCTCGCGACGATTATCGACTATTAGCAAATCGCTCCACGGCTATAACCCGCTTAGCTGGTCCACCTTCTCAAGAGCACACGCTACTGCAGAACATTCAACCTATACAGTTATACAAGTCTATCAAAGTCTAGACTACTCGGTAGAATAAATCTAGATACAAGATCCTACGGAAAATCGGGCAAGACTTCCTATCCACAAACTACACAAGTCTCATCAGTAATACCCCTACGTAATTATTCGATTCTCTTCTTTAGATTCAGGCTTAAGTCCAAAGACATTGCCGCAAAACTATGTTCAGTTCTATATATAGTATACTTCAACTATATATTCCTACAACATGTATTTTCCAATTACAATAGGGGGACAAGATAATTACCTCGATAAGCCCATAATTATCCAAGTATAGATGTCGATCCTTAGCAACGCTTAGCTCCTACTCCGGGTGCTCCAACCCGCTCCAAACAACCCTTAGAAGTTCTACGCAACTTCTTCTTAATACTCCAACCAACTATGGAGATTTTCCTTAGGGTTTCGGTTTGAGACAAAAAGGACATTTAGGTAGTATTTCCGGGCTCTACGTATAGAGGTATCTTTGGAATACTACAAGGTATACGACTAAGGTAATTTTGGGTATAACAACAATACTTTTGAGAGTATTTCTACCAAGATGGGGGGTATTTATACGAGACAACACCACAAGGGGGGGTGTATACCTCGCCAACCCCACTGTGGGGTACTTCGCCAAAGTGGGGAGGTGTCAAGACCCGAACCTGGCGTGGATCGGTGCCTTACCGGGCACCCTAGTGATACAACATCCGGAGAAAACCAATGGAAATAAAAACTTAAACATGCAAATAGACATGGATCAAGAGGTATGATAAATAAACAGACCAACCAAAACAGTTGCCTTCAGTATATACATAAAACCCGAAAAGTTTAATCCTTTTACAACCCCGCCTACAATTACTATGCACTTAAGATTTTTACAACAACTATGACGACAGGGCCCCTCCATACCCCGAATGTACAAGAACCTGCACTGTGGGTAACATACCAAAAGATAAGCCTCAAGGAACGGAGCTTCCCAACACGCTGAAATGTGATCCTAAACGCGGATCGACAAACGATGTACTCTACTGCGGATTTAACGCAGCCCCGGGCGAGGTCGATAACAGTACCAAGTATGTGAAATCAGAATATCAGTAAATAAAATCATAATACTATATAAAGCGAGACATGCATGATAACCAAACTACAAGACATATAACATATAAGCGGTTATATCAAGTCGTGGACTCACGCTCCAATTCACCACTCGTGCGTGGAATTCTTCCTCACCGCTGGCCTATGATATAACAACACCAAGGAGTATACATGAACACGTGTCCCACATGTGCCATAAAACCGTGACGGCAAGTATAACTACCAGATTCGACCGTACCAATAATATTGTACAACCATATCATGAAGCTGACACGTGGCAGGTGCAATAGCCTCCACCAGCTCCACCTGCGCCACGTAGCTAACGGGGGCAAGTGAATCGGCTATGCACCCGATCACATCCGTAAGTCACGAAGCTCCATCCAAACACTGACTCGCGAAGCTCTCACGTGGCAGGTGCAATACCCTATACCAGATCCACCGCCACACGTAATGACGGGGCAAGTAAACAGCTACGCACCCGATCACAACCGTAAGTCACGATACTTCGCCAGAATAACCAGAATGGCCACATGTCCACATCATGGTGTAGACATGCCCATGTAATAATAATAATGGAAGTTGCACGTGGAATCTTCCACACGCCAGACGCCCAAGTAAGTTCTCAACAAGTCAACCGGCCCTCCATCGAGAGACGCGGTAGAATAGAAACACAATTCTTGCACAACAAAGACTATCTCAATAAGCATAGGTAAGTTACCCAACAACAAGCATAGGCAAGTTATACACAACTCAAAGTACTTTCATTTTAAGTCAAAATCCGGGTGTTAACCCTAAAGTACTACGTACGTTAAATTCCTTTTTTTAAAGAGATCCATTCCTTTTATAATAGTCACCCGATACCCGTAGTATAAAATAGAGTGACTCACATTTATAGGTAAACCAAAACACTTTCCTTTTCAACCACATTCTTTTCCCTAAGGTTCCAGTTTGCCTAATTTCAATTGCTCAAGGCTCTTTATTTTAGAAAAGTTTCATAGTTCAATGTCTTAATCTCTTTTAAAACATTTTGAGTAACATATGCCTTATATGAGTGTAGGTTATTCTTATTCATAATCAATCTTATTAAGCAGCCATGATCTAGGAAATGTAATATCATTTTGTCTCATCTTAGTTTCTATGCAGATGGGGGTTTCTACTGGTTTTAATAATACTTCATTATTCATTACATTTTCCTTTATTAACGCTGCCGTGGTTTGTCGATACTCATTCTGATTTCCGAAATCAGTAAAACATTATTCCTTTTAAAACCAAGTACCCATTACTCACGAATGAGGTTTCACATTGTTAACAAACTTCATATCAATACAATTAAGTCAAGTCTCTTATCTTTTAAGATCAAGTCTCTTAACTTCTAAAAATCAGTAAACCATTTCTTTTTACCATTCTTAAGACGTTATACCTAACTTCCCATAAAGCTAGTATAACTCTTATATTTTCAAAACCAAGTATTACTCTTCTTTTCAAAAAGGTTCTCAATTCTTTTGAAATACTTCAAGATTCTTATTATCACACATCAAGTCAGTTATAAGTCAATTCAGTTATCTTTTAAAAGCCACAAAGCATTTCTTACTTACATAAAGCTGTTATAACCAACTTCCCATAAAGCCGTTATAACACTTTATGTTTTAAACCAATCAAATACATTTAACACATGTACGTCTACCGTACTACATAGTAATACACATATCATGCTAGAAAAGATAGGAAGAGGTTCACATACCTCGCGACGATTATCGACTAATAGCAAAACGCTCCAAGTACCTCAAACCGCTCTGGCTACTCCTAAGCCACGTATCACGCCACACGTAGTACTTCAACCTATAAGGCCACAAGGCGCTTATTAATCTTCTAAACACACGGTTCCCATACTCTACAGAAAATTCGGCAGCACCTCCCCCCCCCCCCGCAACCGCGTAAATCTCCTCCTCTATCGAGGCCGGCTACCAAGCCAACCAGGGGGGGGTTATACGTCTAATCCGGACGTGTACAATTCTACTACACAGTAAAACTACACAAGTCTACTGTAATACAGTCCTATGTAATTACAGTTCAGTTCTTTTCTTTAAATTCAGGCTTAAGTCAAAAGACATTGCCACAATACTAAGTTCAGTTCTATATATAGTATACTCCAACTATATATTACAACGACGTGTAATTTCCAATTACCAAAGGGGGACAAGATTATTTACCTCGATAAGCCCAAAATTATCCGAGATAAAAGTCGATCCTGAGCAAGGTTTAGCTCCTACTCCGTGCGCTCCAATCCGCTCCAAACAACCCTTAGAAGTTCTAACCAACTTCTACTTACATACTTCAACCAACTATGAAGATTTCCTTAGGGTTTGGGTTGAGACTAAAAGGACAAAAGGTAGTATTTCCGGCTCTACGATAGAGGTAACTTTGAATACTACAAGGTATAAGGCCAAGGTATTTTGGGCATTATAACAATACTGGAGAGTATTTCACAACCAAGATGGGAGGGTATCTCACGAGAACAACTCGAAGGGAAGGGGTGTTCTCGCCAAGGCTACACAAAGGGTAGGGGTTTCTGCCAAGGGCCTTTACTAGGAGTGGGCTCTTGGACGAGAGTCAACAAGAGGGAGGAGAGGGTTTCAAGACTTATACAAAGTGAGGAGTGGATGAAGAAGTCTTCACTTCAAGGGGTATTTATAGGCCAAGCAAAGGCCAACCAATGGCCAAGATCAAGCCATGTGCAAGGCAAGTGTAAGGCCATGATCAAGCCAAGTGCACCCTAACCCTACTCCACAAAACACTCCACAAAACAAGCCACAAAACAAGGCACAAATCAAGGCCATAAAGTAGCCCATTTCGTCCAAGGGTTGCCGCCCCTAGCTTCCAATGTGAGGGTGACACATGTCACCCTCCCGTTGGTCCAAAATGTTTCGTCTCTCGGAAAAATCCGCAAAAATTAAAAAGGACATAGCCGGAATTTTCCCTACGAAAGCTGTGGAAACGTTTCGTCGAAAAACGACTCTAACCGGGTGTTGTGCACAAAATTCGAACCTTGCCTAACTTTAAGGCTCAAATTCCTACGTACGTCCTTACGTACATACTCTGGAAATACGGGGTATAACATTCTCCCCTCCTTAGAAACATTCGTCCCGAATGTTCCTTCTCAAGACGGATTACGATAAAGTTCCTCTAACAAGTTGCCAACGCCACACATGGCCACGAAATAACACACGTTCTCTTCTATCCTTACTCGTCGTAGTCACTTGAACTCTCCCAGAATACGTACCATACTTCAGTCATTACTTCAGTTCCCAAAAATCTCTGGAGTCACTACCTCCAAACTTGGTCATCTTACTAACCTCAATCTTCTTTAAGGCCATTCCCGGCCTTCACGAACCGCTTCTGGTCGAACATATCCACGAACTCATACGATGGTCACCTAAACTGGGGCCTAGCACCCTCGTGACCCTACCCTCTGGCGGGACCACCTCGAACTGACCCCACCCTAATCCGGGCTACGGGTTGACCCGCAAATGGTCCTCAACCCGACCCCCAAACGCGCCAAACTCTTGTTCCCCGATCCGGAACAATCTTACCTATACAAGTCATGAAAGCTACCACTTCCCTTTCACACTACTGTTATACCCCGTAGTTCCAGGGTATGTATGCGAGGACGTACGTACGAAAATACGACATGGAAATTGGAAAGGTAGAAAGAGGTGATTTTTCCACGGAAAAGTTTCCGGTTTTTGTGAAGGAAAAAGGTTCGTTAATGGGAATTGGATTCCCAGATTTGGTATTCGGACTTCTTGGAATATTAGAGAATTATGGAATTTTATTTTCGGAAATGGTCACGTGGGGCCCACGGGAGAAATTTACTGGTTTTGGGCCCACTTTGTTTTGAGATTTTGGCCATTGTGGATATTTTGGAAGATGAAATATTTTGGGCGAGTAGGAGGCGACACGTGTCACCCCCTAGGTGGCTTGGCCGAATTTCACTTTGTGCACAACACCCGACAGAGTCGTTTTCGACGAAACGTTTTACTAAACTCGCGTAGGTAAATTCCGCTATGTCATTTCTAATTTTTGCGGATTTTTCCGAGAGACGAAACATTTGGACCAATGAGAGGGCGACACTTGTCACCTCTCTCGTGGATGTGTGTGACGATTAGGGCCAATTGAGTGCCAACTTTGTCAAGTAGTTGGTAGGATATTTTGTGTGAAAGTTGGCTAGGTACACTTGCCCAAATCTTGGCCTTACACTTGCCTTGCACTTGGCATAATCTTGGCCATTGGTTGGCCATCCTTGACCTATAAATACCCTCTTGTGATGAAGAGTTCTTCATCCACAAACAAGCCTTCCAAGTCTTGAAATCCTCTCCTCTCCTTAAGCCTTTTCGCCCAACACACCTCCCCTTTGGTGAGTTTGGCCGAGGCCCCCAGCCTAGCCGAAACCTACCCCCCCTTCCCTTGGTAGAAAAGTTGCCTTCTAGTATTGTTATAATGCCCAAATTACCCTAGCCCAAACCCCTTAGTACTTAGTTGAAGTTGTGAAGAACTTCTAAGGGTTCTTGGATCGCATTGGAGCGTGCGGAGTAGGAGCTAAACCTTGCTCAGGAGCGACTTTTATCTAGGATATTATTGGGCTTATCGAGGTAAATAACCTTATCCTCCTTTTTGTAATTAGAATATAAATACTGTAGAAGTATAAGAATAAGTATAAATACTTAGAAGGATATTAAAGAATAGAATTGAACTGATATCACAGTAGAAGGGTTTAAAAGATGAATAATAGAATCACATTTACATGGGATTTGTTTTCACATGAGACTTGAGTAGCTCACGGGTAGGAAGTGCTGCCCAAATGTCCATAGAATAGCGAACCCTCCGCTAGAGCAGACAAAGCATACCAGACGTTGATAGACGATTTGATCGTATATAGGTCGATTCTGCGCGACATATTCAACTTGGCGGTGGATTTCGCGAGAAGGTATGTGATTCTTCCTATCCTCTTGAGCATGATATTTTAAAGAATATGTATATAGTACGGTAGAGACGTGTGTTAATCGAATAATAATTACGCAATGTCTTGGACTTAAGCTGAATAATAAGTACGGCAATGTCTTTTGACTTAAGCTGAATAAAAAGAATCTGGAGTAGTTCAAAAGAATTAAGAAACCTTTTTAAGAGTAACACTTGGTTTTAAAAGCTTAAGAGTTATACTAGCTTTATGGGAAGTTAGGTATAAAGGCTTAAGAGTGATAAAAAGAATGATTTAATGATTTAAGAAAATAAGAGACTTGACTTAATTATACTAATGTGAAAAAGTGTGAAACCTCATTCGTGAGTAAATAGTATTTTTGGTTTTCAAAAGGAATGATGTTTTACCGATCAGAATGAATGTCGAACAAACCACAAAGTGCTTAATAAAGGGAAATGTTTTGACTAATAATGTATTATTAAAACCAAGAGAAACTTCCATCCGCATAGAGCTAAGATGAGACAAAATGATATTACATTTCCTAGATCATGGTCACGTAATAAGATTGTTATGAACAATAATAACCTACTCACACATAAGGTATATGTTTCTCAAATTGTTTTAAAGGATTAAAACTATGAACTACGAAACCTTTCGAAAATGAGAAACTTGAGTAATTGAAATTAGGCAAACTTGAGCGTTGGGAAAAGAATGTTGTTACTTGATTTTACAAAGAGAAGTGTTCTGATTTACTTCAAAAGATAATCACTCTATTTTTTTATACTACGGGTATTGTGTGATTTTTGTGAAAGAAACGGATCTTTTAAAAGAGTAATACATGAAGTACTTTGGGGCTAAAAACCCGAACTTGTTAACATAATGTAGAAAGTACCTTGTGTGAATAACTTGATTGTATTGATTTGTGATAGTCTTGTAATACTTTCTTGTTGACTTGATAAGTAAACATGTTAGGATGCTACGTGAGTTAGTATCTTGTGATGTTTGTAAAGGGGTTTTCCTTGTTGTGCTTAGGTTGTTTAACGATAAGTCGTTATGTTGATATTATATCACTCATGATTCCGGGTTAAGCCGCCTCCACGCGGGTAGACTCAAAGCGTCTAGTGACCTATGATTCGAGAATACCTTATGCAGTGCAGATGGCCTATGCGGAACTACGGAGTTCCGTGTTAGTATGCGCGCCCTTGTGGTCACGCGGTCTTTGTGGCTACGCGACGGCGAGTCCAGGACGCCGAGGAGTAGCTACCCTCGATGCGGGAATACCTCACGCGGGCCATCGAGTGGCCCATGCGAGCTACGGAAGTTCTAGGGCTAGACGCGCACATTAGATCCTGCGCGAGTGGCCGCCTTTGATCATGTGACGGTGCAGACAGATCTCATGATACGATTTACACCTTGTTTGTACTGTGGTTTTAGTAGTCGGCTATGCCTTCGCACTTACCCTGCACGGTTTTATGATGACTTTGAGGCGTGAGTCCACGACTTGACATGATCGCTATTTATTGTGAATCGTAGTTTTGGTTATCATACATGTCTCCCGCTTTATATAGACTACTATGATTTCATTTACGTGATTTTCGGGCCACATACTTGGTACTGTTATCGACCTCCTCGGGGCCGTTCATGCCGCAGTAAAGGTACTCCTACCGTTGATCCGTTCTTAGGATCACCGCTGTTGGAAAAGCCCGCTTTCTCGGAGGCTTAGCATTTTGTACGGTCCTGTCGTTGTAGATATTTGCATTCGTGGGTATGGCGGGCCCCGTCCCCGCCATTGTTGTTTTAAACTCTTAGAGGTCTGAGACTGTTGTAAGGTTGGGATGTAATCGCTCATTTTGGGGTATTTATATACATATATGCCGAAGGCAACTTTTTCCCGTAAACCGTGTCTTAATTATCTGTTTCATATCTTGGTTGTTTTATATTCCGCGATTTCTCGATGTATGACTACTGGGTGCGGGTAAGGCACGACCACGCCCCGAACAGTCGTGACAACAATGGTATCGAGCGATTAATCCTCGTAAAGTGTCTACAAACCGTATCTAGTAGTTTGATTATCGCCAGGTTGTGCACTACACCAATAATCGTGAGGCTATAGGATATTTAGGATTGGTTTCATTCTTCTCACTCTGAGATCGTGCTTTAGAGCTGTGTTATAAGTTGGACCCCTCTAATGTATTCCTTTCCTTTACCAGTGATGCCTCCGCGCCAGGCAACTCGGGCCCAGAAAGGCGAAATGGCGAGCCGCGAGTGGAGTTCGAAGTTAGAAGGGCACAGCCCAATCATCACCGGGTGATGCTTCATGCGGGAGTTACGAGACGCCGCCCGGCAGAGTTTGTACAGGCAATAGCCTCATCGCGCCATGACATCTGGACCTTCGCCCACGGCTTGGAGCGTAAAATATGGATTGGAAGGAGCGGCCTCATTACATTAGCGCGGATTTGGCGACCAGAGAATATTTTATGTACCGGTATACCAAGGATATTGATGATTATCTAAATAAGGGTTGTGAAGTAGCTCTTGATCAGAATGAGTCGAGCCATGCTCAGATTATGTGCGTGGCCGAGAGATGTAGAGATCGACAGATTAAACAAGATCAACAGAAGAGGGCCCGATTGGTAGGATCATTTGGTAACTCTCGAGGCAAACCGCCTCAGCAGCAGATTAGACATGCGCCTCCGCCAGTGCAGAGTGTCCCTCCACAGGGTTCAGTTTTTCCTCAGTGTTCACAGTGTGGCAGGCGTCATCCCGGGAAATGTCGTCTTTTTATTGGTGCTTGCTTTACTTGCGGCCGTCATGGCCATGTGGCGAGGGAATGTTCTATGAGGAAGGATGCAAGTAGAAGGACTCAGCCTACTAGACCCGCCAGGATGCGGTGGTTGAGAGGAGGGTGTTAGCTGTGGAGGCCACCCCACCTCGGTGCGGCGTTGTGGTCGATGCCATCGTGAGTGTCGAAGCTTCGTCGGCTTGTTATGTTCATGACAGCAGGCCATTTTGCGAGAAATTGTCCAACGAGTTGGCGAGGATGTAGGGACTCAAATTTTCGGGATCGGTGGATAGTTCATCACCTTCCCCACATGCCACGGCAGTGGTTTGATTAGAACGACCTAGGGGAAGTGCCGCGTAGATACAGGTATATCCTTAACCCTTTAGAGATTTATATGTGTAGCGAATATCTTAAGTATTGTTTTTGGTTAGCATGGTGTTAGTGTGATTAGAATTTTTTGATTAGTTAACCGGGTAAGATTGGGGGATAGAGAGAGTGGGAGCCTTAGAATATTATACGTAGAGACCTTAGAGGCGAGGCCATCTTTGGTAAAAGAATTATTTCGTGTTTGACCCTTATCGAGGTCATAGTATACGTGAGATATTTTAGTGGGATGAATCCTCGAGTGATGTGAAATGAAAGAGGGTAGTTGAGCTTAGAAGACCGCCAGGTTTTCGTAACGTGATCGTGAGATTGTTAGGATCGGGAGCTAGTGTTTCGCGCGTTGCCGCCTGCCGAGGCGTGTTGCTGGTCGACCCACGCCTGCTTGGTGATGGGGCCATTTGTGGTCCCGCTTTGTGTTAGGATCACGAGGGTGTTAGGCCCAGTTTAGTTAACCATTGTACGACTGCTGGATGTGTTCGACCATGAGTCGGGCGATGGGTCAACCCGCCTTATCTTTTAGTCAAACCGTACTTTCGGTAGTAAGTTGCGAGATGATTATTTCGAAGGTTGTAAGGCTGCACGGTGCCTACCTTCACCGTATGGTCGATGTGAGGAGTCCAAGTTACTACGCTTTTTTTTGGAAGAGTTACCGTGCAAGGTTAGGAACTCAGGTGAATCTCGTCGCATTCACCCGGCAAGTGGTTGGATTTCGAGTAACCGTAAGGACTCTTCGCCTCTTGTTGAGTATGTATTATATAGCTACCGTTTCAGTATTCGGGTGTCGCCGTTTGGAGCCTTTTTATAAGCGCTAGTGTAAGATTGCCTATCGATTGATTCGATGTAAGCAAGGTGCAGATAATTGGTTCGTACTTGTTCAGCAGGGCGTGGATAGGGTGGAGCTTATCCAGAAGAGGTTATTGGCAGCTCAGAGTCAGTGGGAAGCAGTACCAGAAACATGGTAAGTTTTGATAAAGAGTTCGAGGATACGAGAAGGGTACGACGAGTAAGGGAAGAAGCGAGCATGTATTAAAGGCATAGGTGTGATCATTTCGTTTGTAAAGAGTAGGTGCGAAGGGAGTATCTTCTTAGACCTCGAGTATGAGCTTTTGTGATAGAGGTGATTCCTCGTGGACTTGGAGATAAGTATATGCACTTGTTGTGTGGCCAAAGTGTGGCATGGTTGTTTCCGTAAGTATAGCGGTGAGGACTATACCGCGGCGCTTGTTTTTGAGACTTAGAAGGAACATTCGGACGAATGTTTCTAGAGGGAGAATGTTATACCGTAGTTCAGTGGTATGTATGCGAGGACGTGCATTTAAAATACGACATGGAAATTGGAAAGGTAGAAAGAGGTGATTTTTCCACTAAAAGTTTCCGGTTTTGTGAAGGAAAAAGGTTCGTTAATGGGAATTGCATTCCCATTTGGTATTCGGACTTCTTGGAATATTAGAGAATTATGGAATTTTATTTTGGAAATGGTCACGTGGGCCCACGGAGAAATTTACTGGTTTTGTGGGCCCACTTTGTTTTCTAGATTTTTGCCATTGTGGATATTTTGGAAGATGAAATATTTTGACGAGTAGGAGAGACACGTGTCACCCCCTCAGTGGCTTGGCCGAATTTCACTTTGTGCACAACACCCGATTAGAGTCGTTTCGACTAAACGTTTTACTAAACTCGCGTAGGTAAATTAGGC
Source organism: Przewalskia tangutica (assembly GCA_029844215.1). Lineage (NCBI taxonomy): Eukaryota > Viridiplantae > Streptophyta > Magnoliopsida > Solanales > Solanaceae > Przewalskia > Przewalskia tangutica. The sequence continues at coordinate 82,708,133 of CM056723.1, read as the reverse complement.
TATGTCATTTCTAATTTTGCGGATTTTTCCGAGAGACGAACACTTTGACCAACGAGAGGCGACACTTGTCACCCTCTCTCGTGGATGTGCGGACGTATTGGCCGATTGAGTGCCAACTTTGTCAAGTAGTTGGTAGGATATTTTGTGTGCAAGTTGGCTAGGTACACTTGCCCAAAT